>ML790465.1:82226-114644 GCA_009831015.1 Picea engelmannii | reverse complement strand
TTTTTCCAATATTTAATCATAAATTCACTCAAAAACACTAAAATAGATGCATTGGAAAATAATATGTCTAAAACCCATGTAATCATGAAAATGGTTTAATGTAAGGGTATGGGAAAGCGGAATATGGTTAAAACTGAAGTGAAGTGAAAGGTTGGTAAAAAGATGGTACTTTGGCGACCCAACAAGCATGTGCTGAAAGGAAAGGTGATAGAAATGGATGCACCAGACTATGGTCATCCGATTAAGACCAAGAAAAATACAATTAGCACTCAGGAAGCACCCAAAATGGCCATGATTGGAGATTATTGGGAAAGGGAGACTGTCCCTCAAGTTGTCGACCTACTCAAGGAATATGAGGACTTGTTTCCCCATAGATTCTCAGAAATGAAGGAAATTACAGGTTCATTGGGAGATATGAAAATTCAGCTTAAGTTGGATGCCAAACTGGTCGAGAGGAGGCCTTATCGATTAAATCCCAAATATAAGGAAAAAGTGTTCTAAGAATTGGATCATATGCTAGATGTTGGAATCATTGTCCCTGTGGAAGAGTTCGATTGGAGTAGTCCTATGGTTGTGCGACCTAAGAAAACTGGTGATGTACAAATATTTATAGATATGAGAAGTCCCAGTGCAGCTTGCATCCACGACCCTTTCCATAACCCTTTCATGGATAAGGTGCTGAAAAATGTTGGAGGACGGGAAGCCTACTCTTTCACAGATGAATTTTTAGGTATCATCAGGTTCGAATCATGGAGGAGGATCAGGCCAAAACCACCTTTGCGATGGAATGTGGATCATTTTTGTGCACTGTGATGCCATTTGGATTGAAAAATGCACCCATATTTTTTTCCCAGATAGTGGTCGAGACCTTCAAGGAATTTATTCCCAAGTTTCTTGAAGTTTATTTGGATGATTGGATAGTGTTGTGTTTGTTGAAAGAACGCATGCAAGCCCTTTGGTTGATGCTGTATCAATGTCGCCAACTCCATATTTCATTAAATTTTAAGAAGTGCATCTTTTTTACATCCCCTGGAAAACTATTGGGGAACGTCGTTTGAAAGGATGGATTGTTGGTTGATCAAGCTAAGATTGTTGCCATATTGGATATGGTGGCCCCCACTTCGATCCGTGAGCTGCACGTGATATTGGGTCAAAAGATATTATCAATGGTTCATTCATGGTTATGCAAAGATTGCATCCCCTCTGGAGAAGTTACTATGCAAAGATACCAAGTATGTCTGGACCCAAGAATGTCAGGAAGCCTTAGATACTCTAAAAGAGAAGCTAGTCACTCCGTCGATTCTACTTTTTCCTGACTGGTCTAAGATCTTTCATGTTCATGTAGATGCCTTTTCCATTGTGTTGGGAGTAGTTCTTGCGCAGCTAGACAAAGATAATTATTAACATTTGGTATATTTTACTTGTTGCAAGAAATAATAATTACACTACAACGGAGCGCGAATGCCTTGCCATGGTATATTCCTTGCAAAAGTTTCACCATTACTTGTTGGGGACCCCTTTCAAATTATTTACAGACCACTTTGCGTTGAAGTATTTGGTCAACAAACCGATGTTAGGAGGAAGAATATGTTGTTGGTTGTTGCTCTTTTAGAAGTTTGACTTCAAGATTGTGGTCAAGCTGGGAAAATATAATGTCGACCCAAATCATTTTTCATGGCTTGAGACTAGAGAAGCTATTCAGAGCCTATATTACGAAATCCGAGATGTGCAACTCTTCCAAGTCAAAGAAGTTCCTAATCAATTGGCCAAGCTTGCTGAATTTCTCATGTCAAGAATGGCTCCACTAAGGCATACCCAAGCTCAAATTAATCAATTGGTGACCCGAAACGCAGATTATCAGTTGATTGTCGGGAAATTGTATAAGTTGGGAGTGGAGGGCATCCTGCGCAGGTGTGCATTAGACCATGAACAAGATTCAATTTTGTATGAAGCACATGCAGGTATTTCTAGAGGGAACAATGTAGGTAAGGCCACAATGTGAAAAGTTATGCGCACATGAATTTGGTGTCCCTCACTCTTTGGAGATGCTAAGGAATACTGTAAATGCTACGATGTATGTAAACATACTAGAAATCCTTGCTGAAGTGATGAACTCCCACTGGTTTCAGTCATAACCTTATAACCCTTTGAAAAGAGGGCCATTTATTTTGTGGGCCAAATCTCTCCTTTTGCGCTCTAGATAGGTGTGTGCTATAGTATTACTTCCAAAAAATATCAAATGTGATGGGTCCAAGCTGCACCAGTAAAAGATTGTACAACAAAAACGACGACGAAATTCACTTTTGAGAATGTCATTATCAGATTCGGTTGTCATTACACTTAGGTATCTTGTTATCTAATGATTTCCTTACTCCAAATCAGATTAGCAACTCATAAAACAAAAATACACTGTTAAAGTATTCAACTCAATAAATCTGGGGGAAGCAAACTTGGAAAACAAATCATACACACATAAACACCAATATTTTTGGGTAGATACCCCTCGAAAAACCCTAGAGGGAAAACCAGTGTTGAGAATTATTTTTTTATGCTAAAAGCAAGGCTCCTATTATAGGGATAATGACCCATTGAGAGAAATACAACTACACACAAACTTGGCAAAGTCTGTTTCACTATAAGACCTATATTTGCATGCTTTTCAAGGTATATGCGACTGTCCCTTCTACACACCTGCGTACACATATGAAAATACTGTACAAAAATATCCATATGACACAACCCTATTATATATATTTTCTTTTCTAAAACTCACTTTTGTAAGCCTTTGTTCTCTCTTCTGCTTGACCTGATCTCTAGATGGAATTCCTTCTCCACCTATCCAAGATCTCCTTGAATCATGTCCTTCATTATCCAACCTTCTCTGTGTCAACTCTCTCAACACAAGTATCAAGTTTCTTCCTCCTTCACCCTAGCCTTTCTTTTACAATATTGAGTTATAATCTAACCCTAATCTCCAAAGTGATTAACAGTTGAGATTGCTTCTCACCTCACTTAATATTAATGGCTAAGATTACATGTTAATTAGTTTTAGCATTTTCCTTAAATAACTCAATTAATTAAATAATTAATAAATAAAATCAATTTACTTTAATAATTCCTTTAATCAAAGTAAATTCAAGAGAAAAAGGCTTTGGACGACTTCCGCATGCTAGGCACCAAGCCTATGTGGAAATGCCTATCCGATGTTACATGCATCAAGAATCCCTCTTAGCGAGGAAGGTATTTTGCACCACTCTAAGTCTGTCTCTAAAGAACAAAAGCTTCCCTTTCTTTAATGGTTTGGTTAGAATATTTTCAACCTGCTCATCTGTGGAAATATATTGAAGCTTCACTGCTCCCTTATTGATCCTATCTCGAATGAAGTGGTATCTGATCTCAATATGCTTGGACCTATCATGGAATACTGGATTGTAAGAGAGTTTGATACAACTCTGATTATCATAATATATCATTGTAGGCTCAAACTCCTGATCAAATAAAACTGTAAGCAATTTGTGAATCCAAATGGATTCACATCTATCCATACTCGCTGCCATATACTATGCCTCTACTAAACTGAGTGCTACAAAATTATGCTTCTTGCTGAACCAAGTAATCACTATTGATCCCAGGCTGAAGCAACACCCCGAGGTGATATTTCTGTCTATTTCACTCCCTGCCTAATTTGAGTCTGTATATCCCTGGAACTTCACTCCATCTCCTTCAACATATCTCAATCCATACTCCACTGTACCTTTGAAGTACTTAAGCACATGTATCGTTGCGATCCAATGCAACTTCCTAGAATCCACCATGAACTGACTCAAGGTGTTCACAAAAAAACAAATATCTGGCCCGACGTTGACGAAATACATCAAGGATCCTATCAACTTCTTGTATATCCTAGGATCTTCCAAATATGAATCATAAGTGATCACCTTCTCCAGATTGGTAACCATAGGTGTAGCCATCGGTTTACAGTCCTCCATCCTGGATATGCTCAATATCTCTACTGCATACTTCCCCTATCCGAGGAATATCTCTCTCGATACCATACTTCTCCTATCCAAGGAAGATCTCTCATGGTACTTGTCATACCTCTAATCCCAATAAATAACGCATCAAGCCAATTTCCTTCATCTGGAACTCACTAGCTAAATCCTGTTTTCACTCTGCAATAAGCTTCTCTACACCCGTGAGAAATAAATCATGAACGTATAGAACCAAGATGTGTGGATCTGCCCCAACAAGTATGAAGTGGAAGTCATGATCCACCTCACTCTTGGTAAATCCCATACTCTGCAAGTATTTTTCAATCCTAGAATACCACGCCATGTGTTCCTGTTTGAGTCTGTATAAGGATTTCTTAAGCCTACACACATGAGAATCCCTCCCATGTACGTCAAAACCCCGAGGTCTCTCTATGTATACTTCCTCCTAGATGATATCATTGAGGAAATTTATTTTCACATCCATGTGATGTATCCTCCACCTCATAACTGAAGCAATACAAATAACAACTCGAATAGAAGCATACCTGGTGAATGGAGAAAACGTATCCTCATAGTCCACTCCCTCTTTTTGGGAGAACCCTCTCTCTGTAAACCTCTCCTTGAGCTTCTCGATGCTACCATATACAATATTCTTGATCTTGTAGAGCCACTTGGAACTCACAAGTAACTTTCGCTCTGGTCTTGGAACTATATCCTAAACACCATTCGTCATAATAATGGTGTAATCCTCTACCATGGAATCTCACCATACCTATTGATATGTTGCTTCCTCAATACTGGAAGGTTTAGCATCAATGATGCTACTCATAAGCACCATATAGTTCAAAAAATTCTTCGGAAGCATTTTCTCTTTGACTACACTCTAGAAGCCTCACCAAAATCCTTAATGTATACAATAACCACCTGGGTGTCCTGATAGAACTGAAAGGGGATAAATCCTCCTCCCCACCTGAACTCTGAACTACTGACTATTTCTCATCCTTTAGAGCTTGCTACTCCTCGTTCTCTGTCAGTATTTAGGACTCCTGAGGTCTCATAGATGCCATTTTCTCCTCTAACTTAACATATTTTCTCACAATTGTCTTCCTCTACACTAGAATGAAGATCATGTAATCCTTTGAAGTCTCGATGTACCCCACAAATATACCCTTCTATCATGAAGGCTCCAACTTCATTCTCTTCTCCGTAGGCACATGGATGTAGATTGGACAACCAAAGATCCTCAAATGAATAATCTCTAGCTTCACTCATAAGAATGCCCCCTCCAGAGTCTTGTCCCCCAATATCCTATGAGGACTCCTATTTTTCACATATACTGTTGTGTTACATGCCTCTTCCCAAAGAAACATAGGCAAGTCCTGGTCATGTATCATAGCCCTGGCAGAACCAATTATGGATCGATTCTTTCTCTTTGCAAGCCCATTATACTGAGGGTTGTAGGAGACTGTCAGCTCCCTCTTGATTCCCGCCTCCTTGATAAAGTCCTTGAATTCATTGGAGGTGTACTCACCCCCATAAACTGACCTCAAGACCTTAATATATTACATTTCTAGTTCTCTACCTGAGCTTAAAACTCCTTAAACCGATTGAAGACCTCATACTTCGTATTCATAAAGAAGACCCAAGTTTTCCTGGAAAATTCATCAATAAATTTCACATAGTATGAATATCCCTGTAATGATGATACTAACATCGACCCACTCACATATAAATGGATAAGATCCAAGATCCCCTTAGACCTACTCTCGCTTCTTGGAAAATCAACCTTGGAATTCTTGCCAAGTGCACACCCTTTGCACACTCCCTACTGCTTAATACTGCACCTTGGAAGACCTGTAACAACCCCCCTCAGAATAGACAAATCCCTATAGAGTAGGTGTCCCAACCTCTCATGCTAAAACTCACATAGGCTATCACGATCATGTAAAATATCCTGAATAGGATTTCCCTACAACATGTACAAAGTGCCTCTCTAACCCCAATGAACACTACGTTGTTTGGGATAGATTTTTTTGGACGTATGAGTACCTTCCCTCTTTGAAAAGTAACGACAAAACCTCTGTCCTCCATAGATGAGATCAAGAGAAAATTATTCTTCAGCCCTGGTACGTAAAGAACATCCTGGGCATCTAACAAACCTCCCGACTCAAGCTAGAACATAATTTTTCCCTCTCCCCTCACTGCATGCTTGGAATCATCACCAAGTTGCACATGAAGATTTGAGTTCCTCTCCATCAGACTACTAAATATCTCTCATGATTTTGTCATATGACGATATGCACCACTGTCCAAGAACCAGACACTCCTCGCAGTTGTGTTGGTAGAAAGGAAAGAAACTAGTGAGTAATCCTTCTCAAATTTTTCTACAAACTCATCATGCTGCATCTCTACTGATGCTGGTGTCTCCATATTTACTTTACTCTCCTTCTTCTCTAGACACTGAGATGCATAATCTCCATTCTTATGACACACAAAGAAATTGATTTTACTCAAGTCCTTCTTCTTCACTGTTGTGATGATCCTCCATCACTGTTACCCTTCTTACTAGAAATCTTTCCTTTGCCCTTCCTTGTCTTACTGACAAGAGACAATTTCTCATCGCTACTTCCCTGCTTGCTACTTTTCGACACCTACAAAGTCTCTTCTTGGATGAAATCATCCCAAAGTCTCTGCCATTCTGGGATATTTTCACGAGCGCAAACACCTTTGACAAATGGTTCCCAAGACTTGAGAAGACCATTCAATGCTGAAGATTTTCCAAGTCCTATCAAGCTGCCAAATAGGTTTGTATTTGAACTCAAGTTGGCTCTAAGTTTCAACTGTAAATGAAGGTTTTTCTGTTGTTTTATAACAACCAATAGTTCATGAACTTATTTTCTGATTTGTTATGGTTACATAAGCAATTTTGGTGCTCTAACATGTAGTTTTTGTCACCAAGGGTTAGCACGTGCATACCAAAATATATATAACACACCTAGAGATATTTATTGCTGAAAATACTGTAGGTCTAAACTCTAACATACATGAAAATGAACACAAGTATTTTTGGCCAACATGAACCTGGATAAAACCCCCCTTAGGAAAACCAGTTTGGAATATAAGTGTATATATAGTGAGAATGGAAGGTGGAATACAAAAAGTACAATATATAGAATAACTTGATACAATAGCAGCTTGATCTAAGATGAAACACAAGTCCAACTGAAGCAAGAGCGCCCTAGGATGGTGCGCCCTCCATAAATTCTAACAAGACCACTGAACTGGAGCTAAATGCCAACTGGAAGCTCTTATGAAGAAACCCCTCCACAATACTCTGATACTGATGAGTAGCCTCCCTCTGAAGCATACCTCACTACAATCAGAGCTCTGAAATTCCTCCCTGCTGATGATGTGCCCTCCTCACCAAGTGCACCCTCCTCCAAGCAAGAACCTCCCCACCAAAAAAATGAGGCCATGAGCTTGCTGGATGCCTCCATGGATAGAAGCACCCAAGCTAGCCTCAACACATGAAACAAACCTCATCCTCATGCTCTCTCTCAAACTCTCCAAGTGAACAAATGAGTGAATGAGATCCTTAACCTCCTTAACCTCCATAACGAAACCTAAAAAATAGATCGTTGAGATCATCCCATCTCAAGTCTAATCAAATGTTGAGATCATCCCATAATAATCTCACTCTCAAACCCACTTTGGGTTAAGTTCCCTAAGTTCACTTTATGTTACCTAATTCACCCACAAAGTGAATTAATAGACATTTTAGGCTTAGATGACCAAATTTCACTTTTGACTTAAATATCCTAAGTCAAAGTGAAATTAGACATAAAGTACAAGGCACAAAGTACATAGTACTTCCCACGTGTGTTTAGGAGCTCAAAAACACACGGGGAACACTTTCCAAGGTACATAAATCTCAAAAAATGACACATTCATGAGCTCTACATCTTTTGTTTTCTCTCCTATGGCTGCAAGCTAATCACATACCTAAGTGATCCTCATAAGATAGTTGGTAACATTGTTATATCTATACATTCGTATCGGTCTAAGTTTATTTCTTAAGACCATCTTCCTATTCATGTTATTGCTTTGGAATAAACTTGCCAAGGAATCAAACATCTCTTTGGTCGTATTATTCTTGGATAAGTGAGGAATTATATGATCCTTCACCAAATCCAAGAGGACCCTCTCTATTTTAAGCTCTTTCGTGTTGTGAGATTCTAAATATGCTGCATCTGTCGATGAAACAACTACTTTGTCCACTAACTCCCAAAGGTCATACTCCTTCAATGCCAAAGTTACTCTTGCTTTTCAAGATAGGAATTTGGATGCTCCATCCAATCTATATTCAACTCTCAATGGTATTTATTCCATCCCCTAAGACCTAATAAAATTCCTTGGAAATAACCTGTTGTTGGAAAGTACCGATGTACTAACCTGTAAACACTTGTATGCGCTTGTCACAACTGAACCCCCACATATGTATGCTCCCTCCCTTAAGGAAGCCTGCATATGTACATGCCCGTACTTATAGAAACCCACGTATTCGTGTCTGTATCCAAAGAATCCCATGTACCTACACTCCTATTCTTTCTTGCAACCTGCATACAACTCCATAAAACTGCAAAACCCTAGTTATGCCTTATCACATATATTCTCTTAAAATCTGTCCTTCGATTTATTCCTACTTATTATGGATCTAATAAGATCTCCTCAAGATATCATAGATTTTCTATCAACTACTATGGATATAATATCTGGCTTACCTTCAGAGCATATGCTCTAATACCATGTTGAAATCCCCTTACTCCATCACCTAGGTATCTTGTTATCTAGTGATTTCCTTACTGCAAATTAGATTAGCAACTCACAAACAAAAATACAATGCTAAAATATTCAACTCGATAAATCTAGTGGAAGCAAATATGGAAACCAAATCATGTACACATAAACACCAATATTTTTGGGTAGATACACCTAGAAAAACCCCGAAGGGAAAACTAATGTTGAGAATGATTTTATTATGCTAAAATCAGGGCTCTTGTAATAGGGATAATGGCCCACTGAGAGAAATAAAACTACATACAAACTTGGGAAAGTATGTTCCGATGTATTATCTATATCTACATGCTTTTGGAGGTATACGCGACTGTCCCTTCTGCACACCTACATATATGAGACTATCTCCACTGGCACCCACGTACACGTACAAAAATACTATACATCAATATTTGTATGACGCAACCCTTTCAGGTGGATTCGCTCTGCTAAAACCCACTTGTGGAAACCTCTTTTATCTCTTCTCCTTGACCTGATATCTAGATGTAAGTGTTGGGTATGTGTTATATTCTTTGCAAGAGTAGTAGTTGTTAAATCATAAGCTTGATTTCTTATACGGATTGATTCTTTAATTTTCTTCAATACTTTGATTCCAACTTAATACACTTCAACAATACCAAATCATAATCGAATAGCAATAACTATGTAGATGAGTAAGCATGCATATCAACAACACATATACCCTGGGGAAACCCTGTACAGGGAGAAAAATCCCAACAAATGATATTCCTTTATTTCATTAATAATGTAAGATCACTTACAAATATACACCATGAATGTTCTTCTCTTAAAGAGCTTGCCAAAATGACTCTGACGTGACAAAGACCTAAAAATACCTTGCTGAAATACACCTCTGATATGATGCCTCTATTGTTGATATATAGCACTCATATGCTACTTTGGTATGCTGCCTATTTATCACTGATATACTCCTCTATTTATTCTCCCTTAACCTACATATCAAAATGGTGTTGAAGAGACATGTCGACCTATGCTTATATAGGCTGAAGAGGAGAAGAGGAGAGACTCGAAATAATAACATGTTTGCATGAGTTAATCATAATTCAACTTCATACTTTAGTTCGAACTTAGAACTAGACTTGAGACTGGTTACAACACAACATTACACTTTAGTTCGAAAATAGAACTAGACTTGAGACTGGTAGGCTTTAGTTTGAACTTAGAACTAGACTTGAGACTAGTTACAACTCAACATTACACTTTAGTTCAAAAATAGAACTAGACTTAAGACTTTAGTTGCAACTCAACATTACACTTTAGTTCTAAAATAGAACTAGACTTAAGACTTCAGTTGCAACTCAACATTACACTTTAGTTCTAAAATAGAACTAGACTTAAGACTTTAGTTACAACTCAACATTACACTTTAGTTATAAAATAGAACTAGACTTAAGACTTCAGTTACAACTTGAGTCTTTACAAGGCAATTCAAAATTCTCTTCATGGTGGATAATGTTACACGTGCCAACTCACTAGATCAATAAATTTATATCATTTGCAATATTAGGAATATCGTTTGTTTATAGCTCATAGGAATTTTATATTCAACCTAACTTTTAATAGGTGCCTTGAATTTTGTTCATGGCTCACAAGGCTTGACTAGGCTCACATAGGTTGTATGTTCCCCCTGACTCTTGCACTAGTTTGTCTATGCTCACAGAGGTTGTACGTTCCCCCTGAATTGTTCACTAGACTGTCTATGATCACAAAGGTTGTACGTTCCCCCCGAATTTTTCATTAGACTCACATAGCATCTCGTTCGTCTTGAATTTTGGTTTGACTCACAGAGGTTGTACGTTCCCCCTGGATTTTGTCAATACCTCACAAGACTGGTTGATTCTCCAAATATCCCTGGCTAGCCTTAGGGTGGCCCATATGGCCTCTTGTTGGGGAATGACCGTCGATGCTGCCAAATTTAACACTCCCTCTCAGTAAGGGAGTCATTCTCAACCACACCAAGCTTTCCTCTCAGCTGCACAAACTGTCTCAAGGTCAGAGGATTGGTCAGGATATCAACTACCTGCTTGCTCGTGGCTATGTACTGTAACTTTACAGTTTTTGTCTGGACCAAGTCTTGAATGTAGTGGTACCTCATGTCAATATTTTTTGACCTGTCGTGAAATACCGGGTTTTCTATCAATTTTATTCAACTTTGATTATCACAGTGAACCACCGTCATCTCGAGCTGGTCACCAAACAACCCTTAAGCCAATTTTCTGAGCCATACTACTTCCTTGCCAGCATCACTTGCTGCAATGTACTCAACCTTTGCTGTACTTTGTGCAATGGATCCCTGCTTCTAGCTTGCCCAAGAGATCATAGCGGATTCTAAACTAAAGAAGTATCCAGAAGTACTCTTCCGATCTACTGGGCTTCCTGCCCAGTCAACATCTCCATACCCATGCAAAAATACACCACCATTGGATGTATATCTCAGACCATAAGTAATGGTCCCTCTGAGATATCTCAAGATGTGCTTTGCTTCCATCCAGTGTCTTTGTCTCAGTTTAGTCATGAACTGACTCATTGAAATCGCTGCATAACATATATCTGGCCTAGTGTGGATCATGTACATCAATGATCCAATCAGCTTCCTATACATGGTGGGATCCCTTACAACAAGCTATTAGCCCTTCTTCTCCTGTTAGAAATAGATCATCAACATAGAGGATTAGTATAACAGGTTGGTTACCTCTTATCTTGAAGTACATATTTGCATCAACATCACTTTTCTGAAAGCCTAGGCTTTTAAGAAAGCCATCAATCATGTCATACCAAACTCTGGGAGCCTTCTTAAGACCATACAAGACCTTCCTTAGCTTGCATACATGTGTGCCTTTGTTATGCAGTAAAAAACCATCTGGTTGTTCCACAAAGAACTCATGCTCAATATTTCTATTCAAGAATGTTGTTTTTACATCCATCTGATGTAGCTTCCAACCAAGAACGAAAGATAAATAAATAATAGTTCGAATGGAGGTATACCTAGCTACAGAGGGAAAAAGTATCTTCATAGTCGAATCCTTCTTTCTAAGTGAAGCCTCTGGCTACAAATATTTCTTTGAACTTTTCCACACTTCCATCAGCTGTATTTTTGATCTTATAGATCCATTTGGAAGAAACCACTGATTTGTCTTTTGGCCTCGACACAATGTCCCATTGTTCTTTATAATAGACATGTATTCCTCAAGCATGGAATCCTTCCATACTTGTAATTTATCTGCTTCTTCAAATGAATAAGGTTTGACATAACTAATGCTGGTCATCAGTGCAACATAGCCTCCAAACCTATGAGGCCTCTTCCTTTCCCTGAAAGTTCCTTTGGGAGAAGCTATCCTTTTTGCTTCCTGCACTATTTCTTTAAGCCACCCTGGCATCCTTTTCGCTGAAGTTTCTTCAAGAGTTCTTTCTAACACTTCAATAGGTTCTAGGGGATCATTACTTGGCCCTTCATGAGGTTCCTCCCTTTGATCATATGACTCTTCATTTTCAGAAGAGGGTGAAGTTGGACGAACGACTTTTGATTCCTGCTGAAGTTCTCTGGATTTCTTAAATGAGGCTTCCTCATGGAAAGTCACATCTCTGCTTACCTCTATTTTCCTCTGACCTGGTACATAAATCCTGTAATCCTTGGAGTTCTCACTGTACCCCCAAAAAACCCCTTTCTTGCCTGAGGGTTCCATCTTTGTCCTCTTTTCCTTAGGGACATGAATATACACGGGACACCCAAATATCCTTAGATGCCCTACTTCAAGTTTGATCCTTGAGAAGAACTCTTCAGGAGACTTGTCCTTCAAGGTAGCATGTGGACACCTGTTATGAATATACATGGCAGTGGAGGTATCTTCTTCCCATAAAGAATTTGGCAGATCCTGGTCAAACATCATTGCTTTCGCTGCCTCACAAATTGTCCTGTTTTTCCTCTCAACAACTCCATTTTTCTGAGGGTTATATGGCACGGTCAAATCTTTCTTGATTCCTGCTGACTTGCAAAAATCCTCAAACTGAAGAGATTCAAACTCTCCTCCATTTTCTGTTTTAAGGATTCTGATGTGTCTCTCTATCTACTTTTCAATAAAGGCTTTATACTCTTTGAATTTATCAAATGTGTCACTTTTAACTTTAATAAAATATATCCAACATTTTCTTGAGTAATGATCAATAAAAATTTCATAATACAAACAACCACTGAGTGAGGGACATGACATGGGACCACATACATCAGAATGAACCAGATCTAAGATGCCCTGAGCTCTGTTGTCACTACTAGGAAATGCTTTCTTTATATTTTTACCTAGAATCCATCCCTTACAAATTTCATTTTTACTCAGAGAAATAGAGGGAATGCCACATACCATTTTCTGTAGATCTGGAAGATCTTTGTAATGAAGATGTCCAAGTATTCTGTGCCACAACTTGCTGGATCTAGTCACATCATGAGCCAATTCCCGAACTGACTGTCCTGACATGATGTACAATCCTCCACTGCAAGTTCCAATGGGTTCAACTATACTTAAGTGTCTACCTTTAGCCCATAGTAGTGCCTTCCCGTCCTTGAAGATCACCCAATATCCCTTGTCCTCAAGGGATAAAACTGATAGTATACTCTTCTTGAGACCTGGAACATATAATAATTCATCAATATGAAGTCTATCCCCAGATTCCAATATGAAGGAGATAGAGCCTACTTCCTCTATCTTGTAACATTTCTCATCCCCAAGATCAACTTGCTCGGAAAAATATTTTGTCTCGAAATCTGAGAGGATCTCCTTGAACCCTGTCATGTGCTTTGATGCACCACTGTCTACTAACCAAGTTTTTGACCCCGTGAAAACTGAACTGGATAAGGCAGAAACCAAGTAATATTCTTTTTCATTGGAAGGAATTTTCTGATTTCTTTTGGATTCATCATCCTCAGTGGTTGAGGCACGATGTTTCCCTTTTCTAGGATATTTCTTTCTAAACCAACAATTTTTAGCAAAATGACCCAACTTGTTACAACTAAAGCATTTAATCTTAGATGTATCAATATTCTTTCCTTTGAATGTACCTTTGGTGTTTGGCTTCCTTTGAGAGCCTTTCTGGAAAGTGCCTTTCTTCTTTCCCTTGAATCTTGATGCTAAAGTTGAGTGATCTTATTTCATTGGCTCACTCTTGGTAGCTGCGCGACTCTCCTCCTGGAGGCAATCATGCCATAACCTATCAAACGTGGGATAAATATCTCTCCCACTTACACTTGATAAGACTGTCTCCCATGAAGAAGGAAGACTGTAAAAAATCGACTGCACTAAATCATCATCGTCCACTATGACCACTGTGACCAAAAGCTGATCTCTGATCTGGGCTATCCTGGAACAGAAAGATGCCATTGATTCTCCTTTCTCCATCTTCAAATACTTAAGATTGTTCTTAAGTGTCCTCTTCTTACCTGGATCTTGTTTCTCATACAGATTCACTAAGGTATCCAAACAGTCCTTGGAAGTCATTAACAAAGTCATTGGAGGTACTGTCTTTGACTGAGTCAAAGATGATTCACTTGGACTTTGCTTGACTCTTCCTGAAGGCCGCTCTTCCTGCATTATTCATGGGTTCCTCCACCACTGTGGTCACATACTTTTCAAGATCATTCTCTTGCAATATATTTGTTATCCAGAGCTTCCACACATTGAAGTTGGTAGCTCCTTCAAGCCTATCCTCGACCCTGACTGAAATGGAGGATGCCATGGAACTCACACTGGAAACTTAATTAAGCTATCTTGGATCTGTGTGTACCTGCTGCTGCACTTCAACATGTTTAACACACCCTAAGCTCTGATACCATGTTAAATTATGAGATTGATTTCTTATGCAAATTAATTCTTTTATTTTCTGCAATACTTTGATTCCAGCTTAATACACTTCAAGAATACCAAATCATATTCGAATAGCAATACCTATATAGATGAGTAAGCATGCACATCAACAACACATATACCCTGGGGAAACCCTGTACTTGGAGAAAAACCCCAACAAATGATATTCCTTTATTGCATTAATAATGTAATATCACTTACAAATATCCACCATGAATGTTCTTCTCTTAAAGAGCTTGCCAAAATGACTTTGAACTAACAAAGACCTAAAAGACCTTGCTGAAATACACCTCTAATATGTTGCCTCTATTGTTGATATACAACACTGATATGTTGCTTTGGTATGCTGCCTCTTTATCATAGATATACTCCTCTATTTCTTCTCCCTTAACCTGCATATCAAAACTGTGTTGAAGATAGGGGCCGACCTCTGCTTATATAGTCTGAAGAGGAGAAGAGGAGAAACTCGAAATAGTAACCTGTTTTCATGAGTTAATAATAACTCAACTTCATACTTTAGTTCGAACTTAGAACTAGAATTGAGACTGGTTACAACTCATTATTACACTTTAGTTCGAAAATAGAACTAGACTTGAGACTGGTATGCTTTAGTTCGAACTTAGAACTAGACTTGAGAGTAGTTACAACTCAACATTACACTTTAGTTCAAAAATAGAACTAGACTTAAGACTTTAGGTGCAACTCAACATTACACTTTAGTTCTAAAATAGAACTAGACTTAAGACTTCAGTTGCAACTCAACATTACACTTTAGTTCTAAAATAGAACTAGAGTTAAGACTTCAGTTACAACTCAACATTACACTCTAGTTCTAAAATATAACTAGACTTAAGACTTCAGTTACAACTTGACTCTTTACAAGGCAATTCAAAATTCTCTTCATGGTGTATAATGTTACATGTGCCAACGCACTAGATCAATACATTTATATCATTTGCAATATTAGGAATATCATTTGTTTCTAGCTCATAGGAATTTTATATTCAACCTAACTTTTGCTAGGTGCCTTGAATTTTGCTCATGGCTCACAAGGCTTAATTAGGCTCATAGAGGTTGTATGTTTGCCCTAAATTTTACACTAGTCTGTCTATGCTCACAGAGGTTGTAAGTTCCCCCTGACTTTTTCACTAGACTATCTATTCTCACAGAGGTTGTACATTCCCTCTAGTTTTTTCATTAGACTCACATAGCATCTCGTTCGTCATGACTTTTGGTTTGACTCACAGAGGTTCTATGTTCCCCCTAGCTTTTGTCAATACCTCACAAGACTGGTTGATTCTCCAAATCTCCCTGGCTAGCCTCAGGGTGGCCCATATGGCCTCTCATTAGAGAATGACTGCCGATGCTGCCAAATTTAACAATAGTGTCACAGTTTCCTTGTTTTTCGTGTTGCCTCGATTTTCATGTCCATTGTTGGGCAGTTTTTCGACACATGGTTTTTGCCAATGGTTTTCTATTTCTGGTTAAGGAATTAGGGTTGTTGACTAATCTAGGTCATTGGGTTAGGGTTTTGGATGCCTCTGGCTCCTATATTTATATTGTATTGTAAACAATGTATTACAATGAATGAATAAAGAATATGTTGGTTTTCTCGGTTTGGGTTTACAGGGGAAAAGTCTCTGTGTAATGTTTGTATTTTCCATTGTATATTTTCTGCTCTTTTACTGAAAATACGTTTGCAGTAAATATTGTCAAAGGTTAAAATATACATTTGGTATCATATTTTTGTTGGATTCAGGGGGACGCCTTTGTGGTCAAGGGTTTGTCTCGGGATTGTGATAAGCCTTTTTACAATGGGAGATCTGTGGTATTGATTTTTCAGGTGAAAATAAATGGCGAGCAATTCGAAAATGGAGATCGAGAAGTTTAATGGGAAAAGTTTTGAGACGTGGAAGCTCAAGATGGAAGATTTGTTGGTGGACAGAGATTAGTGGATCGTGGTAGATCCATGTACTGCACCTACAGGAACTTCAACATATGACTGGAAAAATTTGGATTAGAAGGCGAAGAGAACAATCCAACTGTGTCTCTCAGATTCATTATTACTGAATGTGTCAGAGGAAGCTACAACCAAGGATTTATGGGATAAGTTGGGGAAGCTGTAGCAGTCTAAGTCCCTAGTAAATAAAATATTCCTATGAAATAAACTGTATAACCTAAGGATGAGAGATGGAGACTCAATGGCAGAGCATTTGAATGCCTTCAATACTGTGGTAAGTCAGTTAGTCTTTGTTGAGATTAAAATTTCAAATGAAGATAAGTGTATCAGTTTACTGTGTTCTTTACCAGACTCGTGGGATAGTCTAGTTGTGGCCATAGGTAGTAATACAATTGCCTTGAAGTTTGATGAAGTGGTCTCATCCTTGTTGTCAGAGGAGATGAGATGGAAGAATATGGAAGGAAAGAGCATATACACATTATTTGCAAGATGACGCTCCCACGAAAGAAATAGATCTAAGTTCTCAAGTGGGAGATCTAGGTCTAAGGGTAGATATAAATCTCCCAGAAAGTTTGTAAAGGTATGTTGAATATGTGGAAAAGAAGGGCACTACAATAAGCAATGTAGATCCAAAGTTGAGAAAAAGAAGCGATCTGAAGAATCTACTTCTACAGAAGAAAATACCTCCAAGGAAGAAGGAGGGGATGTGTACTTTTCTTCTTCAAGCACACATGCAGATCATGAGGCATGGTTGGTTTACTCAGGCGCATCCTT
This sequence comes from Picea engelmannii, assembly GCA_009831015.1. Classification (NCBI taxonomy): domain Eukaryota; kingdom Viridiplantae; phylum Streptophyta; class Pinopsida; order Pinales; family Pinaceae; genus Picea; species Picea engelmannii. Next base: position 97,191 of record ML790465.1, on the reverse strand, counting down.
TCATATGTCTCCCCACAGGGAGTGGTTCTATGAATATGAAAGGTATGATGGAGGTAATGTTTTACTAGGTGATGACTTGACAACTAGAATCATAGGTCAAGGAAAAGTCAAGTTGAGGATCATAGATGGAAGGATTAGAACACTACCTGGTGTTCTGTACATCCTAGGATTGGCCAGAAACTTTATTTCTGTAAGAAAAATGGACAATGCAGGGGTAAAAACAATATTTGAAAAGGAAACCTGTAGGATGGTTTGAGGAGAAATGGTGTTGTTGAAGGGAGTTTGGTTTGTAACTCTATATAATCTTTAAGGAAGCACTATTAGTGATGTGTGTAATAGTTCCATTGTACCTGATATTGGAGTTGAATAAGAAAGAATGCCTACAATCTCTGAAGAAAAGGTTATGTTGTGGCATCAAAGACTGGGGCATATCAGAGAGAAGGGTCTTCGACTACTACACGATAATGGTATGGTTGGAAGTATGTCTAACTGTTCTTTGGATTTTGATTTCTGTGAAAATTGTGTATATGGGAAGCAAAATCGGGTAAGATTCCCCTCTGGTGCAATGAGGGTAGAAGGAATTTTACAGCTAATTCGCAGTGATGTTTTTGGACCTATGTTGGTCCCATCATTAGGAAAATTTGTGTACTATATCTCATTTATAGATGACTTCTCGAGGAATACTTGGATATATTTCCTTAGGAAGAAATCTGAAGTCTTCGACAGGTTTAAAGATTTTAAGGCTTTTGTTGAGAATCAAATAGAGAAAATAATTAAGGTGATGAGGAAAGATAATGGCAGAGAGTTTTGTGGGAATGAATTTCAATAATTCTGTAAGAAGTGCAGTATATCAAGGTAGAATACTACTCCATATACACCTCAACAAAATGTAGTTGCAGAAAGGATGAACAATATGTTGATGGAAAAAGCAAGGTGCATGCTCAGTGGTGCCGAGTTAGGGAAATAATTCTAGGAAGAGGTCATGGGTACTACATGTTACCTGGTCAACATATCACCCTCATTAGCGCTGGATGACAAGACTCCACAAGAGGTATGGACTGGTAAGAAACCTTCTCTCACACATCTCAAGGTATTTGGTTGTGAGGTATATGTTCATGTTGCAAATGAAAACAAGAGTAAGCTAGATAAGAAGGCTGCAAAGTGTGTCTTTATTGGGTATAAATATGGTCTCAAAGGTTGTAAGCTTTGGAACCCAGAAAATAAGAAGGTAGTGTATAGCCGAGATGTGGTATTTAGAGAAATGAAGGATGTTGTTAAACATGAAGTCCTACCAAGTAAGGAAGAACCAGAGAAAATAGACTTTGATTTAAAGGATGATGAATCAGACTCTACAGAAGAATAAGAATCAAAATAAGAAGATCCTCATACTCCAATATTGAGGATATCGGTTCGAGAAAGAAGGCTACAGGAAAGGTATACTCCATCTAATTTCCATTCAAATTTTTCTTTGTCTATTACTGATGATGAGCCTAGAACTGTCAGGGAGGAAATGGATTTAGAGGATGGAAATCTCTGGAAAAAGGCCATGGATGAAGAAATGACAGCCTTGGATAAGAATAAGGCTTGGGATCTAGTGGAGTTTCCGATTGAAAGAAATCCTATTGGTAGCAAATGGGTATTTAAAAGGAAGTTGAATGCAGAAGGAAAAGTGGAGAAATACAAATCTCGGTTAGTAGCAAAGGGTTATTCCCCGGTTGAGGGAATTTATTTTGGTGATATTTTTTCTCCTGTTGCCAAGTTACCTTCTATAAGATTTTTGTTATGTATTGCTGCTGCATTTGATTTTGAAATAGAATAGTTGGATGTGAAGACAACATTCCTACACGGGGATCTGGAAGGAGAAATCTATATGAAGTATCCATAAGGATTTGTTGTGAAGGGAAATAAGGAGCTGGTATGCAAGCTAAAAAAGTCCCTATATCGTTTAAAACAATCACCAAGGATGTGGTATAAAAAATTTGATACCTATATGTTGGGACTTGGATTCACAAGAAACAAAGAGGGTCATTGTGTGTATTTTAAATTAATTGGTGATCATTTGATTTATTTGGTCTTGTATGTGGATGACATGTTGATGGTAGGAAACAACAAGGAGATTTTCCAGGATGTGAAAACTCAGTTGTCCTCTAAATTTGACACGAAGGATCTCGGTGCTTCAAATTTCATTTTGGGAATGGAAATTAAAAGAGATCGAAAAAAAGAGGAAAATATGGTTAAATTAGAAAAAATATGTCGGGACAATATTGCAGAGGTTTAATATGCAGGAATGTAAACCGGTCAAGGTTCCTATTCCTGTTGGTGTAAAGTTATCTGTGGATCAATGTCCCAAGACACAAGAAGAGGAGGGGGACATGTCTTCTGTTCCATATGCGAGTGCAGTTGGCAGTTTGATCTATGCAATGGTTTGTACTAGACCAGACATTGCACATGCAATGAGAGTTTTGAGTAGGTATATGTCAAAACCAGGGACGAAGCATTGAACAACAATAAAAAGGGTTTTGAGGTATTTGCGTGGCATTGCTAGCTATGGATTGTGCTACCACGGAAGACCGAGATTGGACAAAGTGTTGGATATACATGGCTTTGTGGATGTATACTTGGCTGGAGATCTGGATCGTAGGAGATCTACAAGTGGGTATGTGTTTAACCTGTTTGGAGGAGCAATAAGTTGGATCAGCAAAAGACAGGTTGTAGTGGTACTTTCAACTATAGAAGTTGAATGCATGAAATACACACATGCAAGTAAGGAAGTAGTATGGTTACACAGATTGTGCTCAGGTATTGGATTGGTACAACAAGTTGTAAGGATAGATTGTGACAGTCAGAGTGCAATTTTTTTAGCGAAGAACCCGACTTATCATTCAAAGACAAAGCATATTGATATTCAATATCACTTTGTGAGAGACATGGTTGAAAAAAATAATGTGTTGCTGATGAAGGTGGACACTTTGAAGAATGTTGCAGATTCATTAACAAAATCTGTGAGCACTGAGAAGTTCTCTTGGTGTAGAGGATCCATGGGCATTGTTGACTATGTAACCCTGTAACCCCCTGTATGCAAATAAAACAACAAGAGGGAGAATGTTGGGTATGTGTTATATTCTTTGCATAAGTAGTAGTGTCTATGTTGCGTGGGGGTTCGGGGGCAGTACCCCTAATATTTTTTGCCTCGGGAAACCTATCACATTTTTCCTTGTTTTTCGTGTTGCCTCGATTTTCGTGTCCATTGTTGGGTGGTTTTTCGGCACATGGTTTTTGCCGATGGTTTTCTATTTTCAGCTAAGGAATTAGGGTTGTTGAATAATCCAGGTCATTGGGTGAGGGTTTTGGATGTCGTTGGCTCCTATATGTATAATGTATTGTAAACAATGTATCACAATGAATGAATATAGAATATGTTGATTTTCGTGGTTTGGGTTTCCAAGGGAAAAATCTCTGTGTAATGTTTGTATTTTCCTTTGTATCTTTTCTGTTCTTTTATTGAAAATTTGTTTGCAGTAAATATTGTACAAGGTTAAAATCTACAGGAAGTCCTTCTCCACCTATCAAACATCTCCTTGAATCACATTTGTTCGTAATCCAACCCTCTTTGTGTCGACTCTCTCAACACAAGTATCAAGTGTCTTCCTCCTTCACCCTAGCCTTACTTTTATAATCTTGAGTTATAAACTAACCCTAATATCCAAAGTGATTAGAATAATTCTCACCTCCCTTGAGATTAATGGCTAGGATTACATGGTAATTAATTTTAGTATTTTCCTTAAATAACTCAAATAATTAAATAATTAATCAATAAAAGTAATTTACTTTAATAATTCCTTTAATTAAAGTAAATTCAAGAGTAGAAGGATTTGGACGACTTCCACATGTTAGACACCAAGCCTGTGCATACATACATGTTCGATGCTACATACATCAATAGAAGGTGCTAATGAGTGACTAAGGCTCCCATTTTCTGAACAAGACAATTCAACAATGCACTTAGGAGTTCATGATCCACCACCAAAAGAACACTCCCTATCATCCTCAAGATAATGGTACGGTTGAAGCTTTCAATAGAATTTTAGAACGTGATTTAACCAAAGTTTGTAATGTGCAACGTGATGATTGGGATCATCGTATCCCTGCAGTATTATGGGAATATCCAAAAACTTGCAAGAGGTTGACAAAGCACATGCCCTTTAGATTGGTCTACGGTAAAAAAATGGTTATGCCGTTAGAATTTGTCATTCCTAGCCGCCATGTTTCTCTAGCGATTCAGATGATAGAAAAACAATCCCTTCAACAATGATTATATGAACTTATGGAACTAGAGGAGGACCATATGATTGCGGGATTTATCCAGGTGATTGAAAAGAAGAGACTGAAAGCATGGCATGCTTGCAACATTTTCCAAAAATTCTTCAAGCCCGGCTCTTTAGTCTTGTTATATGACAACAAATATTTACAACACCCTAGAAAAATACGTATGCATTGGTTGGGTCATTTTCGTCTAGTCTACATCAGTAAAGTCGGTGTCGCCAAGCTGGATACATTACAAGGAAAACTGTTCAAGGGACTTATCAATGGAAACAAGTTGAAGGTGTACTATGAGCCACATGGGTCATCCATCACTTAGCTCCTTTTCTCAACCCCTAAGTTTGATAGGGTAGGAGTAGTGTAGAATGTACAACATGTAGAAGAATAGATATTTGGTAAAATTTTCCTTTTTGGCAACACAACATACACTATACTCACACAGGCAGATGAGATGGATTGACATTTTTGTAGATTCCCAAGATTTCCAATTCAAGTTGAATTTATGTCCTACATCCAAAGTAATAGCTCTTGTAGGGGATTCACACATGATTGAGCTCAACTACCTGTCACTACATTACATTGAAGGGTCAAGCAATAAGATTCAGAAAGATCACCCATAGCCTTGGCATGTAAGAAGAGATGACACCATGTTCCAAAAGGCACATTAGCAGTATGGAGGATCTGAATCATTATCTATCCATCTATGGGGTTCCACCAAAATTCTATACTTATTCTTTGATCGTTCTCCTTCACCGATTGTTTGCATCATTATAGATAACCCCTCTAACCTTTTCCACCCTATATATCCACTTCCACCCATGTAGTCATTGGATAAATTATCCATGTCCCATGTTCCTTCACCCCTTCCCCTCGCCCACATCCTTGACTTCTCAAAACCCATTGTTAGCTTCCCACTTTCCACTAATATTACCATACCTTGGTTCAGATCCACTCTCATGGCCCAACTTCACCAACATTCCCAAACGTGTGATTCCCAATTTAGTTAGACAACCCGAGAACCCACAGTCCAATTCTCATGAAGATTGATATTTTTTCATTAACTGCTAGGAAGAGGTCCCACCCTCTTATTCTCTAGCAAGACACCGCCTCAGTCCTCACAGTTCCTTGAACTATGCTTCGTAGTTGCGGTAGTCCACCATCTCTCTAAGTCTAAAGATGGTTTGTCTGTCACCATGGATAATAAACTTCGCTGAAGGAAAGAGCCCAAGGATACAGGTTCTCCATTCCACTAAGTAAGGAGGCCCTCATATTGTATCTTATATTTCCCGAACAAAAAGAGAAGCATAGGATGATTCTCTCCCCTTATGGAACTCTTCCATGAGATCTACTTCTGGTAGGTCCACGAGTAACTAGGAAAAGTTCTAGCAACGTCGCTTCAGTTTAGTTTGGAGGACAATGTCTAGGTGATGTGATTTAAATAGATCCCTCATTCATCACCAAAGACAAAAGTGAAGGGGAGGAGTCAATCATATGGCCAAATGAAGTACATAGCCACTGATTACCTTGGGGCCTACTCAAATCTCCAGAACCTGTGTTGGGTTGCAGCTACAACCTAGACAAATGATTTTCTCTTACTCAAACCTAATAGCAATCACAACTTGGTTTGATCTTCTGGTCCACTGTTTGATGATTATTTGCTCTTACTCATGAAAGTTACAAAAATAATCTTATAATCCTGTTAGCTTGAGGACAAGCCAAGTAATAGTGGTGGGGGCATGTTGGCACCCAAATTTTTTGGTTAATATCACGTGCACGCACAAGTGAATTTGTGCACACTCATTCCAATTTTGTGCACAAAAGTGAAATGATCGACAATAAGCGCGCCCCATATCCAATTTTGATATTTGTGTGCCAATCCCAGTTCTTCCAATGCATGTTAGAAATCAAGAAGATGCACGTCAGAATGAAGAAAAGAATATCCAGGAAATCTCCTTGAATGATTATTGCCAACAACACGAGGATACATGGAGAAACCATGAGTGTAGTTGGAAAGGTAGTTAATATTGCTCCAATTCCAGAAAGGATATGTGGAATGAAGGCGGGTGAAAAAAGTGTGTAAAATTGTTAGTCAGTAGAGCGAGTGAAGCAGAGCTGAGAGAGACATAGCTATAGAGCCAAGAAGGATATAAAAGGAAGAAAGGATGAAAAAGAAAAGGTTGGTGGATCATATAGTTACTTGCTCGGTTGATCAATTGATTCATTGCTTGTTATTCATTGTTGAAGACCTCGATCTCATCCTCAATAGTATTCTAATGTATCCAATTGTAGTATGGGTCTGTCAGATGAGAAATGTCTGAAAGGATGTGCATGGTGCAATGCATTGTAAATCTAGGAAGTTATCTAAGGAAATATAAGACTTTGTTGCTGTCGATATATGATTTGCTTAATGTATGCATGTGATTGATGGAATGAGGATGATAATAAAGCTACAACAATTATGATCTATCACATTTTACTTATGTGGTATTTGGATATGTGTGTATTGTTTTTGCATTTCAATAATAGCAAGTTGTCAGCTATGGAATGTATGGATGTCAATCCAGATGGATCTCTGTGTTTTTATCCCTTCATCCTCGACACAAGACCGGATGGTCTCTGTGATCCTCATAGAATCTTGGGTGAGACCTTCTTCGACCTTGGTTGGGGATTGATATGTTGATGCTTTGGGGTTTTTATTGGTCAAATATGGATGAACCCTGGGTCTTAACCCCCCAGTGTTGAGAAGGACACTCACAAGTGTGAAACAACTCATTACCATTGCAACCGAGCTCATCTCACGCCCTCACTGAAATACTTCTCATTGTCACGTGCACTACCCAACTCCAAGATCATCAAGTCAATCGAGATTGGACAAAAGAGAACTCACTCAAACTATGTCTACTCTTGCTCTGCAAGGCATATCAACTCCTCCTTGATGGAGTGACTTGGATCCTTGAGGGAATCTCGCCTTTCTTCCTGAATCCTCTTTATAAGTATTAGTGTTGTTCTTGCCCAAGTGTTGTTTTTTCATTGTCTTTGGGCTCCTCGCCTTCCACATATATATGCATCCAATGGATCACACTAACATTCGTGTCCCTTCGTTTGCCAAGTGGTCGCATCATTTGGTCTTACTGGAGCTGACCCTTTGTCTCTACATGGTTGCATCTATTCCACTCCTTGAATCATAGCAACATTTAGTAAATTTTTGTGTCGACCTATCCACTCATAGTATGAGTGCACCGAAGGCATATCATGGCCGCCAACTCGTTCCATCGGTTTTCAACTAGTTCATGCATGGTGCCATAGTTCCATATTACCTTGCATCACATGTATCTGTCTCACTAGGCTAACATTTTCTACAAGTGAGGGAGGCCTGTCTCCTTGGTTTACACATTTCCATCGTGCACCTAGGGCACTCATACTTTATCCCTATCTAACCAAGTCATCACAACTTTGTTCCGTTCAGGAATGTATGCGTGTGTCACGATGTATCGGTGACCCCAACTTCCATAGCTTGTCATCCTACAATGCGTTCTGTCGGTCGTGCGTAGGTTTTGTGCATGCATGTGGAGCGAGTGTAATGTCCCCACTTTGGGACATCATTATATTATAGAGTTGTATGATGACCATAGTAGCCAGATGGAGGTTATAGCGAGTACATAGGACATTGAGGGGTATTTTGGGGTCTGACTTGCATCGCTCGCCTTATTTCATCATTATGATCCATTCTGCATAGCTTGGCTCTGGTTTCGTTGCATTCCGACGATTTCCGTGATTTTGAGTTATTTTGGGCTATAGGTTAATTACATTCACCAAGGAGGTCATATTGGGCATAATACTTGGAGGAACCTCTTAGTGTAATATCTCATTGGAATCGGGAGGAACAACACTACAGGATAGGATGATGAGAAGTGACTTTCAGTGGCCATGGAAGCCACAAGGAGAGATAAACTACTTTTCAGAGGTAAAATGGTTAATTAATTAATTAATTAAAGTGATTTAATTAATTAATTAATGATTAAATAAAGTAAAAGTCACTTTGGAGAGACAAGGTGAGCAAGGAGGATAAAAGAGAGAGAGGGGCCTCTATTCTCTCATTATGTTGTTTATCATTTTGATATCTGGCTTCTTGCTAGTGAGCCCATGCACTTGGGGGTTTTGAGGGTTTTGAATTAACAAACCCTAGAGATCAGCTTGGTGGTGAAATATCCCACCCAACCTGGTCCAAGATTGGTCACGGAGGTGAAATATTCCTCCCTCACCATTCTACATCAGATCCATTGCGTTACAAAGGGTTTCTACATCAGCCACAGGTTCAGAGAGAGCTAGGGCGCAACTTCAGGAGGGTTTCCAGCAGGAGGGTGCACCATCTTGAGGAGAGGAGTTCGTTCGAGGCATAGGAGAAGGATTTGGAGAAAACATACTTTTGGGTATTCTTTGTAGGGCCTAGGGCACCTTTCCTAGCCTTTTATGGAGGAGGTTTCTTTGCCATATTATTTATTAGAGCCGAGCACAAGTTTAGAGAGAGGAGGGCGCACCACATATTGAGGATCTAGTAATTTGGAGGGTCATATCTCTATCATTTAGCCTGAGACTCTACCAGGGGGTTTATAGTGGCCTGATCTACAGTTTGGGATCTTTTCTAGAGGGTTTGGAGGCCATCTTCATAGACGCTGAATTCTTGGTCTTCTACAGCCACCTGGAGGGTCATATCTCCATCATTCAGTCTGAGACTTTACCAGGGGGTTTCCCTTGGCCCAATATACAGTTTGGCACCTTTCTTAGGAGATTCGGTAGCTTATTTCTTGGAGGATGAATTCTTGGGTTGCTTCAACCAGTGAGGGGCGCATTGTGCTAGGGAGATCGTCATATTTCAGTTGGGTTATGAGTTGGTTCATCTGGGTTTTGGTCTATAGATTGGAGAGGATTTTGGATGCCTGGATATTTTTCTATCTTGTATTTTGGAGGGCAGATACTCTACTATCTTATATGTAATCCAGATCTGCCCCATTTTGTATGAGGACAACCATTGTTATGAATAAAATCAGATCCGAGGTATCTTTGGGTTATCTATTGTATTGCTGATCTTGCATCTAGTTGAGGTATGTTCCATTGCTATATTTATGTTGATTATTGTTGAAAACACACATAACAACCATCAGTATAAACCCTAGCGCAACTTAAAAGACCAAATCCACAAAGTGTTTGACGAAATGCCACAACCAGAAAACGTTTAAAATCACATGAAAAATGCAACGTTCTTGGCATCTTGGATTGGGAACATTATAGTGGTATCAGAGCGTTGATCCTCCCATCCAGTGGGGATTAACGCATGCAGAAATACAATAGAGATGGAGTCTATATACTTTGCTAGAGAGGCGGTAAGTTGTGAAAGGGAATATCACGCCCTTAGTGAGAGATTTGGGGCTCTAGAACCACTCTAGCAGTTTATATCCATGAAAAATCTCAGGTGGAGAAAATATAAGGTTACATATTGGGTCAACATAGTAGAGGGAAAGAGAGCCAGAGTAGCTAGATGGAGGGAAGCACAGATTAACCCTACACCCATTAGGAGCAGACAACTTTGCTACAACTGCAAACTGCCTTGGGAGCCAGAGAATAGATGTAGGGGTAAAGGTAAGAGGCACATTATTGAGATGTACAATGACAATGAGGATGAGGAAGTGTATGAGTATGCAACAATATATGCTTATTTCGAGTAGTCCAATGATTCTAGTGACTCTTGCATAGAGGCTAGTGACTCGTGCACGCTTGGGGAGGATAGTGACCCTTGCGTATTAGAGGGACAATTGGATGGATAGGATGGTAGCACCTATGATTTAGCAGTCATATCAAATAGTTTTGATGACCTTACACTTCAGCAGAGTGGTGACACTAGTGGGAATTCACACATGTTAGCATCTAGACCTAATGAGCTTCCTATGATGACCGTGGCACATTTGTAAACTTTTCAGACACCCATGATAGCCATGACACATGAGGATATCTGTGGAATTTCATATATGATGGAGGAGCCGTGTATGAGGGATGCACACTAGGGACATATGGATCCATAGACCTAGGAGGAGAGACATGACATGCAAACATTTTCCCTTACACATACATATCAGTATGAGGAGAGTGAGTCACTTCTTTTGGAGACTCCATTGTTTGATCAGGTTGGGGAGACTGACAATATGACGGGACATTTACTTCCCGGACCATCCTGCAGTGATGAGGATGTACCCCTTATTGGTCAGGATGACCATAGCATGTGTATTGACACATCTGTATGTGATCCAGGTGCAAATGATAGTAGCAGGGTGAGTGCATAGGAGGATACAACTTCTCATACAAGATACAATGTGATTCGAAGGGAGATAGCAGTTGGTGATGGTGTGCAATGGCATACAAAATGACCCAGTAGCACAATGGATAGGGGGCAATTCAATACCTTATCTTTTGGAGATAGTGTTGTTGGGGATTCCAGGGTTGACACTATTAGTGAGGGGTGTGAGGTAGCACCTCAATAGGACTATGATCAGGGGTCCCGATACTTGGTAGGACAATTGAGAGTCAGTGAGGACATGATCATGACAACTACTAGGCACATGTATGACACACATGCATTGGTGGCCGATTGTTGTTGGAGAGCATCAGTGGCACATGATAGTTCAGATGGGATATTTTCCATAGATGACGTTCATTCTCTCAAGGAGAGGGTGTCTGTGATGAGGACCGACTACCAGCAGTTTTTGATGGATAGAGACTATCTATTGGGGGTTGGCGAGATGTATCATAGGGCCCTGAGGGAGCAGGAGTTGGAGGTGGACAAAATCACTCATGAGTTGGAGAGAAATCAAGGATTCTTGAGAGGCACACAGATAACCCTTCAAGAATCAGAGTCCATATCAGAGGAGATTCTTGAGGATATTAAACAGATATCCACTACACCTATCTTAGTGGAGAGTAAGATATATCCTTCAGTCACATTGCTAGGGGATGTTGGTGGCTTGGAAAAGGAGCACTAGTTGACGGAGGAGCATGAGGAGTACCCAGAATCACTGATGAGTATGGAGAGTTATGATCTAGAGGTGCATGAGCTACCCTCCATAAGGATCTTTGAGACAATCGAGCACTCACATACGTATGGGGACTCCAGAGCCAGGGGCAGTTTTTAGCACACTTCCATTTGTGTCCCAGGAGTGGTTGACCTTCATGTAGAGGTTGACCCAGTAGTACACCTAGGACCCATGAGGCTGCAGGAGTACACAGGATATTACATGAGCATGTAGGAGGATACAATGGTGAGTGATAGTTCGCAGAGACATACAAAGGTGTACAATGGGATTCAAATAAGCGTATTGGCTTGTAGGGAGGAGACACACTTAGTGGAGCGTTGAGATGCCTCTCCTTTGCAACAACACATAGTTCTGAGAGATCACCTTCACATTATCAGAAGTTGTATGAGAGATGAGGGATGGAGAGTGTTTGACCACCAGTTGGAGGATTTACCCCTAGTTGTACCTGATTATTGGGGTTCAATGATGGCTAAAGGAGAGTATTTACCATGGGTACCGGTGGAGGAGATTTTGGTTGAATCCTTGGGATTGACAAAAGCATATGATACTTTCCAATCCTACAGTCATCTACAAATATTTATGTTGGCCTTTCCCAACACTTTCATCATTGACAACCACATGGGGGAAGATAGACAGTGGCATAGGACATAGAGAGTTAGGCCGAGACCACTTGACATGAGTGCTTTTACGACATACAATAGGATAAGGGTGGATCATCATAGGAAGATAGTTGAGTCTTTGTGCATGATGGTGAGAATCATAGGCTATGGGATAGCATACATCTCAGAGGGTGACACAGATACAGATTCTCATGGGGATGAGCACAGAGGGCTTCCGATAGTGATCAATATGACACAGAAGCAGTTAGCTAGGATTGGAAGTGATAAACTTCCGAGTTTGCCATGGGATCCAGGAGTCCATTTTGTTAGTAGGTTGTTTCACCTTATGATGACTGAAGTTGCGCCAGAGAGCCATGTACTTCAATTTGGGTTGGTTTTGAGTGGGCTTGCAGGGGCCTGTTCTATAGAGCGAGAAACTTTCTCCCTTTTGATCCTCATTATCGAGCATGGAGATGGTTGGGAAGATATGACTTCCATAGAGGTTCTTTTACATATGCAGCTTCTGGACAACAGGTCCAGTTGCCACATGTATTCCAACTTGAGGATCCAGGAGTGGGGGATCCAGTATGTATACAGGGAGCAAAAAGTCATGGTCAGAGTAGTGCAGCGCCAATGTAGTGATCTTTGGCAGAGACTAGCATGGGACCTGCAGATTGCAGGGTTGAGAATTTCATTGACTGATGGAGGTGAGTGGACCCTTGCAAGGGAAAGTTATTCTGATTTTCCTTTGAGCTTCAGTGTCGAGGAGAGAACATCACCTTAGGGTGTTTCATGGAGGTCTTGCAATACCTCACTATGGAAGCAACATGTGCAGTTGGTGGAGACTGTGCTAGTCTTGGTATGGCCTTGGAGGATGGACTCATTTTGGAATGAGGCCATGTGTCATGTGTAGGAGACTTATGGTGTTGATATGTTTCAGGATTTTGCTTCACAGGGTATTGCAGTTCACCTCATGATATGGGACCCGGGGGATGGAGTGCGTGATAGTTCATGTTTGGATGGAACCTACTATGTTTCCCATAGGTGGACATGGGACCCTGATGTTATATTTGGATGGATTCAGTTATTGCTTAAGGACAAGAAATATTCTAGCAGGGAGGACTGTAATGTCCCCAATTTGGGACATCATTATATTCAGAGTGTTATGATGACCATAGTAGCCAGAGGGAGGTTATAGAGAGTACAAGGGCTATTGAGGGGTATTTTGGGGTCCAAATTGCATCACTCATCTTATTTAATCATTATGATCCATTCCAAATAGATTGGCTTTGGTTTCATTGCATTCCAGCGATTTTCGTGATTTTGAGTTATTTTGGGCTATAGGTTAATTAATTTCACTAAGGAGGTCATATTGGGAATAATACTTAGAGGAACCTCTTAGTGTAATAGCTCATTCGAATAAGGAGGAACAACACTACAGGATAGGATGACGAAAAGTGACTTTCAGTGGCCAGGGAAGCCACAAGGAGAGATAAACTACTTTTCAGAGGTAAAATGGTTAATTAATTAATTCAAGTGATTTAATTAATTAATTAATAATTAAATAAAGTAAAAGTCATTTTGGAGAGACAAGGTGAGTAGGGAGGATAAAAGAGAGAGAGGGGCCTCTATTCTCTCATTATGTTGTTTATCATTTTGATATCTGGCCTCTTGCTAGTGATCCCATGCACTTGGGGGTTTTGAGGGTTTTGACTTAACAAACCCTAGAGATCAGCTCAGTGGTGAAAGATCCCACCCAACCTAGTCCAAGCTTGGTCAGAGAGGTGAAATATTCCTCCCTCACCATTCTACATTAGATCCATTCCATTATAGAGGGTTTCTACATCAACCACATGTTTAGAGAGAGCTAGGGTGAAACTTCAGGAGGGCTTCTAGAAGGAGGGCACACCATCTTGAGGAGAGGAGTTCGTTCGAGGCATAGGAGAAGGATTTGGAGCAAACAGACTTTTGGGTATTCTTTTTAGGGCCTAGGGTGCCTTTCCTATCCTTTTCCAGAGGAGGTTTCTTTGTCGTATTATTTTTTGGAGCCGAGCATAGGTTTAGAGAGAGGAGGGCACACCACAGATTGAGGATCTGGTAATTTGGAGTGTCAGATCTCTATCATTCATCCTGGGACTCTACCAGGGGATTTCCAGTGGCCTGATCTACAGTTTGGGATATTTTCTAGAGGTTTTGAAGGCCATCTTCATAGAGTCCAAATTCTTGGTATTCTAGGGATAACTAGGAGATCATGTCTCGAGGCCCACATGGTCCTAGACATGGAGTACCGAGAGCAGGAGTGACTTGAGCATGGTCCTGGAGGGCCCATCTTTCTTCTTCTCAGCCAGCTTTGTCCTGTCAGCAATAACAACCTCCATCACTACCGGCCTGGGCTTGCATCGGAGAGGGCTCTTGCTCCATGAGGTAATTGGTCCGAGGTATCATGGTATGTGTCGTATTTGATCATTATAACCTTCTTATATATGCATTTGATTCCGTTCATTTCGGATGACTGCTTGGATCTTACACTAATCCACTTGACCATTGTTGGGGTGATTTATGGGGCAACTTAGCAAGACGGTATTCATGGGTTTTGGTTAGCCACCAAGGGGGGTTTGCAGAGCCATCGTCCGCTCCCACCATCTTATCACCTTTTCATCTATGCCCCGCTCATCCATCCCATTCCCCTAGTCTGGCCATTAGGATGACCTTCCAGGGTACATCTTGTGTTGTGGGAAGAAGGGGCTAAAGTTCCAGGGGGTAAAAGAAGCTGGTAAAAGATAAAAGCCATAGGAAAAGAAAACCTAGAGATGATTCACCTAGGGGATCCCCGAGAAGGCAATAAAAAGCCTCTCGATAAGAAACTAAGGGACCCTAAAAAAATGATTAAATAAATAAATGCAAGACCTAACCAAGAGGATGGGAGGTCTCATCACGAGCCAGCCCATTATGTTCATAGGTATT
>ML790465.1:45410-72136 GCA_009831015.1 Picea engelmannii | reverse complement strand
ACCTGTCAAAGAACTTGTTTGGGCTCAAAACGTTTTGACACTTGTCACCTTGTTTGATAGACCTTGAGTTGTTGATCACTTTCACAAGTTTAAATTGCAAAACGACCTGCTCTTTGTCTTTCAAACCTAACTTGATTTTAGGGTTGACGTCACCTTTGAAGCAACAACACTATTGATGACGTCAAGCCTCTTCTTGCCCCTTTTTTAACTGCAAAACTTTGTGATTTGGTTGGCATTGAAGCATAGTTTACTTTCTTTGACTTATTGTGCAAAGCGTTCACTTTTTGCCTTCCAAAAAACTAGCATAAGTAGGGCTGACGTCACCCCAATCTGCAATTGTGACGCAGCAACAATATTGATGTATGAGCATAATAACTGCATTTGTGATATAACAAGGATTGATTGTGTACATTGAATGCCTTTTCCATTTTGCATTTATTGAAGAAGTTCTATAAGCCTTTGTCTTTATTAGCAATCATTGACTTCGTCAATAATTGCATCTAATCATTGCTCATATATATATTAAAGATAGTCATTGATATTGTGAAGTACTAACCACTGCAGCACGTTCTAGTTCCTTTTGTCTTGTCTCGCAAACATGTGCCCTTGTCAGTGGATCTCTTCTTTTGACTATCATATTGGCAATAATCTGTGAAGGGAAGCTTAATCTTAACCTTTGGAAGCCTTAATCTTTGACCCTTCTCCTTCAGAAACCCAGATTACTAGGGACGTCTCCCTTGGACCAGCGATCCTAAATAGAAAGAGCTCCCCATCGAGGTGACAGTGGGTGGGGAAGCTCATGTTACGCCAGTTTGAAGCCTTGAATCAAGCTAACCTAAACCCTTCCTACAAACTGTGCGATAACAGGACCAACATAGTAGAGGGAAAGAGAGCCAGAGCAACTGGATGGAGGGAAGCACAGATTAACCCTACACCCATTAGGAGCAGACAACTCTACTACAACTGCAAACTGCCTTGGGAGCCAGAGCATAGATGTAGGGGTAAAGCTAAGAGGCACATTATTAAGATGCACTATGACAATGAATATTAGGAGGTGTATGAGGATGAAATGGTATATGATTATTTGGAGTAGTTCGATGATTCTAGTGACTCTTGCATGCTTGGGGAGGATAATGACCCTTGCGTATTGGAGGGACAGTTGGATGGACATGATGGTAGCACCTGTGCTTTAGCAGTCATATCACATAGTTTTGATGACCTTACACTTCAACAGAGTGGTGAAACTAATGAGGATTCACACGTGTTAGCACCTAGACCTTATGAGCTTCCTATGATGATCGTGGCACATTTTTCACCTTTTCATACACCCATGATAGCCACGACACATGAGGATATCAATGGAATTTCAGATATGATGGAGGAGCCTTGTGTGAGGGATGCACACCAGGGACATATGGATCCACAAACCTAGGAGGAGAGACATGACGTGCAGACAGTTGACCTTACACATACATATCAATATGAGGAGAGTGAGTCACTTCTTTTGGAAACTCCATTGTTTGATCAAGATGGGGAGACTGACAGTTTGACAAGACATTTACTTCCAGGACCAGCCTACAGTGATGAGGATATATCCCTTATTGGTCAGGATGATATATCCCTTATTGGTCAGGATGACCATAACATGTGTATGGACACATCTGTGTGGGATCCAAGCACAAATGATAGTAGCAGGGTGAGTGCACAGGAGGATACAACTGCTCATACATGATACAATGTGATTCAGAGGGAGATAACAATTGGTGATGGTGTGTAGTGGCATACAACAGGACCCAATAGCAAAGTGGATAGGGGGAAATTCGATACCTTATTGTTTGGAGAGAGTGTTGTTGGGGATTCCAGGTTGACACTAGTAGTGAGGGGTGTGAGGTAGCACCTCGGTAGGACTATGATCATGAGTCCCGATACTTGGCAACATGTTTGAGAGTAAGTGAGGACATGATCATGGAAGCCACTAGGCACATGGATGACACACATGCATTAGTGGCCAAATGTTACTGGAGGACATCAATTGCACATGATAGTTCAGATGGGGGATTTGCCATAGATGACTTTCATACTCTAAGGGAGAGGGTGTCTATGACAAGGACTGAATAGCAACAGTTGTTGATGGACAAAGACTATCTATTGGGGGTTGGCGAGATGTATCACATGGCCCTGAGGGAGCAAGAGTTGGAGGTGGATAGACTCACTCAAGAGTTGGAGAGCACTCGAGGATTCTTGAGAGGCACACAGACAACCCTTCAAGAATCAATGTCTAGATTAGAGGAGCTTCTTGAGGTTATTAGATAGAGATACACTACACCTATCTTAGTGGAGAGTCAAATATATCCTTCAGTCACATTGCTAGGGGATGTTGGTGGCTTGGTAAAGGAGAACCAGTTCATAGAGGAGCATGAGGAGTACCCAGGATCACTGATGAGTATGGAGAGTTATGATTCATAAGCGCAGGAGCTATCCTCCACGAGGATCTTTGAGATAGTCGAGAACTCACATACACATGGGGACTCCAGATCCAGGGGAAATTTTGAGGACACTTCCATTTGTGTCTGAGGATTGGTTGACCTTAATGTAGAGGTTGACCCAGTAGTACACCTAGGACGCATGATTCTACAGGAGTATACATGAGATTACATGAGCATGTAGGAGCATATAGTGGTGAGTGATAGTTCACAGAAACATACAGAGGTGTATAGTGGGATTTATAAGAGCGTATTGGCTTGCAGGGAGGAGACACACTTAGTGGAGCATGGAGATTCCTCTCCTTTGCAACGACACATAGTTTTGAGAGATCAACTTCACAGTATCAATAGTTGCACGAGTGATGAGGGATGGAGAGTGGTTGACTATCAATTGGAGGAGTTACCCCTGGTTGTACCTGATGATTGGGGTCAATAATGGCTACAGGAGAGTATTTACCATGGGTACCGGTGAATGAGCTTTTGGTTTAATCCTTGGGATTGATCAAATCATATGATACTTTCCAGTCCTACAGTCAGCTACATATGTTTTTGTTGGCCTTTCCCGACACTTTCATCATTGACAACAACATGGGGTAAGATAAACAATGGCATAGGACACAAAGAGTTAGGCTGAGACCACATGACAGGAGTGATTTTATGACATACAACATGATAGGGGTGGATCATCATAGGCAGACAATTGAGTCTTTGTGCATGATGGTGAGAATCATAGGCCGTGGGATAGAAAACATCTCAGAGGGCGAAAAAGATATATATTCTCATGGGGATGAGCACAAAGGGCTTCTAATAGTGGTCAATATGACACATGATCAGTTAGCAGGGATTGGAAGTGATAAACTTCCGAGTTTTCCATGGGATCTGGGAGTCCATTTTTTTAGTAGGTTGTTTCACCTTACGATGACCCAGGTTGTGCCAAAGAGCCACATACTTCACTTTGGGTTGGTTTTGAGTGGGATTGCAGGGGATTGTCCTATAGAGCGAGACATTTTCTCCCTTTTGATCGTCATGATCAAGCATGGAGATGGTTGGGCAGATACGACTTCCACAAAGGTTCTTTTACAGATGCAACTTTTGGACAGCAGGTCCAGTTGCCACAGGTATTCCATCTTGAGAATCCAAGAGTGGGGGATCCAGTATGTATATAGGGAGCAGACAATCATGGCCAGAGTAGTGCAGCGCCAACGTAGTGATCTTTGGCAGAGACTAGCATGGGACCCTCAGATTGATAGGTTGAGAATTTCATTGACTGATGGAGGTGAGTGGACCCTTGTAGGGGAAAGTTATTCTGATTTTCCTTTGAGCTTCAGTGTTGAGGAGAGCACATCACTTGAGGGTGTTTCATGGAGGTCTGTTAGTGCCACACTATGGAAACAACATGTGCAGTTGGTGGAGACCGTGCTGGTCTTGGTATGGCCTCGGAGGATGGACTCTTTCCGGGATAAGGCCATGTGTCATGTGTAGGAGACTCATGGTGTTGATATATTTCAGGATTTTGCTTCACAGGTTATTCCAGTTCACGTCCTGATATGGGACCCAGGGAATGGAGTGCATGATAGTTCATGTTTGGATGGAGCCTACTGTGTGTCCCACAGGTGGACATGGGACCCCGATATTATATTTGGATGGATTCAGTTATTGCTTGAGGACAAGCAATATTCTAGCAGGGAGGATTGTAATGTCCCCACTTTAGGACATCATTATATTACAGAGTGTTATGATGACCATAGTAGCTAGATGGAGGTTATAGTGAGTACAAGGGATATTGAGGGGTATTTTGGGGTCTGTCTTGCATCGCTCATCTTATTTCATCATTATGAACCATTCCGCACAACTTGGATTTGGTTTCGTTGCATTCCTATGATTTTTGTGATTTTGAGTTATTTTGGGCTATAGGTTAATTAAATTCACTAAGGAGGTCATATTTGGGCACAATACTTGGAGGAACCTCTTAGTGTAATAGCTCATTGGAATCAGGAGGAACAACAATACATGATAGGATGATGAGAAGTGACTTTTAGTGGCCAGGGAAGCCACAAGGAGAGATAAACTACTTTTCAGAGGTAAAATGGTTAATTAATTAATTAATTAATAATTAAATAAAGTAAAAGTCACTTTGGAGAGACAAGTTCAATAGGGAGGATAAAAGAGAGAGAGAGGTTTTTATTCTCTCATTATGTTGTTTATAATTTTGATATCTGACTTCTTGCTAGTGAGCCCATGCACTTGGGGGTTTTGAGGGTTTTGACTTAACAAACCTTAGAGATCAGCTCGGTGGTGAAAGATCCCACCCAACCTGGTCCAAGCTTGGTCACAGAGGTGAATGATTCCCCCCTCACCATTATACATCAGATCCATTCTGTTACAGAGGGTTTCTACATCATCCACAGGTTCAGAGAGAGCTAGGGCACAACTTCAGGAGGGTTTCCAGGAGGAGGGCACACCATCTTGAGGAGAGGAGTTTGTTCCAGGCATAGGAGGAGCATTTGGAGCAAAAAAACTTCTGGGTATTCTTTGTAGGGCCTAGGGTCCTTTCTTAGTCTTTTCCAGAGGAGGTTTCTTTATCGTATTATTTATTGGAGCCTAGCACAGGTTCAGAGAGAGGAGGGCACGCCACAGATTGAGGATCCAGTCATTTGGAGGGTCAGATCTCTATCATTGAGCCCGAGACTCTACCAGTGGATTTCCAGTGGCCTGATCTATAGTTTGGGATGTTTTCTAGAGGATTTGGAGGCCATCTTCATAGAGGCCGAGTTCTTGGTCTTCTACAGCTAGGAGGGCACACTACAGAGAAATGATTCAGCCATCTGGAGGGTCAGATATCCATCATTCGGTTTGAGACTTTACCAGAGGGTTTCCCTTGGTAAGATCTACAGTTTGGTACCTTTCTTAGGAGTTTCAGTAGATTATTTCTTGGAGGCCAAATTCTTGGGTTGCTTCAGCCAGTGAGGGGCACATTGTGCTTGGGAAATCCTCATATTTCAGTTGGGTTATGAGTTGGTTCATCTGGGTTTTTGGTCTATAGCTTGGTGAGGATTTTGGAAGCCTGGATGTTCTTCTATCTTGTATTTTCGAGGCCAAATACTCTACTATCTTATATGTATTCCATATCTGCCCCATTTTGTATGAGGACAACCATTGTTATGAATAAAATTAGATCTGAGGTATCTTTGGGTTATCTATTGTGTTGTTGATCTTGAATCTTGTTGAGGTATGTTCCATTTGTATATTTATGTTTATTATTGCTGCAAACACACATAAAAACCATGATTATAAACCCTAGCACAACTTAAAGAACCAAATCCACAAAGTGTTTGACGAAATGCCACAACTAGAAAACATTTAAAATCACATGAAAAACATAATGTTCTTGGCATCTTGGCTTGGGAACATTACAACCAGGGGTCTTATATGCTCCCCCACCCAAATTCATTTTCATCCCTATAAATATCTATAGAATCTATGATCTCCAAATATCTACCTGAACTTGTGCCTCCTTCACAACTTCACTGTTGGAAACCCTAAATTTTGTGCAAACTGGAAACCCCAAATTTTTGCCAAGTGGAAACCCCAAGTTTCCAAAACACAATATTACAACCATTTGCATCTATGCACAACCATCCACACCGCTCTTTGCCCAAAGTTGTGGTGTGACCATATTCCTGCTGCCTTGGAAGGACATATCCCTCCCAACTTTATCTATACTGTGTAAACTACTACTACCCTGTTGTGATGCTCATACTGCCATGTTGAAACTATCTTCTATTGTTGACACAACTCATCAAATTTTTCTAAGTGTTGAATTGTTGTGCCAAACTACTATGCCCATACTCCAACCATTGCATTCATGTTTCCATGCACTACCTGCCTCCACTTCTTGAACAAGTTGGGTATCTAATCCAACTTCGTGCCCAATCTATGAAAGTATACCTCCCTATGAATGTACATAGTTTTTTTCGTCCATGCTTCCATCACTCTATCTAACCCAAAAACATAAAGGTAAGACCACACTTGCTTCCCTGTTTGTGATGTCCAACTCTGTTAAGAGGTTCTTTCGAAGCATCCAAGTATCACACATTCAAATATGTTGTACATATGTAGCCTAAATTATTTTCCATGTTGATGCACACTAACTCGCCCGAGTGCTGAACTGGTTGGATGGCATGTCCAATGAACTTATTCACCCATGTGAAGGAACATCTGTCATTTTGAAAGATAGTCACCTCCATTCGTAATCAATCCATCCACACAACGACTCATCAAGGAAGCCTCCTTCCCCACCTCAAAATCTCTCCAAACAAAGTCTTCCTCCAGTTACTTTTATTTTTTATCTGCTTGAATATGAAATTTGTTGTCACTTTCTCCAATCGATGATCCTAGTCTGTACCACATCCAATTCATGTGAAAAATTAGGGAAATCACCACACATTTTTCGTCTGTGTGACGAACCAAATCCGCCCTTGTACCCATCCTGAGTTGTCTTGTCAATGTTGCGACCATGCCCTTCATGCCACCTTAGTTCATTGTCTAGCCTATCCAAGTTGACTACTAGTGCAGCTTCATCACTTGATATCCCCTCCTCTTCATCCTGCACCTATCTATGAAATGTTCCAAGTGCACAAGTCTTGCACGTCCAACCTATATTCACACTACTACTCCAATCTGCCCATGATTGTTTCATGCTGCACTCTAACCTATTTGTGTGATCTTCCAATCCAAGATAAGTCAAGAAATTCTTCCACACGTGTCTTCAACGTGTTGTCCAAAGTGCTCCAAACATAATGAGGCACCCAAATAATTCCATGCCAAGAAAGGCATGTCCGAGCCAATTCCTCCGTCAACTTCAACCTGTGATTTATTCGATCTCTGAGTTGTCACACAATCATCCACAAATTGTCCCGAGAATGCCCTGCCCACTTAATGTCCCATACAAAAGGTAGGAATGCATCACCCAAGTCACTTGGTCTTTGTTTTGCCTCATCTTAGTTGTTCGCCAATGACTCCCTCGATTGACTCTTTGTTTCCCTCATTCGTCTCTTGGAACAAACCACCTTGCTTCTACTTGTTGAAAAGTGTAATCTCTCCTATCTATCTCTTATCTTTCAGTTAGGAGTTAGTTGCATTTATGACGCTCTAGTTAGCTCGAGTTCAGTTTTAGTTTAATGAAGATTAGTTAGAGATTCGTTGGATCCTTTTGTAACATGTGTAATCTAATTAATCATTCTGAATAGTGAGAAGGGTATTAGAGTCTCCCCTATTGTTTTCAAAATTTGGACTTTGATCACCAATTTTATCATGATATTAGAGCTAGCATAAGCCTTTTCACAGAGTGTGTAATATCCCTAGGCTGAACCCAATTGTAAATGTAAAATGAAAATGTAATTAAGCTGGTGAGATGTTTGATATCATTTTTGTATGCACCTTTAATGAAATAGTGCGCACATGTACTATGCAGTAAAATGAAAAAGTGTGCACATTCCAGGATACCACGCGCAACAACTTAAGTGCGCGCGATTGTGAGGCCAGGGAGCCTTTGTGTATATGAGGTGTTTTATAGGCTGGTGAGCCAATTATTATAAGCTAGGATGCTTATGTTTTGAATTAGGCCGGAGAGCCTAGATGTTAAAGGCCAGTGCGCCTACTTTTGTATTTATCTCAACATTAATATAAAATACATCGCTGCGCGCAGACCAACCACGATAAAAGAGTATGGGGGACTAAACTCCACTAGTTAGGGAAAGGGAGGGATAAAAATTAAGGAAAAGGGATAAGGTAGGGAGCTTAAGCCAAAAATGAATATTATATTAATATTTCTTAAAGTATAAAGTATGGATAATTATTTTATCCTAAGTTCCAAAGATGGGGACAAGTGGGCCAAAGTAGCTCCCAACATAACAAGTGTCAAGTTGGGGACATGCATACATGTTGTTTGGAATTAGTTCATTCCCATCATTTTTCTCATCATTCCTTCCATCATTCAGCCATGATTCCATTACCATTTCACTCACACAGTCAATTATCCCTCAGACCTTCCTGTCACTATACCTAAACTTGTATCCATAATCATAACTGTTTGTGTAGCTAGTTAGCTTGGGAGTTGGAATGAAGAAGCGGGTTGTCAAGCCCGTGGGATATTGAAGAGGCGGGTTGTCAGGCCTATGAGCAATTTCTCTTTGGGTGAGAGAATTTATGGGAATTGATTTCCTGAAGGTGCTAAATTACAACTACAAGGCTCTGAGACTTCCTGTCTGGCCTGTTGTTGAAGCCCGAAAAAGAAGTGGGGCAGCCGAAGGACTGTTGAGAAGAGAAGGGGCACACTTCCTAGGGTGGGACATGCATGTGGATAATGAGGGACTGTAGGCTGTTAGTTGAGTTGGCACCTGTGACAAAGTCTTTCCTGTTGTCCATGAGCCATTAGCTTGGTTAGGAATCCCTTTACCGGGGTGGAGTTTAGTCCCATCTCGGGGGTGTCCCACTGCTGAGAGTGATGAGCAGTGTGGTCTAAGGATGGGAGGTTCGTGGAAGGTCTGCACATAGTTGGTGATATTCTTACCAAAATAAGTGTCAACTGTGTGATAATTTTACATGTTGCATTATTAGTTACGTGCTTGTTTTAATGGGTTATCATATGTATGGTTATAATTGTGTTTATTTTTATGGGTATTGCCTGTATATGTTTAGTGTTATTTTAGTACGAGTCCGTGCATTTACAAATGTATTCTCTGTTTACGTTTTATATATATATTTCCGCAAGAGTTCTGCGTGTACATGTTTTAATTGCATGCAGTTCGAAAAATTTATGTAGCATAGTTCAGTTGGATGATGGGTATGTTACAATATGTTCCGCAGAGAGAATGAAAGAGTTTCTCTTGTGTATCATGGCCCAAACTGGGTGGTCGGGGACACTACAATATGGTATTAGAGCTTCAGTTTTCAACACTGAGCCTGGATGGGCCGACCGAGTTTGAGTTGAAGCGAAATTTCACAAAGGATTGATTTCGATGTGGCCAAATTTCAATCACAGAGCGTCCATGGTAAATTTAGAAGCAACAACGCAGAATTGGGAAAAGCCCAAATTTCTGTTGTTAAATTCATGAGAAAATGGAGAAATTCAGCCAAGTGGTGAGATATTATTGGTTTAATATTTGTTCTAGCAAATTCAGACCTAGAATTGGTCGAATTTGAAGTTACAGTGAAACCATGATAGATGGAGTGATATTAGTAAATAAAATTCTCAATTTGTGAATTGATTTTGGGTAAATTCGTTCCAGAAATGTCAACCACAACGATTTTTTGTTGCAGTGGTTGAACTGGTGTTATCGGGGTGAAATTGAACGAATTTCATAATTGCAGAATGTCTATGGTAAATTGGGGAAAAGTTAAGCAAAAGCCCCAAATTATACAGCGGAATTCACGAGGAAATTGATTCGCATAAAAATGAGTGTGCGCAGGTGGCGCACTAAAAATGAGTGTGCCAGGTGGCGCACTAAAAATGCATGTTGCGCAATAAAAATCTTGTGATATGTAAATTTTGGCAGCGCACAGAAAAATGTCAGTGTGTGGGTGCGTGCACTAAATTTTGACATCGCGCGGAAAAATGTTAGTGTGCAGGTGCGCGCACTAAATTTTGACACCACACGGAAAAATGTTAGTGTACGGGTGCTCACACTAAATGTTGGCACCACACGGAAAAATGTTGGCGTGCGGGTGTGTGCACTAAATTTTGGCGTCGTGCCGAAAAATGTTGGTGTGTGGGTGCGCACGCTAAATTTAGCATTGCACGGTGTGCATACACATATTAAGGTGCGCGCGATGTGCACACACATAATAATGACGCGTGTGGTGTGTGCAGTATTGGCAGAGCGCAGAGAAACTTTGTTGGTGCACACATAATGTGAGTATATGTTGTCGCGTGACAATTTAGTTAATGGTGTGCGTAGAGTATTGGTGTGCGGTGGGGGTGTACTAAAATTTGGCATGGTGCACACAGAGTGAAATGTGCGCAAAATATCAGCGTGCAACACAAAAAGAGTGTGCAACTGGTAAGAGTGCAATAACCAAAACTGTGCACGGTGGATATTGGCGCGCAACACACAAGTAGTGCGCGCAAGTTATTGGTGTGATAGAGAAGTGATGCACAGTGGTTATAGGAGCGCGGATCATGATTTAACTTGTAGAGCTATTGTGCATGCTAAATATGGGTGTACAGGTTGAAATTTGTGCACGATAATTCGTTTGGATGGTGAACAACAACGAAAAACCAACGAATTTTCATGACATTTTATACTATTTGAACGTCATCTTTTTGCAACGCGTTTTTGAGGCCCTTAAGGGCGTTTTTAGCAATGAAAAAACCATGAGAACAGGCTATACAAAGATACACTATGTTTCTATAGTTGAAATAAAAGATCCCAGAGAGATCTTTCTAATGGTGTAAACTATTCGTCAAACAAAGCTTTTATGAGAAAGTTACAACACAAACAATGGAGGGTAAATTTTAAGACCCATCTAACTTGCAAGAGCCATAACTTTCTGCTCCGGAATCAGATGGAGGCATAGGAGCAGTCAATGGAAATATATTGAACCATAGAAGACAGTCCTAGAGCTCAATTAAGTTTCTGGGCATGTTAAAACTGTTTAATATGGCAAAGAAGGTACCTGTATCATTCTAGGCCAAAAACACGAATTGGCCTAGAACTTCGACAGACTGTAACTAGCAGCCCAGAACCCAGAAAAAGGTGAAACTTGGACAGAGTGTCCATAATATGTTTATGAATAAAGCCAATTTATTTCCTATGAAAAATCCAATGGATTAGGTGCAAAAATGCATAATTATAGCACAAAGTTGCGCTAAGTTGAAGAATGAACAAAAAAATGAATGAGCTATTTCTAATAACCATAACTTTTTGCTAAAGACTTGGAATTGAGCATGAGAGTATGCATTGGAAAGGTGTTGGAAAGTGGAATCTAAATATGCACCCAAAAAATTGATTTGTGCAGTCAGTTTTTTAGGAAATCAGAAGAAAGAACTTTGATATATTATTGAACCAAAATGGTTCATATTTTTCATGAATTGTTGAAACAGTTAGCCTGATAAAGTTTTGTTGGCTGCACATTTTGTAGAGTTAAAAACAACTAGATCAGATCAAGATAAACACAGAGTCCATAGTAATGGAAGAGTCATAGGGGAATTACAGCCAGGAAGATGAGATTAGAGGGATGGATGTCCATTTGGGCATTGAAAGAACATAATCCAATGGACATGGAGAAGGAAGGGATGAAAACATGAATATGGTAGAGACCATTAAAAATTTGCAGAAGTATTTCCAAAGCCATAAAGATGATAATGAAAGGCTTATGAGCAGTAGGATGAATTCAACATTAAGTTAATACAGAGCTTGAACATAATAGAAAAGAAATTGGATAAAGAGAGTGGCTCAAGCAAATCAGGAAGTCACAAGTCTTCTGATGAGAAAATAGAGAAAGAAATGTTAGTAGATATCACCACCACTCCCCAAGGAATTCCAATAAGATAACACACAACAACTCAATTCCATCCTTTGCCAGGAAGCATAATATTTCTAGGGTGGATGAACTGCGAGGAGAAATGAACAAAATCAAACCTCCTACATTTGATGGTGAGCACAAGAAGGATGAAGATGCAGAGACATGGCTGCTGGGCATGAGAAATTATTTTCAATTGCATAATTATTCATCTCATGCAGAAGATAGAATTTCCATCTATAAACTCAAGGGAAAGACATCCATGTGGTGGGATCAGCTTGTGCAAGTGAAACACATTAAAGAGAAAAGTGTTACTTGGAGGGAATTCAAGAAGTATTTTGAGAATAAATACTTGACTAAGAGATACTATGATAAGAAAATGAAAGAGTTCTTTGAACTCAAGCTTGGGAGTATGACAATATATGAATATGAGAGAAGGTTTTTAGAACTGTTGAAGTATGTCTCTTTCATGAAGGATGAGACAGTCAAGATTCAAAGATATTTGAGTGGATTTCCATCATTCATCAGTGAAAAAATACAGTATGATGATCCCAAGACATTGGAGGAGACCATAAGGCGAGCTGAATGCCTATATGATTAGCAAAAATAAGGGCCAACTTTCCAAAAAGATTGGGAAGACAAAAATAAATTCAAGATGGATCAGAGGAAGAAGGGATCTAAGCCACCATTCTTCATAAATAATCCTCAAGGACAACAAACTCCTAGAGAACCCAGAACGATTGAGACGTGGGGTCAAAGGCCAAGGCAACCACCTATTCAATGTTGGGGTTGTAAATGAGATCACATGTTCAGAGATTGTCCTCACAGAGGTGAAAAAGTGAGGACTGTTCACAATGTACAACGAGCTGAAACAATGGAGGACATGGGAAAAAATGTACCAAGGATCTATGCAGCCCTGGACAACAAGAAAACAGAGTATCAGTCACATATGATTGAAATGGAAGGTGTGATCAACAACCAAACCATTTCTATTTTAATTGATTCAAGAGCTAGTCATAGTTATATAGATCCTAAGATGGTGGAAAGTTTTCATTTACCAAGAAGCAAGCATGGAAAATATTGGTTGGTGTAGATGGCTACCAGAGCCAAAAGAAAAGTTAATGAGATGGTCAAGTCATGTCTTATGGACATGAATGGACTGAACACTAGGGCAGATTTGAACATATTGCCTTTAGGTGCCTATGACTGTCTAATTGGGATGGATTGGTTGGACCAACATCATGATATCCTAAACTTTCATAACAAGGAATTTACTTGCTTGGATGAGGAAGGGAGCCTAAGGAGAGTGCATGGAATTCCTAGGGCAGTAACCATCAGAGAAATTTCAGCATTGCAGTTGAAGAGATGTTACATAAAAGAGTGTCAAATCTTTGCAGCTCATATGGAAGAGACACCTAAAGATAAGGTGCCAAATTTGGAGGATCATGCAGTCCTGGAAGATTTTGAAGATGTGTTCAAGGAGGTACCAAGACTACCCCCAGAAAGAGATATTGATTTCTCTATAAATTTAATGCCTGGAGTAGCTCCAGTGTCAAAGAATCCTTACAAAATGAGTACACTAGAGCTGAGGGAGTTACAAATGCAGCTTGAAGAACTTTTAAAGAAGGGGTATATACGCCCAAGTGTGTCACCTTGGGGTACCCCAGTCTTGTTCGTGAATAATAAACATGGGACATTAATATTGTGCATTGATTTCAGACAACTGAATAAAGTGACTATAAAGAACAAGTATCATCTGCCAAGGATTGATGATCTCTTTGATCAATTGAAGGATGCAAAGATATTTTCAAAGATAGATCTCAGATCAGGATACAATCAAGTAAGGATTAAAGAGGAAGATATCAATAAGATCACCTTCAAGAAGAGGTATGGTCACTATGAGTTCACAGTGGTGCCATTTGGGTTGTCAAATGCACCAGTTGTGTTCATGTGCTTAATGAATGGTGTTTTTAGAGAATACTTAGATAAGTTTTTCATTGTATTTTTAGATGACATTCTTATATATTATAAGTCAGAGGAGGAGCATGATCATCATTTAAGGATGGTGTTGCAAGTATTAAGGGAACATCAGTTGTAATCCAAATTGAACAAGTGCTCATTTTATCAGAAGCAAATTCATTACTTGGGACATATCATTTCAAAAGATGGGATAGCACTGGATCCTGAGAAGATAGAAGCCATTAGATAATGGTCAGTGCCAAAGAATGTGATGGAGGTGATATCATTCATGGGCCTTGAATGCTACTATAGGATACTTATTGAAGGATTCTCAAAGATTGCACACCCAATCACTTCCTTGCAAAGAAAGGGTGTGAAGTTTCAGTGGACATTGGATTGTGAAAAGAGTTTCCAACACTTGAAGAAATTATTAACAAGTGATCCAATACTAAGGATTGCAGATCGAAATGAAGACTTCATTGTTTGCACATATGCATGTAAAGGAGGACTTGGTGGAATCCTCAGTCAAAATGGGTTTGTTATATGTTATGAATCAAGGAAGTTGAAGGAGCATGAAAGACACTATGCCACTCATGATTTGGAGTTGGTAGCCATAGTGCATGCCTTGAGGAAATGAAGACACTACCTCATGGGGAAAAGGTTTGAGCTAAGAACAGACCATAATGGTCTTAAATATTTATTTGATCAGCCAACTCTCAATGCTAGGCAAAGCAAATGGTTATAATTTTTAAGTAAATATGACTTTGATATAAAGCATATCAAGGGAAAAGAGAACAAAGTGGCTGATGCACTCAAGAAAAGAGTGCATGGATTGCATGCTATAACCATTAGCACGTACCAATCAGATTTGAAAGACAAAATTATAGAGGATGCCAAATTAGATTTGAATTGCAAGGAATTAGTGAAAAAATTACAGAAAGGTAATTTGCAGCAGAAAATTGAAGAATACAAGCTAGATAATGATGAAATTCTCATATACAGGGGCATAATTTATGTACCAAATTCTCAAGAATTGAAAAATATGATATTGAGAGAAATGCATAATGTGCCTTATGCTGGCCACCTAGGATATCAAAAAACTATTGCAGCTTTCAAAAGCCAATATTATTGGCCAAGCATGAAGAAAGAGGTTGCTGATTTTATTGCCAAATGTTTGGAATGTCAAAAGGTAAAGGCTGAGTATAGACACCCAACTGGTTTGCGACAACCATTACCCATTCCTGAGTGGAAATGAGAGGTTGTAAAAATGGATTTCACCACCAAACTGCCAAGAACAAACAAGCAACATGATTCTATCATGGTAGCGGTGGATAAGCTTACTAAAGCTGCCCATTTTATTCCAGTTAAGCTCACTCACAAGGAAACCAACATTGCTGATATTTATATAAAATAAATTGCTCAATTACATGGCATACCCAAGACAATTGTATTTGACAAAGATCCAAAATTTACCTCAAAATTTTGGAAGGGATTATTTAATGGATTTGGAACAAATTTGAATTTTAGCACAACTTATCATCAAGAATTAGATGGACAAACAAAGAGGGTGAATCGAGTGATTGAGGATATGTTGAGGATGTATGTGATGGATAAACCATCAAAATGGGAAGACTACATACACTTGATAGAGTTTGCTTATAACAATGGGTACCAAACATCTCTAAAGATGAGCCCGTTTGAGGCACTTTATGGCAGAAAGTGCAACACACTGGTAAGCTGGGATAACCGAGCAGATAGAGCAGTGGTTGGGCTAGATTTACTCAGGGAAATGGAGGAGCAAATGTTGAAAATAAAACAAAATTTAAAGGTTGCTCAAGACAGATAGAAAATATATGTAGATAAGGGCATAACTCATAGGGAATTTAAAGTGGGAGACCATGTATTCTTGAAAGTGAAGGCCAATAGAAGTTCCCTGAAGTTGGAAAATTGTTCCAAGCTATTGTGGGCCGTTTGAAATCCTAAAGAGGATTGGTCCAGTAGCTTATATAATTGCATTGCCTTCATCTATGTATGTTCATAATGTATTCCATGTATCATTGCTCAAGAAATATATACTTGATGCTAATCATATTATTGATTGGAATGTGATTCAGGTGGAACAAGAAGGCGCTTTTCAAGTGCATCTAGTACGCATCCTGGACTGGAAAATAAAAAAACTCCAGAATCGAGTCATAGGGCTTGTAAAGTTCCAATGGACCTGGTATGGTCCTGAGGACGCTACTTGGGAGCATGAGGATGCAATGCAGGCAGAATACCCGCATCTTTTTGAGGATTTTTGAAATTTTGTTGGATATATGTGTACTTAATGCACCAAGGACAATGCATAAATAAGGGGAGGGGATTGTAATATCCCTAGGTCGAACCCAATTGTAAATATAAAATGAAATTGTACTTAAGCTAGTGAGTTGTTTGATATCATTTTTGTATGCACATTTCATGGCATAGTGTGCGCATGTACTGCGCAGTAAAATGACGAAGTCTGCACATTCTAGGATACCGTGCGCAACAACTTAAGTGTGCATGATTGTGAGGCTAGAGAGCCTTTGTGTATATGAGGTGTTTTATAGGTTGGTGAGCCAGTTATTATAAGCTAGGATGCTTATGTTTTGAATTAGGCTAGAGAGCCTAGATGTTAAAGGCCAGTGCGCCTACTTTTGTGTATGTCTCAGCATTAATATAAAATACATCACTGCGCGTAGACCAACCACGATAAAAGTGTACAGGGGACTAAAATACACTAGTTAGGGAAAGGGAGGGATAAAAGTTAAGGAAATGGTCTAAGCTAGGGAGATTAAGCGAAAAATGAATATTATATTAATATTTCTTAAAGTATAAAGTATGGATAATTATTTTATCCTAAATTCCAAAGATGGGGACAAGTGGGCCAAAGTAGCTCCCAACATGACAAGTGTCAAGTTGGGGCATGCATACATATTGTTTGGACTTAGTTCATTCCCATCATTCTGGCCATCATTCCTTCCATCATTCAACCATGATTCCATGACCATTTCACTCACGCAGTAAGTTATACTTCAGACCTTCCTGCCACTGTACCTAAATTTGTATCCATAACCATAACTGTTTGTGTAGTTGGTTAGCTTGGGAGCTGGATTGAAGAAGCGGGTTGTCAGGCCCGTGGGATATTGAAGTGGTGGGTTGTCAGGTCCGTGAGCAATTTCTCTCTGGGTGAGAGAATTTATGGGAATTGATTTCCCGAAGGTGATAAACTACAACTACAAGGCTCTGAAACTTCCTGTCTGGCCTGTTGCTGAAGCCCAGAAAAGAAGTGGGGCAGCCAAAGGACTGTTGAGTAGAGAAGGGGCACACTTCCTGGGGTGGGACAAACATGTGGGAAATGAGGCACTGTAGGTTGTTAGTTGAGTTGGTACCTGTGACAAAGTCTTTCCTGTTGTCTATGAGCCATTAGCCTGGTCAGGAATCCATTTACCCGGGTGGAGTTTAGTCCTAGCTCGGGGGTGACCCACTGTTGACAGTGATGAGCAGTGTGGTCTAAGGCTGGGAGGTTCGTGGAAGGTATGCACATAGTTGGTGATATTCTTACCAGGATAAGTGTCAACTGTGTGATAATTTTACATGCTGCATTATTATTTACATGCTTATTTTTATGGGTTATCATATGTATGGTTATAACTGTGTTTATTTTTATGGGTATTGCCTGTATATGCTGCATGTATATGTTTACTGTTATTTCAGTTTGAATCCGTGCATTTACAGATGTATTTATCTTTTTACATTATATATATATATTTCCGCAAGAGTTCTGCTTATACATATTTTAATTGCATGCAGTTCTAAAAATTTATATAGCATAGTTCAATTGGATGTTGGGTATGTTACAGTATGTTCCGCAGAGAGAATGAAATAGTTTATCATGTGTATCGTGGTCCGAACGGGGTGATCGGGGATGCTACAGAGTTGAGAGAAAACCTATCCAAAAACATACATGAAGATTCTTCAAAGATCGGAGAGCAAGGAGAATAATCAACGTGAAGGCTAGCATAGAACGTTTGTTTTGAAAACACTGCCATCTAGTTAAGTTACAGAAGTCCGTAACCCTGAAATCACGCTAAAGGAAAGCTAAGTTAAAAAAATAAAAGGTTCAATCTCTCAAACGTTATTTTCTTTTATTAAAAAGAGGCACTCGAAATGCAAAAAAATGTGCCTTGTCTGGTTTCAATGGAGATGCGGGCTTGAGAAAAAGGATTTCTCGACTGCAAATGAGAGCTGAAGAGCACTTTGTCCGTGTTGGCTTTGTGTTTTCTGGTGGCGTTTCAAATGGCGACGAAGACATATTTCATATTTGGAGGCAAGAATGGCTGGGATGTCCCCACTTCCTTTGAGCACGAATCCTTCAATCATATAAGGGACCATTAGTGGGAGTGACGAGTCCTTCGAGGAGGCAGACTCTAAGAGAGAATTAGAGGCAGAATTGATGGAGATCCAAGAGACCGCAGAGATCTAAGTGCGTTGGATCCATAGATCCTTCAAAGAGTAGGCTTTGTAAACCTCTTCACAGATTGGAGAGCACAATTGTAATTTGGCGCCAGAGAAGAAAAACGCCTAAGGAATCGGGCCAATAGAGGTGAAGGAACTCGCGCCCTTGGATAAAAACGCCATTCGCCCATCCAGATTGTGCACCGAATGAGAAGATGATCTTTCTGCATTGGAGATTTCGTGCATGTTTGTAGTTAAATTTGGCATTTGAGATTTTTTTTTAAAAAGGTACGAATCTTGTGGGAAATATTCTCCTTCCCTGAAGATTGGTATTTGCTGCCAAAGAGTTCACAGAGGTTCCGATAGACTCGTTCAAAACCTAAAGGACGAGATCACATTAAAATCGCAGAAGCGCTAGTCTATATTGCCCTCGAAATACTCGATCGAGGTATCACCAGTGTCGCTCCTAAGCCAAGGAGTGGCTACATTCACCAGTCTCGTGTGGAAGTGTTGCTTAAAGGAAGCAACTCGGATTAAGTTCGTTCGAGTCCAGTAGGAGATGCGCCTTTTGTGCTAGTGAGAGAAGTGCATTGTAACCCCAGGAAAAACCATTTTTTTTAATGGGGCGATAAGAAAGGATGAAGGTCCAATAAACATAGAAACGAATATAGTTAAAAGCAGAGGTCTTCCATACTAGAAAGTGAATGAACAACTAAGAGAAATTGTCATGGGTCAGCAGAGAAGACTCAAGAAGGCCAAAAGAGATCTCGAACAGATCGGGAGAGAGAGCAACGAAGCAATAACATCATATTTTGCAAAGACATATGGAGAGGTTCACCTGAGGAGCCCACACATGAAGAAGATTAGAAGCATATTAACGATATTTGGAATAGCAAGAGCATGAATCCACCATTACCGCCACAGTATAATGGTAGGAATTTTGAATGTTGGTATTTTAGAATGAATTCATTTTCGAGTCTTGCATATTGTTATCATAATCTACAAGATGAGGCAAGGGATGCCTTAGCATTTCATATCATCCAACAAGCCTTGGATGACAGTGTGTTGCAAAAGGTTGCAACAACAACAACTTTGAAAGAAGCTTGGAGTATTATGGAAACATTGTACAGTGAAAGGGGGAGAAACAATTTGCACAATGTTGCCACATTGGAAGGAGCATTTGTGTGTGAAGTAGAGATACCAGAGAATGAGAATGATGATGCATCTATGTGTGAAGTAGAGCATGAGGAAGTTGCATAAATTGATGGTGAAGCTACCAATGAAGCAACCCTCATTGATGAAGTGAATCCAACAATGTTTGCTGATGACAGTGAAGATGAAGACAAAGTTGAAGTAACAGTGTGTGATGCAAGAGAAGAGCCAACAAAGATAATTTTTTTATGAAGATTGTGCATATGTTGGCCTCTTTGAAACAAAGGTAAGAAAACTTGAAGTTGAATTTGATGATGATAACCTATCTTATGATGAATGCCTACAAATGATGGTAGAGAAGAAGACCATTGATGAACTAATGTTTGGAGGAGGAAGCCTACTTGGCATTCAGAATCAAGTGGATTATTTGGTGACTGCAGAAGCAACGTTTGAAAGAAGGTTCGATGATAGTAGCATTCAAGATGCTATATTTATGGCTGCCAATGAAGCAGTTGAAGCAGAATATAATGTTTTTGATGCAAATTTAGATTCAATCTATGATTATGATGATGATGTTGACTTCCTCATATCAACAAGGGAGACATATTTGGTTGCAGAAACATAGAGGGCTCTCAGAGAAGAGCAAAACGAAGAAAACCAATATGGTCTCTGTTATAATTTTTTATATCAAATTGACAATTTGTTTGAGTATGCAGGTGAGCAGCCAATAGAAGAATATGAAGAAGACATGAATACATATGTCACTGAAGACAAGGTTGAAAACATCTTAATGCAATGGAGTTTTGAAGAAATTATATTTTATTATGAGTTGATGTGGAAGCAGCACACTAAGAAACTTAATGAATGTGCAGCTTATGTTAGGAAAGGCATGGATGTTAGTTTGCAGAGATGGCACCAGACCATTATTAGAGACAAGATGATTGAAGATGAAGATGGAAGAAACAGGCTTAATTTGCTTGATCAAATTCTGAACATGAAGTTGCCGAAGAAGAAGAAAAAGGTAAAGCACGAAGCCTTCAATATCAAGGCCAAAATGAAGAAAATGACCAGATTAGAACAATTTAGAGTTTGGAAGAAGAGAAAGAAGAAACACAACTCAAGTGAAGAGTTGAAGTCAAGTTTTGCTGTTAAATATTGTAAGCCTAGCTGAGACATAGACCAACAGACATTTGCATTTGTGAATTTTTTTGGAAGCCTTAGAGGTAGTATGTTTTAGCAACAATGTGAATTTTAGTTTAAACAATTGAGATTAAGGGGGAGTGTTGAATAGTGTAATATCTCATGTCTCCTATCTATCTCTTATCTGTCCGTTAGGAGTTAGTTGCATTTATGACACTCTAGTTAGCTCGAGTTCAGTTTTAGTTTACTGAAGATCAGTTAGAGATCCGTTTGATCTTTTTGTAAGATGTGTAATCTATTTATTCATTCTAAATAGTGAGAAGGGTATTAGAGTCACACCTGCCGTTTTCATAATTTGTCCTTTGCTCACGAATTTGATCACTACTCAGGTTGTTCTACTTTGAATCTCTGTTGCGATAGTCAAGTCATTGCATGACTCAACCAACTTGCCTAAGGTGTATATGCACTAAGGCATCTATGTAACCTGCAATCCAAATCTACTTACATCCACCATAGGATCCATGTAGGTATCCTTCCCATGCACGATGGATTCTTCGATCGCCCCCATGAATCAATGTCTACTTGTTTACCAGGTCTTTGTCCCAACCAACAACGTCCGCACAAATTTGTCCTGGTTATTTTGTGAAACAAGCCTGTATCACGATGTCCATAATGTTGAGCAATGAAAGCAAAAGAAAGCATCAACAAACAAGATTAAACACACATAAAACCACAAACAACAATCAAACAATTGACACACTGATTTATGTGGAAACCCAATGCGGGAAAAAACCACGGGAAATGATATTTGGTATTATTATTATTCAAGGGAGAATTACAATAGCCAATCTTAGGCATACAAGCATCCTCTCCTCCCACACACTCTTCTCTCTACACACCTTGCAATCTCACCTCTATGGGTATGCTTGTATATATAACATCTATTACTCAGTTACACAAACTGACCATGAATAGATCACATAGTTACACACACAGTTCATAAATAGATTACACAATTTAAACAACCTGTTTACAATGAGTGCATATATGCACATTCCTAATTTAGCTAAAATGCATGTGCATGTGAGCGCATGAGAAAATTCGTTGGCATGTTTCCAACAATCTCCACCTTGACAAAAATTTACCCGATATATCATGCCCTTAATTAATTCATCACCTTTTCTGCAAGCCAAGAGAATCCAAACACCATCGTAGCTTCTCTAACAAAACTGGTTTCGTAAACATGTCTGCAGAATTCACTTTTGTATGGACTTTTTCCACAACCACTCCACCTTCATCAACAACCTGTCTTACAAAATGGTACTTAACATAAATATGTTTTGTCTTACTGTGATAAGATAGATTTCTATCCAAATGAATAACACTTTGACTATCAAAAAACACTTTCACCTTGTCTCGCATCCTTCCAAACTCACCCAACAAACCATGTAACCAAATTGCCTCCTTGCATGCATGTGAAGAAACCATATACTCTGCCTCAATAGTGGATAAAGAGACTACGTTTTGAAGCTTTGACATCCAATTAACATGTCCTCCTGCAAGAGTAAAGACATATCTTGAAGTGGATCTCCTTTTGTCCAAGTCACCTGCAAAATATGAATCTACATAACCGCAAACTGAATCTCTGGAACCATCATAGGTGATAGAATAACTGCTTGTGCCTCTAAGATATTGAAGCACCCATTTCACTGCTGCCCAATGCTCTTTTCCTGGATTTTCCATGTAACGACTGACAACACCAAGTGCATGTGAAATATCTAGTCTAATACTCACCATCACATACATCAAACTTCCCACTACATTAGCATATGGTACACAAGACATATAATCCTTTTCTTCGTCATTAATAGGACATAACCTTAAAGAAAGCTTGAAATGGGAATCCAAAGGGACCTGTACGGGTTTCACATTATTCATACCGAATCTCATAAGTATTTTCTCCACATACTTCTGTTGTGATAACCACAACTTACCATTTTTCCTGTCTTTGTGTATCTACATGCCTAAGATTTGTTTTGCTGCTCCTAGATCCTTCATATCAAACATCCTATCCAACTAAGCCTTTAACCTGTTGATTTTGACCATGCTTTTTCTTTCCACAAACATATCGTCAACATATAACACCAAAATAATGAACATGTCATTTTCCAACTTTTAAAAGTAAACACAATGATCATATTCACTTATTCTAAAATTTAGGCTCACCATGAAGGAATCAAACTTCTTGTACCATTGCCTGGGAGACTGTCTCAGGCCATACAATGACTTCTTGAGTTTGCAAACAAACCTCTTATTGTTATCCTGAACAAACCCTTCTGGTTGTTCCATATACATATCCTCATCTAAATCTCCATGTAGAAATGTTGTTTTAACATCTAGCTACTCTAACTCAAGA
This sequence comes from Picea engelmannii, assembly GCA_009831015.1. Classification (NCBI taxonomy): domain Eukaryota; kingdom Viridiplantae; phylum Streptophyta; class Pinopsida; order Pinales; family Pinaceae; genus Picea; species Picea engelmannii. The sequence goes on along the minus strand of ML790465.1, from coordinate 48,988 downwards.
TCAAGTAAAGCAACTAGTGCTAACACAACACAAACTGAAACAAGCTTCACAACTGGTGAAAAGATCTCATGAAAATCAATACCTTCCTTTTGAGAATACCCTTTTTCTACCAGTCTTGCTTTATACCTTTTGACTTTATTTTCAACACCCTTTTTTAGTTTGTAGACCCACTTGCAGCTGACAACCTTCCTATCCTTTGGAATTTCTACCAGGTCCCATGTTTTATTCCTCTCTAAGGCATCCATTTCTTCTTTCATAGCTTTCTTCCATTGAGCACTTTCAGATACCTTAATTGTTTACCGAAAACAACGAGGTTCTCCATCAATAGAAACCAAATCCACAGATGAAACATAATCGTCATACCTTGTAGGAGGATTCCTGACCTGTGAAGATCTCCTCAGAGATGGTTGAGGCATACCCTCAGTTTCCTGGATATTTTTTGCATATTCATCTTCTTCTTCTGGAACTTCTTCATGCTCCTCCCTTTCTGAAGATGGCTGAGTTTCCAATTGAATTTGTTGAACTTGCAGTACCTGTTCTTGTCTCACTTCAACATCTACATGTTCTGATTTTAATAGTGAGGATTCATCAAATACTACATCTCTGCTTATGATGAGTTTGTGGGAAGTAGGATCCCACAATCTGTACCCATTAACTTCATCACCATAACCAACAAAGACATATTTCTTTGATCTAGGATCTAACTTATAACGCTGATCTTTAGAAATAAGAGCATAAGCATCACAACCAAATATTCTCAGATTTGAAAAATCACATGAATGACCTGTCCATACCTCTTCTGGAATCTTACAGTTTATTGTAGTTGATGGTGACCAATTTATCAGATAGCTTGTTGTAAGAACTGCTTCTGCCCACAATTCCTATTGCATCTTGGCATTATTGAGCATGCTCCTTGTTCTCTCTAGAATAATCCTATTCATGTGTTCAACAACACCATTATGCTGAGGAGTATAAACCGTGGTCTTATGTATTTCGATCCCAACTTTATTGCAATAGTTTTAAAATTCCACAGATGTGAACGCACCTCCATTATCTGTCCTTAAACACTTGATTCATCTGTCAATGCTATTTTCAACCAAAGCTATGAATTGGTTAAAAGTATTAAATACATCAACTTTTATTTTAAGTAAATAGACCTAAACGTTTCTAGAGTAATCATCTATAAATGTCACAAAATATGAAAATCCTCCAAATGAAACTATAGGGGATGGTCCCCAAACATCCGAATGAATGCAATTAATGATACCTTTGCTTATATGCCTTCTTGTTTTAAATTTTTGTCTACACTGTTTTCCAAAAACAAAATACTTGCAGAGATTCAAATTTAGAAACTTCAAACTTGGAAGTGACTTACGATCAACCAGTACCTTAAACCCTTTCTCGCTCATATGACCCAAACGTTGATGCCATAAACAAACATAGTCACTTGCATCTTCAGATGCTACCACTACTTGATTTACTTTTGTCCTTCCTTCAAGTTGATAAAGGTTCCCGATCCTCTTTGCCTTCATGACTACTAAGATGACTTTGGACACCTTCAATACTCCACCTTGAGTTGTTTGTTTTAAGTTTGGATACATGGCTTACATCTGTTAATTTTCTTACAAAACCATCATGCATTTTAATCCAGGCGCTACCAAATCCAACAATTTTACAAGAAAAATCATTTCCCATAAAAACGACACCATCATCAATAGATTGGTAAGTTGAGAACCAATTTCTATGAAGACACATGTGGTTGGACATACACCATAATCTAACAACCAATGTTGATGTGTATGTGAAACATCACAAGTAGACAATACCTCATCAACCATAAATGAACTGGAACCTAAACTTGTTTCTACTATATTAACTTCCTTTGCTTCTTTTGTGGAGTCCTCTTTGGATGCATTCTATCATTTCTAGCAATCCTTCTTGAGATGCCCAGATTTTCCACAGAACTAACATTTCTACTTACTCTTCTTTCCTTTTGACTTAGACCTTGATGTACCCCTATGATTTTTCCCTCTTTCTGTAGATCGACCTCTAACCACCATTGCTTCTGCTGTTGAGGTTTATTTACTGGATATTTTCCTCATCTCCTCAGACAACAAATCTCCCACAACAATGTCATAATCAATGTCATATGTTGTGCTAAACCACATAGTTGTGACCAGATGATCCCAAGACTCAGGAAATGAACACAATAGTGTAACCGCCTTATCCTCATCTTCATACTTTACTTCCATACTAGATAATCAACAAATCAAAGTATTGAAAACATCCAAGTGATCAACAATTTTCGTACTTTATTTCATCCACAAGCTGTACAACTGCCTCTTCAAGAAGATTTTGTTCGTCAAGTTCTTTGTCATATATAGACTCTCCAGTTTTCTCCACAAACCTGATGTTGTCTTCTCTTCAACGATGTTAAACAACACTTCATCTTCCAGACACAAACAAATAGTACTAAGGGCTCTTGCATCTAGATCTTCCCAGTCCTTGTCTGTCATGCTTGCCGGTTTCTTTGTCTTTCCAGCCAATGCCTTTTGCAATCCTTGTTTCACTGTTAAGTACCCAATACTGAATACAAAAGCACCACAACAGATATAGAAGAACAATATAGAAAACCACAACTTTATTATAGAAACCCTTGAGGTAGAGCAACACCATACAATGGATCCTATTATGGAAGGGATCCTCTCCTGTTCACTTGCCTCTTCGAGGGGGCATCCTCCTATTGAGCTACCGCTTCAAATACAATACTTCTTTTCATGTTTCATTACATTGTTTGAACCCCTTTATATAGTGCTATCATCACCTAAGAACATTCTAGAGGAGGAATCTTCCAGAATTAGAACCTTCTAAGAAGTCCTCTTACATTTATTATATCTAACTACCATAGCGGGCCTTATTTAATAATATAGTGGACCTAGTCCACCTTACATTGAATGACCTCCACTATTATCACTATGGGCCCTCTGGGCCCCCCCACTACCTCTCTAGCTACCTTACATTCCATCCCCCTTATGAAAGCGTTGTCCTCAACGCTTGATGTACAGCCATATACCAGGGTCCCATGGATAATTGTGGACCATAATGCTGAAGAAGACTGGAAAACCAAGGTCCCATGTAGAAAGGAAATCCACCATGTTGATGTAGTCCAACCACCATTGTAAGCCAGGGTCCCATGTCCAAGTTCTCATGTGAACTCCCCGTGGAAGATTTTGTAACCCAATAACCAACTCAAAATGATGCTCCAAATACTGACACCTGTCATGCGGATCTAAATAAGAATATGCATCCACATAGTGGAAAAGGGTCATAGCAGAATCTGGAATGAATAATACCACTGTAGAATATAGAGACTGAACGCTGATAACTAGCTCCTGATGTGGGACTTTGATGTTCTCTACAGAAGGTGGGGTAGATTCATCAAATAAAATATGAAAGTGGTTGTCATCCCAAAAATGACAACTATTCATATACCAATCATCACAATCTGCCTCAAAATCGTACCAAGCATATATTTCTTGATTATATTCATCCCTGAGGCCCTCCATAAGAAATCTCTC
>ML790465.1:0-41940 GCA_009831015.1 Picea engelmannii | reverse complement strand
TTGTGATTGTACAAGCAAGGATTGCTTGAGGAGTTTTATCCTTCCATAATGATTAATATATGGTGTTACCCTACCTCAAGGGTTTTCTCTATTTCTTGTGTTCATGTTATGGTGAATGGTTTATGGTTTATTCTTGGTTATTTATGAAGTATATTTACAGATCTGGTATAGGTACTTAACATTCACAAGTAGATCCCGCATCTTGAGCTTCCATAACGCAAATCTATTCTTGCCACTGAATTTCTCCACCTCAAACTTAGAACTCTGCACTTTCGCCATTAGTATAAAATCTCCAAAACCACTGCTTATAAAACCAATCCCTTTTAAATGTGGAGGAGTTTCATTATATTTAAGGTTAAACCTAAAAAATATAAACTTTAATTAAAAGTTAAAAAAAAAAAAAAAAAACTTGAAAACCTTTTATTAAAAAACTTTTTATTAATTTTTTTTTGTTAAACCACCCTTTCACCTTGTATCAAAAACTTATCTCCATGATTTAATCCATTATTCTCCATAACATCTGTCTCGTGTGTTTAATAAGATAAACATGACCTCATCCACCCTTTATAAAATATTATAAAGTCGATCCTCCACAAATTTTATACCAAGTCGTAACTAAAAACTTTAATTTGTTATATCGACGCTCCTTTGTGGGTGGAAAGGGAGCACAACCTTGTTAGATAGTGCTCCTTGAGTGTGGAAGGGGAGCATCGATTTGCTGACGCTCCGTGGTGCACAAATCGTGTGAGTCAATATTGAGAAAATTGTAATTTCTTAAGTTTGAGAGCGTCGACGCGCCTCTAACACTGACTATGGAGCACCGATGACCTGATACTCACTCAATCATGCCTTCTTGCACTCAGATGATACCTACACACAATTCGTCTTGGCTCACCTGCGACACCTACTCAATCTGCTCTGATACCACTTGTTGGGCAGCGGAAGCAAAACAAAGCATCAACAAGCAAGATTAAACACGCATAAAAACAAGAACAACAATCACACAATTGACACAATGATTTATGTGGAAACCCAATGCGGGAAAAAACCATAGGCAATGATATTCGGTATTCTTATTATTCAAGGGAAAATTACAATAGCCAATATTAGGCATACACTCATCCTCTCCTCACACACACTCTAATATCTACACACCTTGCACTCTCACCTCTATGGGCATGCTTGTATATATAACAACTATCACTTAGTTACGTAAACTGACCATGAATAGATCAAATAGTTGCACGAACAGTTCATAAATAGATTACACAGTTTACACAACCTGTTTATAATGAGCCCATGTATGCACATTCCTAATTTAGCTGAAATGCATGTGCATGTGAGCTCATGAGAAAATTCGTTGGCATGTTTCTAACACATAATGTCTGAATCCATTGGTTGAAAATAGATTCAAATCCCAAACTGATCTATGTGCCCAGCTCAGTCTCCTTTCTCCCTTTCATTCTCCACTCCTTGGCTATCCTCGTACAAGGGTCCAAATCTCACACTTCTTCCATCGATCAAACCAATTCATTGTCGTGGTCCATCCTTATGTGGACTCCACCAAACTTCCACACGAAATCTGTTGCGCTCCCAGCTTGTTCCAACAACAAAACATTCTACCAAATGACTTTGTGAGGCTTGGCACAAAGATGTCTTGGTGAAGTGCACCCATGTTGTTCTGCACAAGTCTGCGACCTGGACTCCTAGTACTATCCCATATCATGCCAAATCAGTGGATGTCCACTCGCCCAAATGACTCATCGCACAATGCTTCTTCCTTGCCTCCTAGTTCGCACAATCATCCACTTCGTCGCAATACAAAACTTCTTCAAAACTATTCCGTCTGAAATGTGCCTTGGTTGTTCGCCGTGCCAAATCCTTGGAGTTGTCTTCTTCCCAACTCTTTGTGCCAAGTCCGCAACTCTCTGTCACATATTCTACACTTTTCACATGAAATTCTTGTCATGATCCAAGTTTTGTTTTTGCAACAAAGTGCCTAACATGTTTCCGAGATGATCTTGCAACCCCATGTTTGCTTGGAAATTTTCTCTGATACCATCTATCATGCCCCCACAATCTGCTCAGGGATCCAACACGACTTGGCACACCCAAGTCATCCAACACCCAAAGGTTGTGTGATACTGCAACATTTCCAACTCGACGGTTAGACCAAACTAAGAGTACTCCATTCATACTGCACCTCTTTTACTCAAGGTCTGCGCATATATATGCCTTGAGTTACTTGAGTCATGTCTTCTCACTCAAATCTTGTCACCAAGGCGCCCACCCAACCATGTACTTCGTTACATTACACTTGCATTATTTAACATATACAGTTATCAAGTTCCATATTTAGCCAAATATGCTAACCAAGAACAAGCAACATACATACATACGGGTCACATAAATAGCCACATCCCTTCATTTTCCAAGTGGTCGCCTTGTTTAGTCTTAGCCGAACTAACCCTTCATCTCTACATGGTTGCATTCATTCTACTCCTTGGATCATCACAACGTTTAGTGAAGTGTCACGCCGACCATTCCACCACTTGTCATACGAATGCGACCAAGGCATATCGCAACCACCAACTCGTTCCATTTGTTGGGTCGTTCCTGCCCTCAACCAATTAAGTCCAAGTAGGCTCGTTCATGACTTGTGCCATCATTCCATGTCACCTTGCATCACATTCATTTGTCTCATAGGACTAACATGTTCCACAAGTGAGGGAGGTAAGCCTCCTTGGGTCAAACATCTTCATCATGCACCCAAGGCACTCCTACTTGCTCCCTATATAACCAAGTCATCGTAACTTCATCCTTTTCAGGAACACACTCATCCATCACGACGTCTATTATTGATCTTACCAAGGTTGAAACCTCTATGGAAAGCATGATGATCAACTTGAGGGACTTCCATCGAAGGATCAAGAACATATTTGAGAACTAGATCTCCTTATCTCTAGCCATGAAACTTATGTATTGAAATCAAGATCGAGTTGTTTTGGATTTAAATTATCATATCCATTGCTAATGAGGATGAGATAAAGCCCAACCCAAACTTAACTCAAGTTGAAAGAGTTGGTACCTATTTTTGTGTTTTAATATAAATTTCTATTAGTAGGTGAATGTATTATATCTCATATAGATGTTCTTTGATCTAGGTGGTCATTTTGGGCCATTTTAAAAATGGTCTTGATTTTGACAATTTTTGGGTCTTGACCTTGCAGTGCATTTCTCGAGCCCTTCGCAACCCTTTTGGGGGGCATAAATGGTGCAAATGGTTCTTTAGAGATGTTTCGAAGTGTATATCTTATCAAGATATTTCCAACATGGTATTGCATTAAGTGATTATAGTTCATATGTGAAAATTATGGTCCCAATAAGGTGACATTGCAACTCAACTTTTTGGGGCCCACCTTTCTTTTGTCACCTCAATTGCTAGGTTTAGGATTTGTGCACTCTAGGTTTATTGCTTCATATTGTTAATAAAAGGAGTTTTCATGCTTCTAGTTAAGGGATTTTTGTGAACAAGTGTAGCTATCACATCCCTTCTCAGAGATGACCTACCACCATTCTAGACATATGCATTTCTACGCACTTAACAATGTTTTTCATCATTGATATTTAATAGAAGTTAGTTTCCACTCTAATAGTTTTCTTTAACTATTTTACCTTATGTTCTTTTCCACATATATGTGCCTTTGTTCCATTCTCAAATTAATCTAAATTAGTGGTATTAGAGAAATTTGGTCTCTTTCATTTTTTTGTGCATGTTCCCCACGAGGTTGGGGTACATGAGGTTGGGTCTCGAGGTTTAGGATTTGTGCACTCTAGGTTTCTTGCTTCATATTGTTAATAAAATGAGTTTTCATCCTTATAGTTAAGGGATTTTTGTGAAAAAGTGTATCTATCACATCCCTTCTCAGAGATGACCTACCACCATTCTAGACATATGTATTTCTACGCACATAACAATGTTTTTCATCATTGATATTTAAGAGAAGTTAGTTTCCACTCTAATAGTTTTCCTTAATTGTTGTACCTTATGTTCTTTTCCACATGTATGTGCCTTTGTTTCATTCTCAAATTAATCTAAATCAATGGTATTAGAGCAATTTGGTCTCTTTCATTTTGTTGTGCATGTCCCCCATGAGGTTAGGGTACATGAAGTTGGGCCTCGAGCTAACTAAGACTCAAACAACCTTCCTAATTAGTCCAAGGAATCAAAAGAAAGACAACAAAGTAGGAGATCCTATCAAGTTTTTGCTCGATAATACCTTGAGTGATAGAGGAACAAGAAGTGGATCATTTCACAACATATCCTTTGATGGCACCCAACAATGATGGAGGATTCTTCATCAATTAGTTATTTCTAAGGAATGACACCCTTAAAGGTACAAGTTAATTTTGATTTCCCTCTATTTGAAAACAAAACAAACATGAAAGCTTTAGAAACATGGTTAGATGAATTACATCAGTATTTATTTGTTCATGACTTTTCCAACAATGAGAAGATTACATTCTCACTCTTGAATTCCATTCCCCGTGTTAAACACTGGTTGGAATCCCATTGTGAGTAATTTTTTCAGGAATATTTTGGATTGTATGAGACATAACCCGATTAGGGGATTTTTTTTTTATGTCCTTGAGGAGGAGTATTACCCTATTGGAAACGTTCATAACCATTATACAAGATGGGCAACCTTGTGCCAGGGTAAGGACTAGACATTGCTAGAGTACAAAAATGTCTTCCATATATTATGTGCAAAGTTGGGTATAAAGGACTCTAAGAGGCAAGTAGTTCTCAAATATAACAATGACATGCATATATACATCTAGCAATTAATGGACATATCTTTAGTGGGAGATGATGAGTCAGGTAAGTACCTTATTTTTCTCATATATTTTGTCATCTTTCTTCCCTAATCTTGATCCTTTAAACACTTCGTTTATGCCTTTCTAAACAATATTTTACATTTTTATGACCTTTGAGACATTACACATTCGTACTTGGAATTTCATGTTTAATAGATAAATTTTGCTTAGGATGATTATGGAATGCATGAAGTTATATGTTTAGAATGATTAGAAGTTTTTGATTCAAGTTATAGGATTATGCCACTCCTCATTTTGCTAGGATTTATTGACATTTAGAGGAGTTATGATTGATTTCATCATCTAGCAACAATATTTAAAATTTCTATGAATGCACATACAATGTAGGAGTTTTGAAAGTTTACATTCTTGGGTTAATAAAGTAAAGTAGGATATAGTCAATATTGGTCTCTTCAATCCCAAGCATTACTAGAAGTTATCACTTGTTGGCACCATTGTCAGGGAAATCCCAATTCTTCAAGGTCTTCTCTTTATTTTGGGTCTACATGTGAAGTTGTAGGATTGGAACCCAATATCTAATTATGTTTCTTCAATTGCATGGTGTTTTTTAATATTTTTAATAAGTATGTATGAGGAGGAGAGATAATTTTGGGAGGTTTCTCCCTAATATTTCTTCTACTACATAGCTAGCTAATACTAGCACATAAGGAGGGTTTGTTTCGATAACCCAAAATGCTACAAAATTCTTTTTGAGGTAACAAATAGGGTGGAAATAACTCTTAGAAAGAACAAACCAAAGGTTAAAATTGAAAAGATTAAACCCTCTTTATCTGTTTGGGGATTTGATGAACTTGAAGTTAAATTACAAGATACAAAATTCTTTGCTTCTAGCTAAGGATTTTCTTCCTTATTAGAGATGGAAAATGAACGTGGAAATGAATAGACAGAGGTGATGTATGAATTTCCTATTAGGGAATCTAATGAGGAAGCCAAGATGAAGAACATCAATGCAACATCTCATCCACTCTTTTATGGGCTACCCATAGAAGACTTGGATACTTTCATGTTTGAGTTTGAAGCATTGTGCCGAACCTATGAATACACAATAGATTATCAAAAAATGAACCTATTTCACTCAACATTAAAATATGTAGCACTATGTTGGTTCATGGGTTTGGAAGGAGGATGTATCCATACATGGAATCGAATGAAGGAATAATTTTCAAATAAATACCATGAATATTGTAAAGCAATAGGAACATGGGATGAAATATGGAATGAGCCAACATGCCAATGAATCTATGGAAGACTATGCTAAGCATTTTCAATTTGTTTATAAATAGTCTACCAACTGTTGGTTATATCTAGTTTCATTGAAATTGGTGTTTTTGAGAGGTGTTCATGAGGAATAGATTGAGCCTTTAAATTTAATTCTTGCTAATACATATACCAATTCTCTTATGATGAAATCCTGGAACTTTTCAAGAATTATTCCAAAGCATCAAGGAGGAAGATAAAGTGACCCCTAGTAGTTATACCATCACCATTAAAGAATGTGACAAGTTTTTTTAAGGCCGAGATTGGGAATATTTTGGAGGATATGAAGACAAACATATCAAATTCATTATTCATGCATCTTGATACCTTTCAATCCAAGAAGAAACAAGATGGCATGGACAAATCCCTGCAAATATTCTATCCAAAACGCACTTAAAAAACATCCTCGACACGAGTGTCCACTAAATGTTGTGACAACCTAAAACATTCATGCTAAGAATAATGATGCCAATAATTATTATCAACCACAAGGTCGAAAGTTAGTGTTTCAAGGTGTAGAATAGAATGTTGAACGAGTCTATTTCATCAATCAAAGAAGGTTTGGATAACCAAGACCTCAATTTCTACGTTTGAATTATGATGTTCAATATTTTAGTTCATCTTGGAATAATCAGTTTCCATCTTCTAATTGGTATCCTCCACCCAATCACTCTCGCCTTATCCTATGCCCTATGTATTATTTTTCTAAATAAACAAGAAATCCTACCAACACGATTAGAAATAGACTCAATAGACTCATGCAAAAGATATGATTTCATTACAATGAAGTCAATAGATACAATGGGGTTGATCCCATTTCATATCATTGGTGAGGTAGTTGTGCTACCATTACAATGTCATTATTTTATTATCTAATTATCATTTTAATAGTCACTTATAAATGATGAATTTATTATGTTAGATAAGCCTTATATTCTAATACCTCCTCTTAAGGCTTACCGTAGAATTCAAAACATCAACCACAACATTCTTCAGATTTAAAAAAACACTGCTTGAACCAAGTAGGGATCCATCAAGTTGCCTCGTAACCCTCATACATGTGTATTTCCCAAGTTGAATTCCTAAGTTCCCAGATTCCACCTCCCCGAACCCCATGGATCTCCCAAATTAAATTACTAGACAACAATCCACATGCATGTCTAATAACCCCATTATTAAGGAATAATTCATGAGATCCATAAACTCCCAAACTATCTTGGGAAAAAATCCATGTTGAGCATCACCTACACTTGATCTTTTCCTTGTCTAGAAAATGTTAGCCTCTTAAACCATGAGAGCATCGTTTATTTTTATTATCCTTTGTTATAATTAGGTATAAGGTACATCTTTCTCTTTGTACTTCCATCTTCATTAGATAAATTTATTTGTATGGGATTTATGTATTCTGCATATATCTCCTCATGTGGATTTGGTTAAATTTAATAACCAAACTGGTTGGAATGGTTCAAATGGCCTCAGTTTGCATTTTGTTGAGTTCTTATTAAATATATTATTGTAATAACTTTTAGCTTTATTGTTAATCGATTTTGTACATGTTTTTCTCTAAAAATTTAACCTATAAAAAGAAATTATTTATATTATTTTAATATTATATTTTGTTAAAATAATATAACAAACAAACCATATCAGGCATGGTATGTTTTTTTATCAAGTCAGTATTACTTCCATATGGGGTTTTATCTAATTTAGAGAATTTTACAATTGAATCCAGATATGATTTTATTCACTATAGAAATATCGATTGGTTGAATAATCTTATCTCAACCCTTGACGACTTCGAGGATGGAAACTTAAGAAAACATTTTGAATACTGTTGCCATTGATAAAGAGTTTTTGAAGGCAAACAATTCTAGATTGGCTAAGAATAAAATAATGCATATGAATGCATACCTGAATCCTGTGGTGAGCTAAATCTAGATTCTCTTTCTCATGTGGTGATGGCCGTGATGAAAAGTCTAGTGCAATGAAACAAAAGCTACATCAGCACAAAGCTAGTATACTTATTGCATATTAAAAATCTGTTTTCAAATTCCAATGATACAAAAGCTTTCTATTTTTTCCTTATTCTGATATCTGTTCATTTCAATGAACTATTCTCTCATCTTCTCCTGTAACACCCTCAGAAATATGTAACATGCATTTCAATCTACGCTGTGCTCATCTTCATCTCTAACACCTTCACAATATGTAACATTGAATACTGGCGACGTAAATATTATGGTAAACATTATCTGGAATTTTCTTGAATATCCCTCCCACAAAGTAGTATATTTTTTAGCTTCATCTCATTCTATGGTTCCTTCGGAGTCTCCCATGGATCGACGTAAATATTATGGTAAACATTATCTGGAATTTTCTTGAATATCCCTCCCACAAAGTAGTATATTTTTTTAGCTTCATCTCATTCTATGGTTCCTTCAGAGTCTCCCATGGATCTATGCTAGTTAAAAAAAAAAAAATCAATTATAGCATATTTAGATGGAGCATGTTTTGTTTAGTTCTTATATCCTGAAGGGCCTTGTTTGCGGTACAAATATCCTTGAATATGAAAAATGCAACACCAAAACCTTGAACTCGTCGAGGATGTCCTAAACTTGAAGGATGGATGGGAAGAATGGAAGAAAGGAGCGAGGGACACAAGCCCTTTGTGAAGGAATCCGTTGCAGCTATAGAATCCTCAGGGCACACGGAGGACTGGTTCGGGCCCCAGATTCCTTTGATGAGAACAAGAGCCATTACCTCGCCCAGAGTCTATCCCTGTTCCTTTCTAGATCTGCAAATTGAGCTTCAAGTCTCCTCAAACTCTCTAAATAGAAGCAAGCCCTCGAACCCTTGCATTTGCAAAACAAATTGTCTCAATTTGTACTTCAAACTGGAAAAATGTGAACCATGGTGCCAATATTCAGTGGAGGTATAACTTATATTACACAGAGGCAATCCACAGATCAAAGGGAAAGAGTAGTTTCAGAGAGATCTGTACTACCGCAAGACCATGTGTGAGAGGAGAGTCAAGAATTGTGTGAACTCTGAAATTCTGAATAAAACGCTGAAAGAGATCTCAGCAAAGAAAATTTGAGAAGTTGTACAGATTTGTTAAATTGAATGACCGCATTCACAACAAGAAATCCATATGGTCGCATGAATGAAGCACAAAAAAATTGTTGGGAGAAGTCATATGTCATATGGATTATGAATAGATCTGTACGACTGCATGGAGAGGAGGGAAAACCCTAATTGTTTTTTTCATGCACGACCTTTCACTAATGCTTGTTTTTTTAATTTTCATATTATATATATATATATATATATATATATATATATAAATTTGGCCCCAAAATTCAGGGTATATTAAAAACTTGTTTTTAGTCACCATAGTCATTGATAACATGGAATAAATTTGGTCCATTTTTTTTTTATTGAGCATTGAAAGGGATTTTAAAAATTCCTGTAAAGAAAACCCTTGAGATAAATTTGTGTTATTCTTTATTATTTAACTTAAAAAAAACATTTTTCCTTAATAACATTTTTAGCATATGTCTTGAACATAAGCTGTAACAGCTATGTAACAACGCTTGACTTCTCCAGATGCACACTTTAAGAACTTAAAATTTAAAAACCTTGTACTAATTATTGTCTAAATACATTAAAAACAAATTAAAGAATACACAGAGGCATGAGTGCTATGTATAAACCGAAAAAGAATCGCCTACCTAGGCCGCAATAGATATGGATTCCATGAAATTCTTCGAGTGATTACATTGCAGTTCATCTTCTAATAATTATATTTCAATTCTCATGAAAATAAAATACATTTAAATCGTACAAAGGTCATATCAAAAACCCAAACATAACTATATTGCACTCCTCAGAGAAAATTAAAAAGGTCAAACGAAAAACCAGAAGTAACCATATATTCTTGCTTAAAAAGGTCAAACGAAAAACCCAGAAGTAACCATATATTCTTGCTTACATTCTGAAATTTCAATAATACAGACATTTTGAAATTTCAATAATACAAAAGCTAGCTAGACATACAATGATTCTATGATATAGATAAGGTTCATAGATATGACAAAGCCCAATGGCGTTTGCTGCAAAACAACAAGCTTCTCTGCTTCCTAAGTCACTGGCTAAATCATATAAAAACTCAGACATCATGAAGAGTATTGGTTGCATAAGTAGCTTTGATTCTCAGACATCAGTATAAGATTATACTATGATACATCCAATAATTATATTGAATAACCTAGGGCTTCCATAATTATATAAAATGATCATAAATTTTATTATTTCCATATGCTATGAAATTCATCTTTACAATTTCTGAATAATCATTTGACTATTTCATCAATTAAAAAATATCTATTTCACTTGCCTTTATGTATGTGTATAACTCCAAATTTAATTAATGTACTTGTCTTATAAATTTGGCTTTCTCCTTAAACCTTTGTGTCTGCATATCTGAAATTCAATCACTTTGTATTAATCTTTGAATCTTCTTTAAAACCCTTTTAAATTCAAATTTTTCCATTATTGCATAAGATCTTCTCACTCTGATACCATGTTATTTTTCTAAATAAACAATAAATAATCTCGCAAACATGATTAGAAACATATTAGTGTAGAAGATACGATTTTATTACAATGAAGTGAGTTGATATAATGTGGTCGATCCCCTTCTATATCATTCATGAAGTAATTGTGCTCTTGTTACAATGTAACTATTTTATTATTTTCTATATCATTTGTGAAGTAATTGTAAAGTAATGAAGTGAGTTGATATAATGTGGTCGATCCCCTTTTATATCATTCCTAGTTTCGTGAAGTAATTCAAATTTTTCCATTATTGCATAAGATCTTGTCACTCTGATACCATGTTATTTTTTTAAATAAATAATAAATCTCGCAAACATGATTAGAAACATATTAGTGTAGAAGATACGATTTTATTACAATGAAGTGAGTTGATATAATGTGGTCGATACCCTTCTATATCATTCGTGAAGTAATTGTGCTCTTGTTACAAGGTAACTATTTTATTATTTATTTATCATTTTAATAATCACTTATAAACTATGACTTTTTAAAATTAGATAAGTCTTATATTCTAACAATATGGATAGCAAAACCATTAGTTTTGAAATTCCTAGTGGCCAACTCAACAACAGTGTGTTAGGCTACCAAACAATTTGCCACCGCAACAACAAAAACAATCCCTCTTACCTTCTTCTCCACAATAGAATAATCAACCACCCATGAGGTAACATTAATTACTTACTCATCCTACTCCCAATCCAAATAATAATACAACTCAACGTATTTACAATAGTGAGGTAGGAGAGTGTATGATTTATTCATCGTCTACTCTTGATTTTCATCTTACATACCTTCGATTTGGGAACATTTTAGTAGATCCAAAGCCACCCATGGTCTTTGAACTAAGGGTAGAAGAGCCCACAGAACAACCATTTGGGAACATTTTAGTAGATCCAAAGCCACCCATGGTCTTTGAACCAAGGGTAGAAGAGCCCACACAACAACCATGTCTTAATCAGGGTTCACCAAAATTGAAACACTCTTCCATTGAACCTATTGTTGAATCTCCACCTTTTCCAAAATGATTATATAAATATAAACTTGTAATCCATCATACTTTTGACATTATAGAAGAGATGAATAATTTGTGTGTCAAATTCCTTTCCAAGCCATCAAGGATGTTCCCATTTATACCAAATACTTATGTGATTTATGCTGCTGCAGCATGGTAGGAAGAAGCAATATCCCAAAATTATTCACATAGTAGGTTAGTTTGTTGATTGTATGCTATAAAAGGTTGTCAACCCTAAATACTCTGACCCATAAATCCCTATTGTAGATGTTCACATTGTAAAACCCTTATTCCCCAAACCTTGATTGATTCATGGATAGCTATTAATGTAATGACCAAGGAAATCATTGAGAATATGAAACTTTAGAGTCTATTACGACAAACACGCAGTGTGTTGTATATGATCGATAAGTCCAGTGTTAAATAAGAGAGCATCTTGTAAGATGTAATTGTCTCCATTGATTTGGAGGAGTACCCTACCGATTTTAGGGTTCTACACCCTAATACCAACCTTGGGGGTTATCCTCTTATCTTAGGATTTCCTTGGTTAGAAACCACCAATGCTTATATAGGGGGTCATTTTAGTGACATAACCATTTTCAAAGGTGGCCCAATGAGGAAACTTATATTGCATCCTCCTTCAATATCCATTTTGGACTTGGAATAACCTTTGTGGATTCCCCATCATTATGAATGTAATTCTTATGATACAAAAATGCAACCAATTGTGACCATTGATAAAGTACTAACATTGAAAGAATCCATTGAAGATAGGGTGATCTTGAACATGATGCAAAACATGTATCCTTCTAATGTTCAGATCAAGGATCATACTAATCAACCCAACAAAGAGAGGAGTTCATCTAAAAGCTTAAAAACCTCTATTGTATCTCAATATTGTAGTAATGCTCCCTTTAGCTACCTAGATGATTACTTTGTAGTAGCAACAATAGATTCTCGAGCTATGGCTTTTGGAATTTCTCTTGGAAAACTCCTTAACATCAACATTAATCTATAATAAACTCAATAGTAGTTGCTAATGAGTCCACTACATAATACTTCATTAGATTTTGCCTAGGATTAGAAGGATATGATGGGTATTAATCCCACCATCTACATGCCTTATATTTACATACAAGATGGGATTTTCCCAATCTGTCAACCTAAATAATGAATGAATCCAGTGGTTAAGGACATTTTTAAAGAAGAACTTTGGAAATTGTTAACCGTTGGCTTCATATATTCTATATCTAAGAGTGAGTGGGTATCTTTCACGTCCCCACATGATTCCTACCTGAATTTTATGATCACACACCTCTTGAGGGCGTGCGACACCTCGATGGTTCTCACTTGGCTTCTTGGAAACACCAAGGATACTTCTTTTGGACTACATCTCTTCACCTAGAGCATACCCATACTCCATTCTATGCTACAAGCGAGTCACACTCCTACTCTAGTGCAACTCAATTGTATACTTAAACAATTTGTTAACATCTTAACACTTAGTCATTTAAGCATACATTTATGAACATGAGAAACAAAAAGAACAATTGTAAGAAAAACAAGAGACACATAGATATAATGCGAGCATCACAAGACGTGCTTAACACTCGACTAAGTCTTATTATTTTGAAACACACTACTCACTTAGTTTACAATTTGGGTGGAGTCGCACAACTTGCTTCACCTCACCAAGAAACTCATACACATATTTGTCAGATCAAGACTCATCTGTCACAACAACTTTCACAATCATTGTGACGTGCCCCAGATGTGTGCTGTTGGCCCTTGACCAAGTTTTGAGGAACACTTGGTCATATTTGACCATTTTTGGACTTCGACAGCCTGTCAAAGATGGAGCGCCAGGCGAAGCAGAGATCACGAGATCTCGATCCACTTTTGGGCCCTTTTAGGGTTTTGAGTTAATGTAATGGGAAAGGGATGTCAGCCCGTGGGTTTACCCAAGATTAGGACCACTTTTGTAATGTATAAATAGAAATATAGGCAATGTAAGAAAGATTAGATATGATTGCTTAGTGCAATTGGTAGTGCATCTATGTGATGTTGAACAGGTGCTCTATGCAAACTGTGTAAGGCTTGCAAGGCTAAGTGCAAGTTACTATGAGGTTGCTATAGAAAGCTAAGTGTTGTAACGCAAGGAAGAAGGATCTAGCGAGCTGCGCATATATTCTGTCCTATGTGAAGAAGGGTTTTGGAGGCTTTGTGCTTGTAACATATTGAAGACGATAATAAAGAAGAAGATCTTGTGGACGTAGCCCCAGGGTGGGGGTGAACCACGTAAATCTGTGTGTTATGCTCTGTGCTTTGATTCAATGTGTTTTTTCTTATGCTATGTGCTTTGATATATCCACTTATTCTCTGTGCTTCTTAGATATATATGATTATTAGATTTGATGTGTATGAGGATGCTTAGTGTTGATCTACTGGATCTGATCTGGGTTACTATGGTTAAGCACTGAAATACTATAGATCTGGGTGTACACCGCGATGCTCTGTGTTATCTGCGAAGTAGAACAAGGGTTGAATATTGATGAATGATCGATGCTACGTGCTCTGTAAATGATATAATCACAGATCTGTGTCCCAGCTAAGGTTGTAGACACCTAAGTCTTGCAACCACCCCTGCCTCTACCTCGGGTGAGACTTCATCTACTTCGCAGGTGTTGCCAAAAGGGTCGGTAGTTAGGGCTTTGTTGGTGCACTCTTGAGCATTGAACCCTGGGTCTGCCCCTGTGCCAACAAATGGTTCCGTTGCTAGGACCCGAAACTATGATTGCTGGGAACTAAGGAAGAATAAGCTTTGTGCAAAGATTCATCCTGAACTTGTGGAAACTCTGCGCGTAGATCTGTCTCTCTGATGAGAAGTATTATACTCGACATGTGAAGCTTTGTGCTAAGGAATAAGGTCAGATATGAGGAAAGGAAGATCAGATCTGAAGAAAAGAAGCGAGATCTGAACGCTCTGTGCTCTAAG
This sequence comes from Picea engelmannii, assembly GCA_009831015.1. NCBI lineage: Eukaryota > Viridiplantae > Streptophyta > Pinopsida > Pinales > Pinaceae > Picea > Picea engelmannii. Next base: position 27,160 of record ML790465.1, on the reverse strand, counting down.
AAAAGTAAAAGTGGGAATTTTTGAAAGAAAGAGGTAAGATATGAAAAAAAGAGGTAAGATCTGTAAGATCTGTTCTCTAATAAAGGTAAGAATAGTCAAAATTTCTTAGATCTTGAAGCTTTGTGCTTTGTAGAAGTAAGATAAGTGATTTTTTTTGTTTTGTTTCTAGAGCATGGATCTAGGTATGTTTGATAGATTATGTCTTAGCTTAAAAACTAGGGCATTAATAGATGAAAGAAAGTTTGATATGAATAGATCTGATAAGTATAATTATAGATATGTTATACCTATGCATAGAAAGAATGTCTGGACTAACAAATGGATGCAGGGTCCTAGAAAGAATTTTTTGCAGGTTAACTATCACGATTCTAGTGCGCAGTACAAAAGAGGCTAGGGATCATTTAAAAGAAAGCGAGGATTAATCCTATGTTACAGCTGTAGAAAACCAGACCATCTAGCTAAGGAATTCCATGGTAGAAGACCTAATTGTCTCTGTTGCAAAGCTAGGGACCATGAGGTATTGGATTGCCCTAGAATGATCGCTAAGCTTGAAAGGATAAATCTGAATCAAGAAGACCATAAGGCAGATCCAGAAAAGGTAGAAACCCAACAAGAATCAGAGAAAGTATTAATACAGATGAAAGAAACCTTGAAGGAACATAAAGATGTCCGATTTCTAGAGATCTTCAAAGAAAAGGAGCAAGTCGAAGCAAGAATAGGGGAATTCGACATTGACTGTACTCTTGATGAAGAAACACAAGTGAACATTTTGCCAGAAAGAACTTGGGAAGCTATAAGGAAGCCTGCCATGATTCCTTCATTGGGAGGAATAAGACTTTTCAGAGGAAAACTGATGATGTTATGTGGAAAACTCGCTCATATACCTATGACAGTCAATGGAACTTCGACAAAAGAAGATTTTGAGATGATCAAATTCATTGAGGACAACGCCCCGTTTACTATGTTACTCGAAAAACCTTAGATTGAAAGAGATCAAGCCAGAAAGAAGGAAGAATAAGAGGTTTTAGAACAATAGAGACAAGAGTTAAAAGATTTCATGACTAAAAGGATCTCACAATTGATATAAGAACATGAGAACCGCTCGAAGCCGTCTGACACTAGAAGCCCAGATGTCGAGGCCAAAGCTACACAAAAGGCTGCAATTTCTACCCCAGACAAAGAAGAAGTGATATACCTAAACCCTAGGAGAGAATCTCACCAGCACAAAGTGACTATGTCCAAGGAAAATAAGAATCAAAATGGGAAGAGAATCACTGAGACAAAGCTCACTGGAAAGAAGGCTAGAAAGCTAAGTAAGAAGAAGGAAAATATTGAAAAATTACAGAAGATCCCAGAGGGTACCTCGCAGCAAGACACTTTGCAGAATTGGATATTCGTCGAGATATCAGAACAACGACATATGCCACTTTGTCGAGGCGAAGTAATATAGCCGTCGGAAGCCAATATAACCATTCGACTACCGCTCCGAACGGGTTGGAAAGCATTTATGACTCGCCACTAGACCGTTTGACTGCGACATAATGGAAAAAACATAAGTTAATGAAACCTCATACTCGTTGCAAGCAGACCGTTGCTAAGTTTCCCTACTTAGTCCATCACGCCACGCACTGAGAACAATTTTTGTGAAGTGAGAATTTGAGCCCAAAACCTGAGATTACTTCACCATGTGATCATTGCCTTGTTCCCATACTGTTCACTGTAGTCTTTGAATTCATTTCACACCCAAGCTAGTTGACCCAAGCTTGTATGTCAGACGAGCTTAGCGCTGCTGAGAAAGTAGTTGAAGAAGTTTTGACTGACTTATTGACTGAGAGAGTCATGTTAGAGCGAGGATTATCTACAGGAGTCCAAGAATCGTCAACAAGAGGACTCCAGGCCTCCCCTTCCACTGCTTGCGCCGGTCCATCCCGACTGACCAATGAGAAATAGACCAAGCACAAGGATGACATCGCAAATTCCAAGCTTATCCCACGCATTCTACCTACTTACTTACCACCTCTAAGCGGTGCCATCAACCGTGAAAGTGTACCTTGAGACTTCGAGTACACTTTGATCACCGCGTACCTTCCAAAAGGGGTGCGCGCAGTTCGTGCTGACCAGGATAAGCTTGCAACACTGAAATTTAGTGATTTTAACCTTGGAGATCGTAAATTTTACAGCATGTTAGCCCTGCATAAGTACTTAACCAGGACCAAAGGAAAGAATTCTAAGATTGTCCCACAGTCATGGACCTAGAACCTCACGCAACCCACACTACTTAATGTAATGAAGATACCGCACTTCGACAGACACCAGGAAGTCAACGCATGCGTCAAGTTGTTGTTGTCCTTCTACCACGGAGGATACTTATGGTTGGGCCGCCGCATCATTGTGGATCCGACCTTGATCAATCAGATCACATGAATTAGTATGCAAGGCCCTGACCCACAAGAGTTTTACCTTGGAAAGACCTCAGAACGAGCACTAGCGCAGAGGATAAAATAAACTTATGGTGATGTCGAAAAAGGCACATGAGGCTACAAGGTAGCCTCTATCCAAAGTGGCGCAGTGCGCCTTGCGTGTCAGCTGATCGTCGGCAAGCTAGTTCATAAGAACAAACCAACACAAGTGACTGGATTCGTAGTTGACCTCGCAGGGAAGTGTGCCGAGGGACTACAAATGAATTGGGTGCAATACCTTGTAAACCAGCTAGAGCTTGATTGCAGTGAAGTGCAATACCAAGGGTATGAGTTCCACTTTAGTTGGTTGCTCATACTAATCGCTTTCATTGCCTGGGAGCTACCAGAAGGTGCCACTTTTCCAGAGATTTAACCCTTTGAACCACTGGCCACAAAGTTTTGTACGTTGTGGTACTCCAACGACATGAAAAAGTAGTGGCAGTCCAATGTCGTCTTCCATGCCTATTACAACCAATTGAAGAATGCAATCCAGTCTACATCGTGCCTCACCCCAAACACACTTCATAGGTTTAGACCTTTGATAAAATTCAGCGCAGACCGCCACTTCACCTATATCACAACGCACGTTGATGAGCACAAACAACAACTCCATTCGTACTACAAGTTGACAAAAGAAGACTTGGAACAGATTACCAAGGAATGGTCGGCAGATATCCTTGTTGCAGCGTACCTCGCAGAAATGTCCAACATGGATAGCCCTGAAGCTATGCTGGATACACCTGGACTGAGAAAGACTAAGAAGGATGATGAAGTTCAATATGTCCATAGCACATCCACGAAGACTACTTCGATCTCACCTGCCTAGGGAGGTGATGGTGAAGAACTAGGTGGCACATAAGTTGAGAAAAACAAAGGCGAGGTTACTCCGCCTAGAGAGGAGGAGGATCCCTCCAAGAAAAGGAAGATTACCCCACCAAATACCTCATCCTGAAAGAAAACTAAGGCCACTGGAACTACATTTAAGACTACCCTCACACCGGACGAATTCGACTTCTTAATCGCTGCGTTGAATGATGCTTCACTAGAGATCGTAGAAAAGCAAGAAGCGAAGCAGGAGTAGGTATTCAGCTGAATCAAGGGTGAAATTTAAGAAGTGAAGAAGGCACTCCAGTCCATCCGAGTGGTTTCTACTACGCCCTTGACAATTGGAACAACAGGAACAGGCGATGATCCCACCCAATTACACCAGATCGCAGATAAAGTCGAAGCTCGCCTTCGACGAGCTTAAGAAGACACAACGCAGGCCACCCAGGCTTTGACACAAGTATAGAGCGCACTTCTAGAACAACAGAGTAAGGCATAGCGGGAAAATATTGCCCTGCAGGTGAAGTGGGATGAAGAACAAGCACAGTTACAACAGAGCAAGGACCAGTTGCTAGCAGAGCAACTTGAAGTACCGGAAAGGGTTCAAAAGCACTTCTCTCTATGATGACCATAGAAGTGAAGATTGAAGAATGTGTCCCATAGCAGGTGGCACAAATTGAAGAAGTAATCTAGCAACTTTAGCAGTGCATCGCATATATGGAACTTCGTATCATGCCCGAGACTCCTCAAGAAATAAGAGACCTAAGGGAGGCAACTTCCCATAGCGCAGTTGGACGATTAAATTTTTTTGCCTTGGAATACAAGAATTTGAGCGCTAGAAGCGCCCAGACTTATGAAAACCTCACATTGAATCCAGAGTTGCAAGCATTGGAGGCACAAGTCCAAGAAGAAAAACAACACGCAGATACGCTACAGGCACAGCTGAAGGCCTTGACCCCAGTCGAAAGAATGAAGAGATTTCCAGAACAACGCACCGCCCAACAACAGGTACACATGCTGTAAAGTAAAGTGATGGAAGTCTCCCAATGACTTCAACCAATACAAGAAAAGGCATGCCAACTGTTCATTGAAGTTGAAATCCAGGGAGCCGAGCTTGAACAGGTTGTCATCACTCCAGAACAATGCCTAGAAGGGCCAGTAAATGACATAGTGATCCAGGAGTTCACTGAGCAAGAGGCTATCACACTGTAGTAGGTCGAAGTAGCTCGAGCGAAGCTCGAGGCATTCGAGGCGGAATTGATCAGACCAGAGTGACTTGGGAGGAGTCACAGGTGAGTGTTGGGGGCTTGTTGGCCGTTGACCAAGTTTTGAGGAACACTTGGTCATATTTGACTGTTTTTGGACTTCGAAAGCCTGTCAAAGATGGAGCGCCAGGCGAAGCAGAGATCATGGGATCTCAGTCCACTTTTGGGCCATTTTAGGGTTTTGAGTTAATGTAATGGGAAAGGGATGTCAGCCCGTGGGTTTACCCATGATTAGGCCCAATTTTGTAATGTATAAATAGAAATATGGGCAATGTAAGAAAGAGTAGATATGATTGTTTAGTGCAATTGGTAGTGCATCTATGTGATGTTGAATAGGTGCTCTGTGCAAACTGTGTAAGTCTTGCAAGGCTAAGTGCAAGTTACTGTGAGTTTGCTATAGAAAGCTAAGTGTTGTAACGCAAGGAAGAAGGATCTAGTGAGCTACGTATATCTTCTGTCATATGCGAAGAAGGGTTTTGGAGGCTTTGTGCTTGTAACATATTGAAGATGATAATAAAGAAGAAGATCTTGTGGACGTAGCCCCAGGGTGGGGGTGAACCACGTAAATCTGTGTGTTATGCTCTGTGCTTTGATTCAATGTGTTTTTTCTTATGCTATGTGGTTTGATATATCCACTTATGCTCTGTGCTTCTTAGATATATATGATTGTTAGATCTGATGTGTATGAGGATGCTTAGTGTTGATCTACTGGATCTGATCTGGGTTACTATGGTTAAGTACTGAAATACTGTAGATCTGGGTGTACACCGTGATGCTCTGTGCTATCTGCGAAGTAGAACAAGGGTTGAATATTGACGAATGATCGATGCTACATGATCATTAAATGATATTATCACAGATTTGTGTCCCAGCTAAGGTTGCAGACACTTGAGTCTTGCAACCACCCCTACCTCTACCTCAAGTGAGACTTCATCTACTTCACAGGTGTTGCCGAAAGGGCCGATAGTTAGGGATTTGTTGGTGCGCTCTTGAGCATTGAACCCTGGGTCTGCCCCTGTGCCAACATGTGCCCACCATAGACTCACCATATCTTCTTTGTTGCAAAACTTCACATGGACTTTCAGTTCTGTATCATAACATGCCTCGCCTATGTTAAATTTAGAGTTGCTATTAAGTTCTTTTCAATTTACTAGATAATAATAGCATAAGCAAGATCACTGAAAGAAACACAATCATAAGGTACACAACATTTATCCCGGGAAACCCTCATGGGGGAGAAAACCCAACAAAAAATTCCTTAATATATATTTCCAATACAATGCCAAGATAATAAACCAAACACTAGAGAATATCCAACACTAAGCAATGTGCCTCTCTCTCTCTTCTTCTTCCGACAACTGCAACTTCCTTCAAACTTGTGCACTAGATGAGTGATTTGAGTGAGTGTGAGAATGAGGCATCATCCTCTCTTATTTATACTAGCTGCTAGGCACTAGGGTTGTGTCTCTTCACCAAGATAGGTCGACTTCTTCAATTAGTGGCTAAAACCACTTTAATTATCCCTAGGGGCCAACTTCTCAATTATAAATAATTTAATTAGGGTTTGACCAATCCACAAAAGGGGATTTGGTCATATACAAAGACCGACATGATCAATCCACAAAAGGGGATTGATCTATTTAATAATAACTCAATAATAAGTAGAATATACTTCGCAGTTACAATATTTCAACACTCCCCCTTAACAAGAAGGGTATTCTATAATACAACATCACTTGGAGAGAGAGAGAGGGTAGAAACATCAACAACATCTGGAACACTGACTGGCATATCTATAAATCATCGAAATGTTTTCTCATCATCAATAGCATCATCATTCACATCATGGAGTTGGAGTATCATCATCATCATCATTCACAACATGGAGTTGGAATGGCATCATCATCATTATTCTCTGCATCAACATCAATTAGTATAACACTAATACAACATCATCAATTAGTGAAATTTTGATACATCATCATCAATATCTTCAACATGATGTTGAAGTAGCAACATCATCATCTTCTTCAGTATGAATCTGACATATCATCATCATCATCTTCAACATAAAGCTAGAATAACAACATCACTAACACGAGGTTGGTACTCCAACATCAACGACACGAGGCTGATACAACATCACCTGCATGAGGATGAGACAACAACATTATCAACATCATCAACACGAGGTTGAGATACCAACATCATCAACACGAGTTTGAGATAACAACACCATCACAACACGAGGCTGGAGCAACAAAATCATCACAACATGAGGTTGGAGCAACAATATCATCATCATCATAGGGAAACATAATGAGGCAGGTCTATCAACAACATTTTGTGTTACTCTGATAGTCCCTAAGGATATGCCTAGGAATCATAAGATTCACTAAGATATAAAATCCTAACGGAGCTACCACGTGGTACTCTGATAGATCGTCCTTACTAGACCTTCAGGATCTGCCAAGGAATCATAAGATTCCCTAGGATTATACAAATCCTAATGGAGCTACCACTATTGACCACAATTGGCATATAAGTGCACAAGTAATCTGACAGACTGTCCTTACCGGACCTTCGAGATATGTCTAGGGATGATCAGTCCCATAGGTTATAAAATCCTAACTGAGCTACCCGTTGTTGGTCAGGATACCATAGAATCGTTAATATCACTCCCCCTTTCGAGGGAGGTCCTTTCGAACTATACCAAGCTTGTCTCGAAATTATTCAAACTTTACACGGGACAAAGGCTTAGTCAACACATCTGCAACCTGCTCATCCGTGACAATCATATTGGAGCTTTACAACTCCCTTCTGCACCATATCATGAATGTAGTGATACCGTATTTCTATGTGCTTCGATTTATCATGGAACACAGGGTTCTTCGTCATCTTTTTTTTTGTTTTTGTAAATGAGTGTGTGAATCTATATTGATTTGTAAGGTTATAGTACAAAACTGATGCAAGGATTCCTAGGATCTACCTTAACGGAAACCAGATCTAGGTTCCTTGGAGTGCATTGTTTGAAAATAAACAAACAGTTCCTGGGTCGCCACAATGGGAAACCAACCCAGGCTACATAATCCAGTCTAAAAACTTCATCAAAAGAAATCAAGAAAATTCTGAGCATAGTGGGGTGAGCTCCTACTCTGAGAGACAGGGTCTAGGCGGGTCTTGTGCTAGTCTAGGTTTATGGGGTGCTCCGCGTCCCCTTTCTGCTGTGCCACATCCTCCTCCCTCTATTCCATCAGACGTAGATTTCTGATGCAAGCTTCGGTTCCATTATTGTCGGCTGGAGTGATATCTATTTGGTGGACATAGCGTAAATAGAGATGAAATTGTCCTTCCATCATCTCCAATTTATCCTGTTGTCTTTTCTGGTCCTCCACCAACCTTTTTATCCCCATCTCTAGGTTGCTGAGGCGGTTGAGAATTTCTGTGCGCTCTTTCTTTTTCTCTTTGGTTTTCATCTTGTTGGTCTCCCCCTGGTTTGCACACATCTTTCCTATCAACATTTTGGTTCTCCAAGCTTCCTCCACTGTCCTGTGGTAGAGGGTTATCCTTGCTTGTGTGGTTCCAGGGTCCTGTATCCTCCTTGCTTCCTGGGTTAGTGTTGACCAGGCTTTGCCCTTGTGGGCGTTGTTAATTTTACCCTCCCATATTTTAATGATCGTCTTCCCCTTGGTGTTTGTCTTCGTGAGGAAAGTGTTCCTTGCGTCTCTGGCTGCCTATTTAATTCTTGTCATCCGGTGGGCACTCTGTGGAGGTTCCTTTCCCTAGGGGCCTCTCTTGCCGTTGGTTTTCTTCATGCATACCATCTTGACTTGCAGGTGGTGGTTCTTACGTTGGGTTCTTTCCCTGTTCCTATGCACCTCTTTTTGATAATTAAGGTGGCCCCTATAATTACGATGCCTCGTTCTGTGATATGTTCTGGTGTCCCAGCCTTTATAGAGCCAAACTGGATACGGTCCCGTCCTTGCAATCATGATCTGCTCATCAAGGTGGTCCTTCTAGTCAGAAGACTTTGTTCCATAGCATGTGCATTTGATGAACCTGCCGTTATCCCTGCTCCAATGCTCTGCCCTTCTCATTGTACCCCATCCCTTTTTTGGTCCCATATCGGTACTTAGGTGAGGTGTGTTCCTACTTGGCCCTAGTGAGACTTGTCGTCCATCGTCCTTTGCCACCTGCGGTTTATCTCTTATGCTTTCCAAAGGGTAGCTTACACACTTCTTTTTATTGATGGGGCTATGGTGTCATACCTTCGCCTGATGTGTGATCTGCGATTGCATTTGCAACCTTATTTGATTGGTGGGCCATCAGATTCTGTCTGGGACCTACGTGTCCTATGGTGGATATCGCACCTCTTTTCTTGCCATAATCTCCCGTACTACTCCTGTTATCCTAGTCTTTTGCCGCAAGTTGGGTGCAGTTTGCTCGGAATTGACCTTGGGGGATGTTTCTCTATATTGTGTCCAGTTCTGGACCTTCTTTATCGACCCCCTCATTTTCTATCCTGTCTGCCAGTCCATTTGCTGACCTCCTCACCCAGTGCAACTCCACATTGATCCCTGTCCGCAAGTGCTTCTGGATTTTGTTCAGTATGTAGGCCAATCGCCAGTGCCTCTAGATCTTGCCTATTCAGGTACCGTTTTGGATTTTTCTCACTGTGTTGATGACTAGCGTAAAGTCTCCTTCCACTATGGTGTTCATCATCCCCTCCCGACTGAGAATCTCCAGGCCTGTTTCTAGGGCCCCGAATTCTGCGGAATTATTGGTGGAATTTCCCAGGCTCCCCACATATAGTCGTATGATGTTCCCTTTATTGTCCCTCATTACTCCTCCTAGACATGTTCTTCCTAGGTTGCCTTTCGCCGCCTCATCAAAATTCAACTTGAGAGAGCCTGGAGGTGGTCGTTTCCAGTTGTTCTCACCTCCTTGGAGTTGCAACTGTTGTTTGTTTGGATTGGGGTTGCGCCCATCGGTTAAATGGAAAACCTCTAGGACACTGGAGTCCTGGTCAGTGGGTTGCGCGCTACCCTCCTGGCAGTTTCTTCTCATCACCATCTCGTGTATCATGGAGGTTATTGTTTCCTTGATCTTCCCTTCTGGCTAGCTTTGGTTTCTGAAAATGCATCTGTTCCTTTCCTTCCATGTTGACCATATGATCATTCCTGGGGTGAGGATCCAATAGAGGTTCACCTCTGCTTGGTCGTTGTAGTTTTCTCTCGAGAGCTTGATTGTTGCGGCTATGTTACCACAGTTCCTGTCTAACTGACGAAAGATAATTGTTGCCCAGTCTCACAGTTCTACAGTGTAGGTGCATTTGTCGAGGAGATGGTTGGTTGTTTCTTCCTGAGTTTGACATAGATGACACCTTGACAGACCAGTGAAACCTCTTTTCCTTAGGTTATCCCAAGTCAGGATGCGATTGTGTAATATTAGCCAATGGAAGATCTTAATATTTGGCCATTGGGGGCTGTTCCAGAGCTTATCCCAGTGTTGCGCTAGGTCATCTTGGTCTGGGTCCGCCATATAGTGCCAGACTTCTTTTAGGTTGAATTCCCCTCCGTCCTTTTTGCCCCACCTCAGCTGGTCTTCTCCTTCCATTATTGTTATTTTCCGTCTACCCAGTTCCTCCTCCACCTCTTTTATTGTTGTTGTAGTTATCTCATTGTTCTGAGGAATGATCTTGTCCCAGGTTCCCCATTTGTTGCAGTCTGTTCCTTGCTGCCAGTATCGATAGATGTTGATTTTTCCTTGTGTGATGAGGTCCTATTGGAGTATTCCTCTGTCTAGGTTTTCCATCCTTAGTTCCTATTGCCAAGCGTCCTCCCAGAATCTAGTTGTTCTTCCATTCTTGATTTCCCAAAAGCTGTGTGTCTGAACCCATGCTTTGTTGTGCCATGCTAGGTTCTAGATGGTTGAGCCTTCCTTGGTTCCTCCAAAGCGGATTATGTCCTGGTCGCGGGTGTTTGGTGCGTACTTTTACTTCCATAGGTTTACCCACGGTGTTGTAGTTTCTTTGACCCATCGCCATCATAGTTTCACTCCATATGCATTGTTGGTCGTTTGTGGATCTTGTAGCCCCAAGCCTCCTTTTCTTTTTGGCCTACAAATTTTCTCCCAGGCCACCAGGGCCCATATTTTCTTTGTTTCCGCACCTTGCCACAAGAAGTCCCTCTGGATGGATCTGATTTTCTATAGTATCTCCTGTGGGGTGGGGAATACTAACATCATATAGATTGGAATAGATTGTAAGATAGTCTTAGTTAGGATCAGTCTGCCAGCTACATTAAGGGACCTATACGTCCAGTTTTTTACCCGCTCCTGTAACCTGTTTATTACTCCTTCCCAAGTTGACAAATTATATACTTTGTCTGTCAAAGGAACCCCCAAATACTTGGTTGGGAGTGTTTTCTGTTCAAAGGCTAGAATGTTGGTCAAATTCCTTTGGATAGTTGGGTTGGTATTAAAGAAAAAGATCATCGACTTGGAGTGGTTGATCTCAGTTCCCGAGGCTTCGCCAAAATCTTCTAGAATACGTTTGTAGGCTTTGGCTTCTTTGACCGTGGGTATGTCATGGAGGAGTGTATCATCTACAAACTGTTGGTGGGTTGAGGTAGGGAAAATTTCGAAGGGTTTTAGCCCTGTTATTTCTCCAGTTGTTGTTGTGCTCTTTATGCTCCTGCTAAGGCCTTCCATCATTAGAATGAACAGGAAGGGGGACAACGAGTCACCTTGTCTGATCCCTCTCGTGGGCCAGAAAGGTTTGGCCAGGGCTCCATTGATTAGTAGCGAGTAGCTTGTTGTGGATACTAGGCTGACAATCCAACTGATCCAATGCTGGGTGAAACCAAAGGCTTCCAAAGTCTTGATCATGTAATGCCAGCTAATTTTATCATAGGCTTTTGCTAGGTCCAGTTGTATTAATATTTCCCCTCTCTTCTGAAGTTTTAAGGTGTGGATGATTTCATGGGCCTGGATGATATTTTCCATTATTTGTCTACCCTCTATGAAGACTGCATGTTCTTGCGAGATCAGTGAAGGTAGGAGGGGTTTCAATCTATTTGCTATGACTTTGGAGATAATTTTGTAGATTACGTTACAAATTGCTATGGGTTTGTATCGGTCTGGGGTTTTGGCTTAATTTTCTTTAGGGATTAGGGTGATCATGGTTTCATTTAGTGCTTTAAGGATGGAGGTAGACCTTCTAGAGTCCTCTACTACATTGTAGATGTCCCACTTGACAATTTCCTAGTAGGATTTGAAGAATTCCATAGTGAAGCCATCTAGACCTGATGCTTTCCCACTAGGCATTTCCTGGAGGGCTTGATCAACTTCTTCCGTGGTAGTAGGTTTGTTCAAGAAAATGTTTTGTTCCTCAGTAACCAGGTGTGGAATATGCTGGGTTATTTTCTGGATGGCCTCCAATTTGTCTTGATGGGGTTCTTGGGCTATCCCATGGAAGTGGTTAACCATAGCACTTTCGATCTCCTGATGTGATTCGTGCCCGATTCCATCCTAGTCCTTGATCTTTAGTATTTTGTTATGGGCTCTTTTGGCCACGGTTGTTTTGTGGAAGAACTTGGTGTTCCGTTCTCCTTCCTTTAGCCATCAGATGCAAGACTTTTGACGCCATATTGTTTCCTCCTGCTGGCATCGCGCCTCCCAATCTTGTGTCATTTGGAGCTCTTCCTTTTTCTGGTCCTTAGTATAGCCTTCCCGTAAGAAATTTTCTTGGAGTTTTTTCATTTTTTCTTCGATGTCATTTTTCTCTGTGTTTATATTCCCAAAGATATCCTTGTTCCAATCATTGAGTTTTTTTTCTGATGTACTTAAGTTTCTTGTGTAGTTTGAACATCCTAGTCCCTTGCTCTGGTTGCTCCTCCCTCCACCATTGTTTGATTTTTTCCTTGAAAGTCGGGTGATCAATCTAGAATTTATCGAATCTGAAGGGTTTGTTCTTAGGTGTTGTTTGGAAGCCGACCTCCAGTTTTACTGACCAATGATTAGATCCACCCCAGGGGAGGATGTTTCACTCTAAGGTTAGCCACTGCATGATGATTGACTCCGATACAAGGAATCGATCAAGTCTTGTAGATACATGGAACTAGTTCATCCGTTTATTGTTCTAGGTGTACTGTCCATTCTTGGTTTGGAGGTCTACCATCTCCGCTCTATCTATAAAATTTGAAAACTCCTCTGCATCCCCGTCCAATATTCTCGTACCACCCTTCTTTTCCGCAAGGGAGGTGATAATGTTGAAGTCCCCTACCAGTATCTAGTGGAGGTTGGTGGCTCAGCCTTTTATATCTTTTAGGTCTTGAATCATTCCTTTCTTTTCCTCTGGCCCATGGGGCCCATACACGTTTGTGCATAGAATCTCCTCAGTATTTCCTATGATTTGCATGCGTACCGTTAGGGTGTACCTGGTTGTCTTAGCTGCTATTAAATTTAGGATTTGTGGGTTCCACAGAGTGAGTATGCCGCCTGATCTTTGGTGGTCTTTGATGGCTACCATCTTGTACTTGCGCCAGTGTTGTTTACTGATTGCCTCCATTCTGTTTGTAGTGCATTTCATCTCTTGAATAATGCAGAGGTCTGGTTGCTCTTGCTTTAGTTTATTCCTAAGGATTCTTTGTTTTCTTGGGCTGTTTAGGCATCTTATATTCCAAGTTATAACCTTCATTTTTAAACATGTGGGGGAGAGTGGGGAAAGAGTTTCTCGATCTTACCCGAGTTTATCAATAGCGCTCCCATCTCCTGTAGTGCGATGATGTTTGATTTCCTACTTTTTTTCCTTCTCATATGTTTGGGTGATGGCTGCAATTGTCCCTCACCAACTTTCACTCCTAGGTGTCTTATCTCCCTGTGAGTGTGTTTTTGTCCTCTGGATTTGGCTTCCTCTCGTAGGAGGAACAAGTATTGGATGCGGTCGAGTTGCTCTGTTGGTACGATGTCGACTCCCTGCCTTTTCCATTGTTCTAATATGTGCAGAAGATCTATCCCTTCCCTTTCCACCAAGTCTCTGAGATCGGGGTCTTCTGTACCGACTTCACTCAGGGTCATCTCTTCATCCCCCTCTGCATCTTGCATGGGAGTATTGTCCTCTGTTTTTTCTCTGTCCATCGAGGTTGCGCAACTTCCCTGAGCTGTTTGGCTATTGGGTGGGCTCTTTTGTTGCTTGGTCCTTGATTTCTGGAGCTTTTGATGAGTCCTTTTATTCTGTTGTCCCTTTGTTTGTTTGGTCCCTTCTTTCCATCGTGTTTTGGGTCTCCTGGGTATTTCCTGCCGAGGTTTTATTTTTCTTTTTATTTGCTCGGTTCCTGCAGTTCGGGTTTATAAACCCTTCCTCATCTTGCTGTGTTTTGGGATTTACCGCTTCCTGCCTTTTGTTTTGAGGGCACTCTCTGATCAAGTGTCCATGCTCATGGAATCGTCGACATCTAAAGTGGATCTGTTCGTAATCTATGTTTTGGATCCATTCCTCATCCATGAATTCTAGACTTATGGCCTCTGGGAGTGCTCCCAAAACATCCATCTCTATACAGATTCTTGCATACAATGTGTATCTTCCTTTTAGGGTGGCTTCTGAGGTCTTCACATATTTCCCCAATTTGTTTCCTATTGCTTCAAAGGTAGAGGGAATCCAATAGTCTTGAGGTAGGGAATAGAGTCTCAGTCATACTGGTACCTTTTTGAATGTTTCTTTCTCTGGGGAAATTTTTTCTTTCCAGGGTTGCATGTAGAGTCCCGTTGAGGTGTGGAAGTATGGACCTCCCTCGAAGAATCTGTCCCTATCCTCCAGGTTAATAAAGACAGCTGTGAAAAATCCCTTCGAGCCTAGGTGGAGTTCCACTTCTCCATTTGGATTCCAGTGGTATTTAATCTAGTTGCACAAAGTTCTTTCTGTGGGCCATAACCCCATGAATTTGCATATGAGCGCATGCATCTTCATTTGATCCATGTAGAGTTGCATTTGTGGGTCTTCCAGTACCACCTTGAGTATCAATGTTGTTTTGGGTTTGCATGGGTTGCACTCTTCCGCCCCGTTAACCTTCCTGGTCTCATGTTTTTCATTCTGAGTTTCCTTAGAGACTTCCTCCATGGTCTCATTTTTGTCCCGACTTCTTTCTTGTTGCTTCCCTAGTTCTGATCCCGAGGTTCCTGTCACTGGTGCCTTGAAAAATCTGCTTCTTGGCCCCTTTCCTCTGTCCCACTACCTGTTTTTATGAGGGTATCCCCTTGCCCCCCCCCCCCCTACTTCTCATGCTGCTCTCTTTTGTGGCCGTGAATTCAAACCCTAAATCTGTTGTTTGCTGCGTTTTTCCTTTGACCTATCTCTTTTCACTTGCGGTAGTTTCTTTTCATTCTTGGGAGGGTTCTCCGTCATCTTTATACAAATTTGGTTATCACATAGAATCACGATTACTTCCATATCCAAATAAAATAGATCTGTCAATAAATATCAAAGCCATATGGCTTCACAACTGGTGGAACATGCAACAATGTATTCTGGTTCTGTCGTGCTGAGAGCAATACTAGATTGCTTCCCACTTTTCCATGAAGTCATGGATGAACCTAGACTGAAACAACATCCTGAAGTTCTCTTTCTGTTAGAAACACTTCCTGACCAATCTGAATCAGTATAACCAATCAGTCTGAAGTCATGATCTCCATTATAACTAAGACCAAAGTCCAACGTACCCTTAAGGTATCTCATCACATGTTTTGCAACAACAAGGTGAACATGTATGGGATATACCGGATAATGACTCAACGTGTTCACAAAAAAACATATATCTGGCCTGGTATTTGTCAGATACATCAACAATCCAATGATTCGTCTGTACAATGTAGCATCAACCAATTCTGACGTAGTATCAACCAAGAGTTTCAACTTTGTTTCCATGGGTGTGTTGATGGATTTACACTCCAATATATCAAACCTCTTCAATATTTCAACTTCATACTTCCCTTGGTTAAGGAATATATTCTCTGGGCTCTACTGAACCTCAAGACCTAAGAAATAATGCATTAGGATTAGATATTTCATTTCAAATTATGCAACGATCTTCTTCTTACAATCAATGATGATATTTTATTCATCTGTCAAGAATACATGATCTACATATAGTAGAAACATCACTGGCTCATCATTCATAACCTTTAGGTGAAGGTTAGAATCAAATTTACTCTTGGTAAAGCCCAAGCTCTTCAGGAAACTGTCAATTCTTCCATATCAAGCTCTAGGAGCTTGCTTCAACCTACAGACCCGAGACTTTCTATCTTCAACTTCAAACCAAATTTTCACATTACATTGTACCTTCCTGGTACACTTGCTTCAACTCCAAATTAATATGAAAAATCATGTGCTAGCTCTATGTTCTTTCTACAAAGCATTATCTGTCTCACTACCTGAGAGTATGTCCTCTACTCTCTCTACAACTGTTCCTCTGGAACTGGGATTCTGCACCTGCAACTACTCTGAAGATGAGAATGACTAATCCATTCTCACAGTGACTATTGAAATATGAGAGTAACTCATATACTTCATCACGACAACAATTTCATCTTAAACTGAGAGTGGCTCAATGAATGATATTGAAGATAGATCTTCTCTTTTCATGGAGGTAACTCTATATGCTATTGTAGTCATGTTTCCATGGCTTGACTAATGTATTGCACCATCTACCACTCAATTTGAAATATGGGGATTGCTCCCTCTACATATCATATTGTATATGAATCATGGTTGTTCTGGTTGTCTTCATGAATACTTGAATTATTTCTTCAATTACTGGAGTAAGTGTCTCATCATAATATTCTCCCTCTTGCTGGGACAATCCTCTGGACACAATTCAGTCTTTGTACATATGCAACATGCTTGATCTTGTTTAATCAATCTTGGAAGTTAACACTGACTTCCCTTCTAGTCTCACGAAAAAATCCATATCCCAGTCTTTCTGATTGGATTCCTTCTCTGTCACTGAAATAAGGGAATCTTCCCAGGATATTTAATATCTCCTAGAAGTCTCTAAAGCTACAGTCTAGTCTTCTTATGGAATATGTCTCCCAGTCCTGGAAGATGTCTCTTCATATGATCCTTTCTGAGATCAAGCTTACTCTAAATCTTGATTTCTTCTGAGTCTTCAAGGACTTCATCATCTCTTAAAATATATACTTGGTGTTGAATACCAAGTCTTAATATGAAAAGCTCAGTCAGACTTCAAACGAGTTCAAATTCCTGTCAAGGTGGATTTATTATCCTTTGAACAAGTCTACTGTGAGTTCTTTTTCTAATGATCATATTTGGAGCCTTCTGCTCCTTATAATCAATCTCCATATGAGATACTATGGATATCAAAAGATAGTTTCTTCTTCATCTTCTTTGGTACATGAATGTATATGGTCATGTACATAGTCTGATTCATGTCTCATCTATTTTGTTTCCTTATACAACCTTCACTATAGCTTCATCAGTGTTATCACCTATGACCGACCCATAACAATATCAAAAACAAACAAGAATAATACTCTTTATAATAATAAAACAATAGCACGAATCATTGTCACAGTAGCTCCTTTAGAGATATCACTTGTGACCTTCCTAAAACAAAGATCAAGAGTAATAAATACAATACAAAATGAGATCTTCTAGTGTTGTGATCAAACATTCCTCCACAGTAACATGGAAACAACACAAGAAGTTTCTCCTAGAGGAGATGTTAGTTGTATCTGGTAAATGATTACAATAATCATTTATCTCAATATGCTCATATGTTACCAAGTATAATACTTTTCAAAGACTGTTACGTCAACTATAATTTTTACTTGTAATGGGGTAGTTATCAAACTTGTCATGTGCAAATTTGAATCTTATCAACTTAGTCAATCAAACCTGGAACCTAGAGTCTTGTCCTCAAGAATGAATGTGCTTATTTTCTTCCAAGTCTCCTTCACTTCAAGGTAACAAGTGTTTTCTTCAACCTGTCCTCTGTACTAAGACAAAATGCTATCTTGAAAGAAATCTAAGTTAGAGTATAAACTCTAATCTCATTCTAATACCTTGTCTTTAATTTTGACCAAGGGTTAGTATGATGGTAATAAATTCAACATACAACCTAGATGTTCATTAGGTCAAAATAATGTCATAAAAAATAGATGTACATCAATATGATCAAACCTCGGGTACATTATTCCTCTGAATGTGTTGGATCTTAGATCCTTCTAGATCTATGACAAAAGATCCCTTCTCCTGCAAGTACCCTTTAGAATAATAATGCATTTTAAACATATGTAAGTACATACCTTTGATAGTATCTTTCTAGGGTAAGGTGCACTAGGGAAATAGTCCTAACATTTCACAAAAGCTTTCACTGCAACTGGTACTGCAGCTGGTGTTGCAACTGGCATGAAGGAACTGACACTGCAATTGAAACTGTTACTGCAGCTGTAACTATTACTGCAGCTATAATTGCAACTGGTACTGCAACTGCAACATCAAATTAGGGTTTTATGAGGAAACCCTAATTTTTAAAATTTCAAATTTTGGAATTCTCATCTAGGGACTAGATGCGATGGGCTGAGGCGAGTAGGCTGGAGTAGTCTGATTTCAAAAATTTACCCCTTATAATTTGATCTGCGCCATTCTGGATTGGTACTTCTGGTACTGGTTCTGGTTTCCTGGTTTTCTAGTACCATCCAAAAACTAGGGTTTCACTTTTCGGAGGCTCTGGCCACTGAAAAGGTGCGCTCAAGGTGCCAATGAGTTTGATATGCTAGGGCACACTTCCCTAGATAGTTTTTGGGCTCAAATTCTCTTCCAATAAAAAACCCTAATTTTCTTGTACGACAACAATGACGTTTTTTGGTTACCTAGTGAAAGGTGCTCTATTTAGTCAAGCTTTGATAGCATGTTAAATTTAGAGATTCTATTAAGTTCTTTTAAATTTACTAGATACTAATAGCATAAACAGGATCACTGAAAGAAACACAATCACAAGGTACATAAAATTTATCCTGGGAAACCCTCATGGGGGAGAAAACCTAGCAAAAACTTCATTATTATAGATTGCTAGTACAATGCCAAGATAATAAACCAAACACTAGAGAATATCCAACATTGAGCAATGCACCTCTCTCTCTCTCTCTCTCTCTCTCTCTTCTTCTTCCGGCTACTGCAACTTCCTTCAAAATTGCGCACTAGATGAGTGACTTGAGTGAGTGTGAGAATGAGGCATCATCCTCTCTTATTTATATTAGCTTCTAGGTGCTAGGGTTGTGTCTCTTCACCAAGATGGGCTAACTTCTTCAATTAGTGGCTAAAACCACTTTAATTAGCTCTAGGGGCCGACTTCTCAATTAACAATCATTTAATTAGGGTTTTACCAATCCACAAAAGGGGATTTGGTCATATACAAAGCACGACATGATCAATCCATAAAAGGGGATTGATCTATTTAATAATAACTCAATAATAAGTAGAATATACTTCGCAATTACAATATTTCAACAACCTAGACCCGTGACAAGACTTCCCCAAAATCCAAAGTCACCTTGCCTGCTACTAGACTCAATCCAAAGAAGGTTGCCCCGACTTTGTCCACAAAATCACCTCAAGGCAGCATAAGTCCTCCCATATGGAGTGACTTGGCTCCTTGAGGGAACATGTGCCTCCTTGTTCGAATTTTCCTCATAATTTTGGTCCTGATCTTGATCTCCTCCACTATGCCTTCTTGGATGTGTGCCTTGTGTTCTTATATGGACTCCAAATGTCACCTTGTGACCCGTCACATCCTTTGGGGTGGTGCACCCCTTCATGGACCAATGCACCCAAACAAACCAACGTGCCCCTTTGTGGACCAATGCACCCAAAAAAACATGTGCACTCGTCAACCTTCTTGTTCCTTAGGGACCGACACACTCAACCTTGAGCACACTCCTCATGTCGATACACCCCAACCTCTTTGGTATGCGCCTTGCTGAGTCGATTCATCTTCTAGCCCAACATGCCTCTTCTCTTGGTCGCTTCCACTCCATGCTTCACCTCATTCTTGGGAAAGCCCCTTGGTGTGTTTGCACGCCCAGGAAAACCACTTGCCCAACTAGTGTGATTCTTAGGTGTCGGAGCAACCACAAATTTCATTTCCTTGAGGACTTGAGAAAGTCTGCCTACGCTCTTCTAGCCAAGGACCTTACAATATCCCCATTGGTAATTGTACCAAGGAAGGGAGGCAAGTGGATAATATTTCTAGACTACTGGGAACTTAATAAATCCATCTAGAAAAACGATTTCTCTTTTCATTTATTGACCAAGCATTGGACTCCCTATCTAGAAAAAAATATTTCTCTTTTCTCAATGATTTTAGCGGGAATAAGAAAATCCAAATCCCCCCAGAAGATCAATATAAAACCACTTTTAGATTCCGTTTGGGAACCTTTTCTTATTGTGTACTTCCATTTGGGTTGTGTGATGCACCTAGAACTTTCCAATAAATAGTATTAAGTATCTTTTCTAACTTAATCCCTAATTGTGTTGAAGTTTTCATGGATGATTTCATTGTATTTGGGGATGCTTTTGAAGAAGCCTTCACCAAAATAGAAATAATGCTTAAATGTTGTTTGAATATGAAACTCTCCTCGAGTGATGAGAAATGCTTCATGATGATAATAGAGGGGATTGTATTAGGGTACCATATATTTTCCCTAGGTATTCAAGTGGACCCTGTTGATCTAGGAGGACTCCCCCAACAACCAAACTAATCTAACATGTCACCCATGTGCCTTCAAATAGTCAATTTGTGCTTGAATATCTAACATGCATATCACTAGGTCAATGGATCCTAGGAATGTCGTTTCAATGAAGTAAGTAAAAATGATCTTAAAATACTGAGTTTGGTGGGGGAAGCTTCCAGATGAGGTGAGATCTCTCTTGGCCATCCCTTTCCAGCTACCTATGTTAGAATATTGAGACATATGAATAAGCATACAACAATATTAAACAAGAGAACCTTAATGGTCTAGCCTCCTATCCATACAACAACATATAATAAAAATAAGAAAAAGACAAAAGAAAAAGGAGAGTACACCAGATATACATGGTGAATGTGGGGATATTTATATGTAATAAATTTTGTACATGAAATCATCAACTCGGGCGCTCGTAAGCTTTGAGATGAAAGCACGTGAAATGAAAAATCACAACTTATGTTGATCTATCAAAGAAATGTTGACAAATCAAACTACACCAAAGAGTTATATCCTTGTACGAGGGTTATTCAAATGTTGTTATGGCACGAAGCATTGTTTTTCCCAAGGGTTCCTATGATCACTTATAAAGAAGATCAAACCAGTCCTTCAATCTTCAGTGGATTCAACTTCTATGGCCAACTAAAAGAAATCTTGAAATACAAAGCTTGATAATTGCAGGAAACATAGAGGAATCTGTCATCCATTCACCATGAATGTCATTTACACTTAACCAGATCCGAGTACAATCTCTCATTGGACCAGTCAAAGTGTTCTTGTACTTCCAAATGTATGTAATTACAACAATGATCTTTGGTTCTGAACAATTTCATCTATGTATTGAGCTAAATCAAAAGACTAATAAGAAAAAGAAAACTAATGAATCTAGAAATGGAAATCAAACTTACTAGCTAACTGAGAATAAATGGACTCAACGCATGCCGAGGAACGGGGATCCTACCAAACCCAATACATGCCGTGGAAAACTTACAAACTAAGATAGCACTTCAAATATGGAACAAAATATCAACAACTGATTATTATTGAAATGGAATAGAGTTTACAACTACTCAAGCATTAATTTCACCTCCTCCTTACAATAATCCTCTTTACAAAGCTCCAAATACTGACACACCCCTCCTCCTCTATTCTATAGCTGATTATATATAGGGAGGAGCAATGGAGTGGATCAAAACCGATTCCCTCAAATCAAAACTGTCAAGGCATTAATAGTTTACAAGATATTTGGTTTCTGTTAAAGGCCATGATGGACTGGTCGTTTCCCAAAACATTGAGGAATCTTATAGGATTTTTGGCTTTGACAGGTTACTACAGTAAGTTTGTTTGAAACTATGGAAGAATAGCAACACCTTTAATGAAATTAACTAAGAAGGATGAATTTTCATGGACTCTAGAGGCAACTCAAGATTTTCAACAACTTAAAGAGGCGATGTGCAAAGCTCTTGTCTTGACCACACCAGACTTCACAAAAACCTTTATTGTGGAATGTGATGCCTAGGGAAATGGCATTGGTGTTGTTTTAATGCAAGAAGGAAGGCCCCTTGCTTTTGAAAGTTGGACACTCAAGGAAAAGGACTTACACAAACCCATTTATGAGAAGGAAATGATGGCAATACTACATGCATTGAATAAATGGCGCCCTTACCTAATAAGTAGGCACTTCAAGGTCAAAACAGATCATGATAGTCTTAAATACTTCTTGGAACAAAGACTATCTTCAGAAGAACAACAAAAATGGGTGACCAAGATATTGGGTTATGATTTTGAAATCATCTATAAAAAAGGGAAGCAAAATGTTGTGGCAGATTCACTCTCAAGAAAGGATGAAGATGTTGAGGCCTTTCTCTATGCTATCTCGATCATCCAACCCGATTGGATAATAGAAGCAAGGGATGAATGTAAGAATGAAGATAACGTGTGGACTCTCATTCAAAGGTTGCAACAAGATTCCAATGCATCAGATACATTTACATGGAAAAATGATTGACTATGGTACAAATATCACTTATATTTATGTAAGAACTCCCAAATCAAACAAAGTTTACTATTGGAATTGCACACCTCTTTTGTAGGAGGGCACTCAGGATTTTTGAAAACCTACCATAAGGTCAAGAAGGATTTTTTTTTGGATGGCCTTAAAACTGATGTTCAAAGGTTTGTGGAAGAATGTTTGGTTTGCCAAAAAAATAAGGTGGAAACAATTAAGACCCCAGGGCTTTTACAATCATTAGCCATCCCAAGTCAGCGCTGGGAGGAGGTTTCCATGGATTTCATCATAGGGTTACCAAAGTCTGAAGGAAAGAGTGTCATCATGGTGATTGTTGATAGACTGACCAAGTACACACACTTTTTTGCACTTTCTCATCCCTTCAAAGCTAGTACAATTGTCACGACATTCATAGAGATAGTTCAAAAGCTACATGGAAGCCCAAAGATTATTGTAAGTGACAAAGATCCCATCTTCACTGGACATTTTTGGTCATAATTATGTTTTGTTTGGGTACTCAATTGGCTCATATCTCATCCTATCATCCTCAATCTGATGGAAAAACTGAGATAGTGAACAAATGTCTGGAAGGCTACCTTTGTTGCTTTGTCTCTGATAAACAAACATAATAGTTCAAATGGTTACCCTTGGCAGAATGGTGGTATAACACTTCCTTTCATACTGCAACAAAAATGACACCATTTATGGCACTCTATGGATACCACCCTCCTTCCATCACTTCTTCTCTAAGAGAAAAATATAAGGTTCAAGCAGTGGAAGATCACATCGAGCATCAACAACAAGTCCAAATCTTAAAGGACAACCTGACCATGGCACACAATCACATGAAACAACAAGCATATCAACATCGTAGTGAAAGAAGTTTTGAAGTAGGGGATTGGGTGTTTTTAAGACTACAACCATACAAACAGATGTCCCTCAAGCAAGCCAAGAAGGGTAATAAATTATCACCAAAGTACGATGGCCCTTATAAGGTGGTTAAAAAGATTGGTACTATGGCATACAAATTGGAGTTGCCTACATCTTCACGAGTACACCCAATTTTCCATGTTTCATGCTTAAATAAGGTTATAGGTGACAAGATTCCAGTTCAAACTATATTGCTAGAACTTGAATAGGAAGACAAAATTATATTGGAGCCTGAAGCTATCACTAATACAAGAATTCGTTAGCTGAGGAATAGATCCATTTCAGAGTATCTCATTAAGTGGAGGAAACTACTTGTTGAAGATTCCACTTGGGAAGATGAGTTTTTTTATACAGAAGCATCCATAATTACTTAAGCGTTGCAGACAACACTTGTCTGAAGGGAAGGGGCATGTTAAGCCCTAAATAGTGGTGAATTACCCCTTAATTAGGTCATATTACATTAGTAATTTTATTTTATTTATGTCGGCTTGGGTCCATTAGTTGTAATTGTACCTCCTAGTCTCCTATATATACCAAGGGGATCTTTTCATTTGGAATCATCTTGTATTTGGAAATTTATGTGGTGTATAAGGAGGTTGCCCCCTCGAAGAGGATTATTATCCGAAATTCTATCTTTTTTAAGGCATTGAGTACTTATTCTTAGGGTTTTCTATGCTATATTGATATTTGGTTCTTAACAGTTTCTCATGTTTAATGGATCTTGGTTACAAAAATAACTCAAGATCAGATTACAAATGATTTTACATGACATAAAAAGGTCGAGAATAACTTGATTCAATCTCCCTTGCTAATTGGAAGCACCCATTGATCTAGGAGGATCTAAGGAATGCTCACAGAGGTCCAGGAGGATCTAGAACACTCACAAAGGTCCCAGGGGATCCATAAAAGCTCAAAATTCGACTATCTCAAATCGTATTGAAAATGACATCAATGCGTAGATCTCGGTGTCATATTTCCAATGATGTAAATGGCACGTAAAATAGAGTTCGTATGCAAAAGTTATGGGCAATCAAAGTTTGGGTCAAAGTTAGAAGTCAAAGGGGTAAAAAGACACATGTCATGTCCGTATAGTGACACGTGGCACGACCGGACAAGTGACATGGCCACACCCCAAGGTGCCACGTGGATTGATAAGTTGACTGGGCAGGTTGAGTTGGCATCTGAATGGTATAATGGTGTGTTAACACATGTAATTAGGTTACCAATGAGAAGTTTCCACGTGGATGCTTCCCATTGGCCTATATGGTTTATGTGTTGTAAAATTTTGGAGTCAATGGATTTGACCCCATGACCTCCAAATCCACCAAAGGTCTTAACATATCCCTTCACACCAACACACCATGCGATATGACTTAATATCTATATGGAAAACTATACATTTAAGTTTATATTAAAAGTCAAATGGATGGCCAAAGGGTCGAGGGCATAAGCCCTCAAACCTTGGCCCTTGATCATGTTATACCACCATATAACCATACCATGGCGCGGAGGAGGAGCTTAATATATAGTTCGGCGGGAGTAGTTATAACCATATGTTATAACAATATATATATATTATATTGTTATGTTGTAACAACCATTCAAAAGTGTGCGTGGGGGTTTGTTAACTACATACTATATATAGTATATATCCATATCCACGAACTTCGTAGAGGTTATAACTATAAAATGGTTATATAGTATGGTTGGTGGGGCTTGAACCTTCGAGCTACTATATATTATATGTAGTTTTAAACAACTCCCCTATAGTTAGGATTTGGTTATAAAACCTAACAAATTGTATTTAATGTATGCCAATAATTTCAGAGACTGGTTTAGAGGGCCACCCTATTTAATGGGAACACACCCCAAGGTTGTGGACATTCTAAGGGATTCATGCACAAATTCCAATGCAGACACACATCTAGCCTAGGGTTTGCTTTCAGAATGATTCTCTGTCAAAGTTAAGGTGGTTGGGGGTGGCTTCGGCTTATGGTTGGGTGACAATAGTGATATTGTCTATGGTTAAACAAGCACATCCATCAAATTCTAACAGGTTATGGGGCCACACCTCCTTCATTCAGTCTAACCACTGGAAGGGAGCATAGCCATACAGATACTCAGCTCGTTGAAGAACTGTCGCTAGGGTTTCTAGCAGGAGTAGTTACTAAAGCACTTCCACTAGGGTTACTAGCAGGTGTAGTTGCAGAAACCCTAAACCTCTCATTGAGGCACCTTAAGTGAAGGGATTGACCTAATTTCTAGATAGACTAGTGCACCCTAGCCTAGCGCACCTCCTGGTACTCTCAACAAGCCAAGACATCAAGTTTGAGTTTTTGATCAAATCTAGGGTTGACCAAGTCAAGTAGCCATGAGTTACTCTATGAAGTCAGAAAACAAGTTAGATGGGGATTCTAACTTCAGAGCGTGGAAGACAAGGATTGACCTCATCCTCACCAAGAATAAAGTGCTGGATATCGTGAAAGGAAAGATCGTGGAACCAGAGTTTGAAGAAGGAAAAGAGAAGGAACCACAAAATGCTGTAGTTATGGAGAAGTTCAAAGACAATGACATCAATGCCATGAGTATCATAGTGGACTCTATAAAATACCACTTGATACCCTACATCTCCCATCTTGATTCATCTAAGAAGATGTACGATGGCCTAACAAACCTCTTCCCAGTTAGAAACATTGGACAAGTAATGAGTCTGAAGAATGAGCTCCGTGATATGAAGATGAATGATGATGATAGCATAACATCATACTTTGTGAGGATCTCTCAGTTAAGAGATAAACTACAAGCTATTGAAGAGATCACCTCAGAGAAGGAACTGGTAAATATAGTACTCAATGGTCTTCCCAAGACATGGGATGCATTTGCCACAAGCATGAACACAAGGAAGGAGTATCCTACATTTGAAGAATTTTGGACTTGATGTGCACAAGAAGAATCAAGGATTAGTGCAAAAGAGAAACCTCAAAAGAAATATGATGATCAAGCCTTCACAAAAAGATTCAAGAATTTCAGGAACAAATGGAAGTTTGGAAAGAAGCCAAGTCAAAAGAAGGATGTGTCAGAAATACAATGCTTCAACTGTCGAAAATATGTTCACTACAAGAATCATTGTCCCGAGCTAAAGAAAAGGAAAGAGACACACGAAGCATCAGTTGCCGAAGAAAGGAAATCCCCAAAGAAGACCAAGTAGGATAAAGCAAACTTCTTCTTCTAAAGACAAGGTAACAATATTCTTCATAGTTCTTGTACATATCTTGATTGCATAGTCTCTGTACATATCTTGTATATCTATTTCTTAGAAGATAATATGTTCCAAGAGAAACTATACATATGGAAGAACAACCAGATAAGGATTGCTATCATTATGACTACAAGTTAGACAATACACATGAAAGGATGAAGTACATCAAACAATTCATGTGGAAGTTATTACATAAGTAACAGTTGCAAAATAAGCCGAAATCAGAATCAATCTTGAAGAAACCTAGAAGAAGTAAAGACAAAAATAAGTCAACAATCAAGAGGAAATTGGAGAAAGACTTATAACACTTTGCAGAAGGCAATAAGGATGTAGACGAAAGCGTGGAGGGAGCTGATTATATACTTCCAAAAGTAAAACATGCACTCATACACGGAGCAAGGATTAGGAGGGAGCTAATCCTATGATCCATTGAATATGATGAAGTATATATCCATGGTAGCGGCCATGAAAAGCAGTACGTGTTCAGTTTGACTTTAGAAGAAGTCTTCTTCGAAAATAAGCCTTAAAGTATCCATGGTTGTCCATCCACATCCATGATCCTATGATGAAAGGAAGAAGTTGGAATCTTTAGAGCATGGAATCTATAGAAAACTCCATGAACCCAAGAGCTAAAGAGAAACATGAGGAAGAACAT
>ML790464.1:326463-338129 GCA_009831015.1 Picea engelmannii | reverse complement strand
ACATAAATAAATTTCAATAATAATGGTAAAACAATCCAAAAAAGTAAAATAACCCAATTTCAATAATAATTATAAAAAAATCTAAAAAATAAAATGTTTAGAATTATGAAAACAAGTAAAAATAAATAAATAATAATAATAAAAATTAACATTAAAATATCTTTCTTTATAAACCATAAAAAAGTCAAATTTTATTGGTATGATAATAATCATCATTATTATTTATAATTCAATTTGAATAAATTTTAATTGGAAGAAAAAAATATACATATTATTATTAACCACATGGAAAAAAAAACCTTATTATTATCTATTATTAAAATGTATATATAAATATATATAATAATTTTAATGATAAAAATTAAAATATGCTTTATCATCAATCATTTAGAAAAACAAAAAAGGAAAGAATTCAATAGCAACTATTTTCCGTAAATGACAACTAAGAGTCCTGTCCAAATTTAAGACTATGAGTATATCCAAATTTCAACTCGTAAAACATGGTGGCAGGTCTGCTAGGTCTGCTAGTATGTAATATGAAATAAATAATAACTTAACCTAATTAATCATTAAAAAAACATAAAAATAGTAATCTAATATAAAATCACATCAAAATAGTAAACTAATATAAAATAAATAATATTTTTTATTCATAAAAATTAAAATAATAATAATCTATTTTGAAGGTCATCCCAAACCGAGACATCAAATTGGTGTATGAAATCTCTTCTATTCAGCGATTTTGACTCGTGAAGTCTACCAAGGTATACATGCCCTACCTCCTTTGGATTTCAACTTGTGATCTCTTATGAGGAAAATGTCTCATAAGGTCAATGAAAACTACAACTATTTCCCTTAAATGACAACCATAAATACAACCATGAGTACTTTCCAAATTTATGAATAAGACTGTCCAAATTTATGAATATGAATCTGTCCAAATTTCAAATTGTAAAACATGGTGGCAGGTCTGCGAGTATTTTGCATCCCGTGGAAAACACAGGGACAATTTCAGTTTCTTACCCTACAGGGTGCACACACTAGTCTATATATAGATAGAGACATATATTTCAAACCTCCGTACTAAACGACCTTTCCATTTAGTAAGCTCTTGCTTTAGTAATAACGTTACAATATACCTACATATTATTGAATTACTATTGGCACATGGGCATAACCGGGGTTCAATGCTTCAACAATGCACCACCAAAACCCTAAGTACCGAACCTTTTGATAACAACTGCGAAGAAGATGAAGTCTCACACGAGGTAAAGGCAGTGGGGGTTGCAAGACTCAGGTGTCTACAACCAAGCTAGAACAAAGATCTGTGATTACAAAACTTAACAGAGCACTTAGCGAATAACATGCATTAATTCTTAAACATTATTCACATCACAGGTTAAACCCTTATTACATATCAACGCAGTAATAATCAAGATTAAGCACATCCAATCATTTAGCACATAGCATCAACTCAGATCTAGCATTCATCATACATAAGCATTAAGCATCCATAGATATATCTATCATACATCAAGATCAACACACTAAATAGATAAATACATAAACAACATGAACAACATTGCACAAAGAACATCAACATAAGATATATATGGTTCACCCCAGTGTGGGGATACGTCCACCAACTCTTCTTCTTTTGTATTAGTCTTCAATCTTTCTACATTCTTCTACTCCTATGCCCAAAGCCACTGAGATCAACTTCGCATTGGACATGTGATCTGCGCACAATTCACTAGATCCACCTTCCTCCAAAACCAAGTCAAGGCACAAAGACAATTCCTCAATAGCACAAAGTTTTACATAAAACGTTTGTGCACAAAGCAACTTACATTCTCATGCACTAAGCCAATTACAGGTCTTTGCACATAGATAACACTTACACTTATCCCATTTACTTTCATCGCCTAGCTACTTATTTATGCATTACTATAAGGCCTAAACATGGGTAAACACATGGGCCGACATCCCATACCCATTACCTAAAACCTAATAACCCAAAAAACCCATAAAACGAGTGAGATCCTGCGATCTCAGCTCCGCCTGGGCGATCAATATTTGAATAGCCTATCCATGTCCCAAAAATGGTCAAACACGACCAATGTTCTCTTAAAACTTGGTCGAGGGCCAATAGACCCCCAACACTCATCTGTGACTCGTCTTGAGTCACTTAGATTTGGGCAGGGCTGCTTCGAAGTCCTCGAGATTAACTCAAGCTTCCTTGACTTGCTGCTTTTCTAGAGCCTCCTTCTTGCGGAACTCTTCAATGACTTGCTCAGTAATAGGCCCTTCAAGGCATTGTTCCACTATCGCAATCAGTTGGTCTATCTGTGAGCCTTGTCCTTCAACTTCTTAAAAAATTATGAAGGCTTCGTCCTGCACCAGATGGAGTCTTTGTATCACTTCCATAACCTTGCTCTGGATAGAAGTAACCTTCTACTGGACTGTGCATTTCTCCTCTGACTTCTTCATATTCTCAATGACAGTAAGTAGCTTCAACTATGCTTGTATGGTGGATGCTTGTTGCTTCGCCTCCTAGAGCTATGCCTCCAGTTTCCTCATCTCTGGATCTTCTGCAAGGTGCTCATAGTTTTGCGCACTTTGATAACTTAATTGCTTACACTCTGAGGTGGGTGCCCTAATTCTTTCTATTTTGTTCCTAGCAAATTCTTCCCTTTGATTGCACACTTATTGTGGAATGCTCAACACTGCTTGGATTTCTAGCTCCATTACTCTTGCTTGAAGATTCTGAATGACTTTGACAACGTTCCCCACTTGCATCTGAATGGACTCTTCTTCCTCTTGCGCCAAGCCCGACACTGAGAAAAGTGCTCTAGTCACTTCCTCTTTAACCACAGTCTGCTCTGCAAGCAGCTGGTATTTTTCTTTTCACATCTTCTCTTTGTCCTCTTTGAACTTCTCTCTAATTTCATCTTTCTCATTCTACGCAACTTGAAGTTTCTCTAATGCCTCCTCCTTTTCCTGCTTCAAGGGATTTGTGGCTTTCTCCTTTTATTATTGTACTCGACGAAGTCGAGCCTCATTTGCATTTTCTAGCCTTCATAATTGGGTGGGATCGTCCCCAAATTCTTCAATTTCTGATGATCACTATGTAGTAGACACTCCATGGCTTGAGTAGATGGCTTGTTGTATTTCTCTTAGCTCCTTCTCTATTATGTCATACAACATTTCTTGCTTCGTTTCATGTCACTGTAGGATATCCTCTGAGGCATCTTCTACAGTTGTGATGATGAGATCTACATCATCCACTGTGAGCACATTCTTCGACTGAGGCTTATTGGCTCGGGTCTTCTTTCTGGCTGAGGATTTCTGCGAAGAAACCTTCATTTTCTTTGATGTTTTGGCCTCTGTAAGGGGATCCTTTGGTGGTGTCACCTTGCCTTTATCTTGCTTGTTTCCTTCTTCCCCTCCTTCCTCTTGCTTCACTTCATCTTCTCCTCCTTCTGCAGGTGAGTGAGGTGCAGTTTCCTTCGATGCGTTGTCCTTCTCATCACTTTCTATGTCCTTCACTTCCTCCTTTTCCTTTTTCTTCTGCTACTATGTCCATCATTATCAGTTCGGGTGACCAAAGGAATTTCGATGATGTTGAGGTCAGAGAGTTTTGCATCTTAAACTGGTACAAGGAATTTATAGTAACACTGCAACTCCTCCTTACTGTCATCCATGAGCACGCTGATGTAGATGAAGTGTTGTTCTGTGTGAAACTTCATGAATGGTTTGTATTGATGCAAGGTATTCGGGGTCATTCAAGGGAATGATTCAATGGCGTGCGTCAACTGTATGTAGTAGGCGTGGAACACCGCATTCGATTTCCACTACTTCGCCATATCACTCGTGTATTCCTATAGACATAACTTTCTTAGTCATGAGATCCACGATAATTTCCTCCACCGACTTCTCTACTACGCTACGTTCGCCCGACATTCACACTTGTAATAAAATAAATTGGGTAGGAAAATAGACAAGCAAGGTAATAAAATGAATGATGAGGTCTAGAAAGCACAGTGCAATAGCAAATTAGTTCTTTGTTAGCACGGATATCTCATTTTACAAAAATTGGTCCCGGTGCAGCATCCGACGGGTTAAATAAGCAATGTCGTAACAAATTCCTTCAACGGGTAGGAATCATCCATCAATGCGCATCCATCTATTATGGCACAATATCAACGGTCCAACGATGATATTTCTGTCAATAACCTATGGAGCATCGTTCTAACGGTTGGTATGCCTCTAATGATCATATAGCTTCACCATGGTGAAGTCCCATTCTGCGTGGTTCTGTTATTCTGGCGAGGTTCAAGTTATGCCATCTTGCCTTCTGTGATGTCTTATCTGGAACTTCCTGTAGTTTTTCTAAGTTTTCTTTCTTTTTACTAATCTTTCTTTCCTTATTTCTTGTGATCTGAGTCTCTGGATTCCTCTTTCGATTCTTATTATTACTTTATCTTAGTGTAGTAACTTTGTACTGTTGATTTTCTTCCAAAGGGTGCAAAGGTATTACCTCTTCTCTTACTATTTCCAAGGTGGATGCAATTATTTCCACCATGGTCAGGTTCTTTAAGCCTTCTTGTGTTCCCTCTATTGCTTCGACTTATCCTCTTGTTCTTCTATTGGTCGCACTATTTTTCTGGCTATAAAGTCCCTTAATTCTTGTTTTTTATGTTTTGTGGCCTCTTCCTCTTCTTTCCTTCTAATCTAATCCTTTTCAATCCAAGTCTTTCCTAACAAAAGTGAAAAAGGGTCGGTGTTGTCAACAAACCTAATGAATTCAAATTCTTCTTCAATTGATGTTTGATGGGAAATCATAGGTACATTAATAACTCTTCCACATAGGGTTATCATCTTTCCTCTAAACAATCCTATCTTTCCTAATGAAGGTATCATAACATGCTTTCCCAAAATTTCTCAAGTGCTTTTTGGCATAATATTCACATGTGTTTCTTCATCCAATACACAGTCTATGTCGAAGTCTCCTATTATTTTGTCTATGCACTGATTTTCTTTTAATATCTTTGGTAAACTGATGTCTTTTTGATCATTCAATGTTTCTTTCAGCTGTAATAACATAGTCTCTGATTCTTTCTGGTTTTCTAACATATCCTTAGTTCCTTCTTCATAGTTTTCTAGTCTCATTTTCATCTTTTCAAATTTAGCAATAATATTTGGGAAATCCTCAACCTCATGACGAATAGATTTACAACAAAGACAAATAGGACCTCTACCAGGGAATTCCTCAGTAAGGTGTCCCAACCTTCTACAATTATAACACAGTGCCAATCCTCTCTTTCTTTTAAACGATCCCCAACCTTTCCTATACTGCGCACTGGGATCATAGTGATGGACATGCAATCTGCAAAAAAAAAAATTGGGTTACTGCATCCACTTGTTAATCCAAAAACTCTTTCTATGCATAGGAATAACATATCTTTCACTATCTCTATCAAATTTATTTAGATCCATTCTTTCTTCTAACTTTGCCCTGGTTTTCAGAATAGGACAAAATATATCAAACATGCCTAGATTCATACTTTCAAAGCAAAAATTTCCACTTATCTTACCTTTACCAGAGCACAAAGCTTTAGGATCTTACCTCTTTTCTTCAGATTAGGTCTCTTTCTTAGCATAGAGCTTAAAAATTCAAGTAGAATATTGCACACTACAACAATAGTTCTACACACATAGCTTTCTCTTTTATTGGGTTCCCAACAATCATAGTTTTAGGTCCCAACAATATCAGTTTCAGTCCTATCAACGGGACCATTCGTTGGCACAGGAGCAGACCTGGGGTTCAACGCTTCAACAATGCACCAACAAAACTTTAACTACCGACCCTTTTGGCAACACTTGCGAAGCATATGAAGTTTCCCCCGAGGTAGAGGCAGGGGGGTTGCGGGAGTCAAGTGTCTACAACTAAGATGGAACACAAATATGATATTACAACACTTAACATTGCATTTATCCAATAACATGCATTAGTTCTTAACCCTTATTCACATCGCAGGTTAAAACCTTATTACAGATCAGCGCAGTAATAATCACGATTAAGAACACCCAATCATTTAGCACATAGAATCAACTTAGATCTAACATTCATCATACATAATCACTAAGCATCCATAGATCTATCTATCATACATCAAGATCAATGCACTAAGAAAATAAATATATAAACAACATGAACAACATTGCACAAAGCACATCAACAGAGGATATACATGTTTCAGCTCAACGTGGGGCTATGTCCACCAACTCTTCTTCTTCTTTATTAGTATTCAAGATTTTTATATTATTTTTCTCATGTGCACAAAGCCACTGAGCTCATCTTCATACTGGACAGGTGATCTGTGCACAACGCACTACATCCACCATCCTCCAAAACCAAGTCAAGGCACAGAGCCAACTCCTTAATACCACAAAGTATTACATACAACGTCTCTGCACAAAGCAACTTACATTCTCTTGCACTAAGCCAATTACAAGTATTTTCACATAGCTAACACTTACACTTAGCCCCTTTACTTTCATCGCCTAGCTACTTATTTATACATTACAAAAATGCCTAACACATGGATAAACCCATTGGTCGACATCGTATACCTATTACATAAACCCTAATAACTAGCCTGTCGAAGTCCCAAAAATGGTCAAACATGACCAATGTTCTCTAAAAACTTGGTCGAGGGCCAACAATTACTATTTTCATCCCAGCTACCATTTAGCTATATAACATTTAGAAGTGTCCATTAGAGAAACAAGAGTGTCCATGTTTGGAAGGAACACTATTTGAGTTATAAGTGATCCTTGATTTAATATGTGTAACGTGTTTGTGATATAAGAGAATGATGGTACAATTGCTATTCTTCTATTTTGGTATTGAAGGAGATAAATTCATAAAAGGAACTTTTTAATTTTGGTTTCTAAAATAATATCTAGATGATATCTTATGTTGAAGTGATTCAAGGATAAAATAAAAGATGAGGATGCGATTTTTTTTATTTATTGAAGAAATAAAGATATTGTTGAAATTATTAAAAAAAAAATGGAAGTTATAATAAGATTGAAAATAAAATATGTTAATTTATTATAAATTTTATGTTGAAGTGATTTAAGGATAAAATAAAGATGAAAATGTGATTTTTTTAATATAAGAAATAAAGATAGTGTTGCAATTAGTAAAAAAATAATTGAGTTTATAATAAGATTGAAAATAAAATAAGTTAATTTATTATAAAACGTTATAGATTTTAAGTTAAAAGATTAAATTATTATTATTATTATTATTAACAAAATATTTTAAAAGTAGAAACAAAATTCCCTAAGTTTTATATTGAGATTGGAATGTAGATAAAAATAATAAAATATATTATAAAAATAAGCCAAAAATTTCATAAAAGTTATATTGAAATTAGAATATATACAACATTCATAAGAAGTTATTTTGTAAAATTCAAAATTTGAATAAAGCTTAAAAAAAAAAAAAAATCTAAATCTAAAGTGTGTAGGAAAATCTATTTACTTAATTTTTAAAATAGCATAATAAAATATTAATAATTATTTATAATGTATATAAATTTCATATATATAATTTAGTAAAATGTAAATTTATATTGAGTTAATGTGATGATAAGTAATAATATGATATGTAAATTTATATGGTATGGGACTAATTGTTAAGAACACGTATTTCCTCCTAAGAAGTCGCAGGTTCAAATGGAGAGGGGGTAGGGTATGTATACCTCTGTAGACTCTTTACCAGTGACCTTAAAAATATATTATTATTATTATTATAAATGAAGTATACATGTATCTATGAATCAATGTGGAAAAAAACTAATTATTATTGTGAATAGATTATTGATAAATGTGGAAAAGAACTACTTATTATTAATGAAAAGTATTTTTATATTTTTTTTATTTAGTTTGTATTGGATATATTATGACAACAAATAAATAATTTTAAATAATAAAATATTTTAATTTTTCATAATAATTATATAAAAAATTTAATTATATAATTTTTTTTACCAGTTTTGTAATGTCATGGACACCATCTTTATTGTACCTACAAAGGACCATGGTTTTTCGTTGGATAAAATAGATTTTGGGGTTAAGTGGCTTGCAAATGGGAAAGCTAAGGACATTGAAGGCTATCAAGTTGAAATTTTTAAAATCGTGGGGCATATCCTCATCCCTCACATAAAAAACTATCTAATTTAACAGTCAAGCATGGCTTCCCTAAACCCTAGAGGAAAATCCTCATTGTTCCTATTTTTAAAAATTGGGATAGAAACATTCCCTCTGATTATAATACCATTATGATTAGCTTGATTTTAGCGAAGCTTTATGGAATTATTTTGGAAAACAAGATTAGCCTTTGGCTAGAAAGTCACAATAAAAGAGATACGGGATAGGCCGAGTTTAGGAGATATCATTCAACTGTGGACCATATTTTTACTTTTAGGATCATTGCAGAGGAGTTTTGCAATACGAAAACCATGTTTTTTTGCTTTTTTGTTTACTTTAGAAAAGAATTTGAAACAGCTCCCAAGAAAAAAATTTGGAATAGGTTGGAAGAGATAAAAGTGACTTTCGAGTTGAGGGTTGGTGAAATAAATTTTATGAGAATGTTATTTACAAGTTTAAGAACACTAAGGACTATTTGAAAGAGATTAACTACAATATTTGAGTCAAGAAAGGTTGTCCCTTGTCCCCTACCCTTTTTGGCATATACTTTAACAAGTTCGAAGATTGTTTGGAAGAAGTAGGTTGTGTCGGCCCTACTCTCACTGGTATAGTCATCAATAATCTTGTTTGTGCCGATGATATTGGTCTTATGGTGAGGAGTCCCAACGATATTGAAAACCAACTAAGAATTCTCAAGGAATTTTTCTCCAATATGGGTATGACTGTTAATACTGACAAGACAAAGGTCATGATCATTAAATAAAATAAGATCACTTATGATAACTTCATATATGACAACACCAACTTGGAGGAAGTGAATTCATACAAATATATTGGAATCGATATTCACCACAAGATTATCTGGAATTATAGCATTGATAAAAGGATTATTGGGGGATATAAAACTTATTATGGGCTTGAAAACAATTGTAAATCAGTCGATCTTTGGATATGGGATAAGAAAAACATATTCTTTGAGACTCTTCTTACACATGTTATTCTTTATGGATGTGAAGTATGGGGATGTAGTATATCTCATGAATCCTGGAGAAATATAGAGCAAATTAAAAATATTTTTATAACCTATAGAATGATAAGGTCATGGAAGATAAGATGCTTCCTAAAAAAATTTCAAAATCCAGTCGTAACCGCCATCGACTCAAGAAAGTATGGAATAAGGATGGTCAGTCTTGGCTAAGCTATTGGGGAATCATGGAAGAAACCATTTTGTAGAATAAGGATACTTTTAAAAATATCATCAATTCAAAATTTAAAGAGGAAATGTGGTTTGAGAGAATTAATTTATTATAAGGATGTAATCAACCTAAATCTAGAAGATCAAAATTATCTCTATGTTTTGACAAGTGTAAAGTAAATTACAATGACTTTCTAGCCAAAGGATAATCTTATTTTCCAAAATAATTCCATAAATCTTGTCTAAAATCGGCCTAATCATAATGGTCCTATAATTAGAGGGAATGTTTATATCCCCATTTTTAAAAGTAGGAACAATGAGGCTTTGTGTCTAGGGTCTAGGGAAGCCCTGCTTGACTACTAAATTGAAGAGGTTGTGAATGTGAGGGATAAGGATTGGCCCTCCGATTTTAAAATTTTCATCTTGGTAGCCTTCAATGTCCTTATCTTTCTCATTTGCAAGTTGCTTAACCCCGAACTCTATGTCATCTAAAGAAAAAACGTATTCCTTTGTAGGGATAATAGGAATGGTGTCCATGGCATTAGGGAAATCGTAAAGACTTTCAAGGTAGGAATTCCAGTCCCTTAAGGGATTCCTATTATTTTATTTAGTATTGCATTTTATAATTTGGCTCCAGAACTTCTTAAGATCTAGCTTATATAGTTGTGAAAGTTGATCTTCCCTTTTATTGATATAGTAGGTCTTTTTTCCATTTTAATTAGGGATTTGTACGTATTGATCCTATCTAGTTTTAAGGACTCATTAGAAGCATTCCTAATGTCTTTCCTAGAAAATTTACATTCTTTGTAATACCA
Source organism: Picea engelmannii (assembly GCA_009831015.1). Taxonomy (NCBI): domain Eukaryota; kingdom Viridiplantae; phylum Streptophyta; class Pinopsida; order Pinales; family Pinaceae; genus Picea; species Picea engelmannii. Next base: position 327,896 of record ML790464.1, on the reverse strand, counting down.
AGGGTTGGTCTTTCTATTATTCTTTTTATAGGACACCTCGAAAGAGAACTTGTTAATAGAAGTGGAAAGGGTAGTTGTAAAATTATGATATATTTCTTCAATGTTGTCCTTATAAGTTAGAATATTTAATTTACTATTTAAATCCTTTAGGAAAATGACAAATTTACTTTTTTCAAAGTGGAAAGTCATTTGATTATAAGAATACTCTTCAATGGTTCTCCTATGCATGGAAAAGTTTAGAGTTAGGGTTAAAGGTTTATGATCAGAGTCAGGCTCATGGTCATTTATAAGGTCAAAAGTTGTTATTTGGTTGGAAACGGGGATATCAAATATCAGATAATGTACAAAACTACTACCTATCCCATTAATACAAGTCATCTGGTTGGAGTTTGGCCACTTCATTACTCCATTGCAAATTATTAGGTCTTGACAGATGCAGAGCTTTACCAACTCAGTACAAAACACATTCTCAATTAGGTCTTCAGAGTTTCTTTTGTAGCTATTATATAAAACAAAGTCCTAATCTAGACATAAAGGATTATGGTTCGAGTTATTACTTAAAAGAGTAGCTTGTTTAGTTGTAGTCCTAGCATTAAAGTCTCCTAGCAGGAGGATATTACTTTAATTTTTCAAGCTATAAATATCTTGTTCTAAATTATTATAGGGAGAATTGTTATCTAGATTGTTTTTCTTATAAAAAGTAGAATTAATAGGTGCAAAATAGAAAATTTCTATATACAACTTCTTAGCATTGGTGTCTGAAATTTCCATCTAAATGTATTGATTGAGAGGGTCAATATTATGAAGTTGAATGTGAGGAGAAATTATCTTTCTAATATAACTAGCTATGCCTCATATCCCTCTATGGTGGTATTTTTTGTTCCATGTCGACCACACGACAAATCCTTCTATGTTAGGGACCTTCGACTCTTCATGCTCCCAAGTTTCAACTAGATAGATAATATCATTATCACATGGGATCCAACTTATCATAGGAACTTTGCACCATGGAAATCCACGATAGTTCCAAAAAAGGATCTTGTGTGTCTCAAATTCCTATTTATTATTATCCTTTTGTTCTCTATCCCTAAGAATAGATTTTTGATTTCTAATTATTTTTCATTTTCCTTCTTTCCTAGCTTCTTTTACATTTTGAACTTCCTTCCTTTATTAAACTTGGTCTTCGGGAATGAGGTCTTCATTTATAAATATTCTTGACCCTTTTAAGCTTGGAGAATTACTAAGTATGCTATAGTTATGGTCATTACAACTTACTTTGACATGGATCAACCTATCTTTGTGATCAATTATTTTTCCTAGCCTCTTTGCTTCTATGAGGTAAGTTGTATCAATTTGTGATTTGATATTTTATTCTTATTTTACTATTGCTAGTGTATCCTCCTTTTGTTGTTCTTTTATACCAAAAATTATGG
>ML790464.1:294759-307895 GCA_009831015.1 Picea engelmannii | reverse complement strand
TTTCTTTTCCATGAATATTAATAATAATTCATGTGCACTTGATTCTCACACTTAATCAATTTATTTTCCATGAATATTAATAATAATTCATGTGTACTTGGTATTTTGGCCTTCATGTAATATATCCCTCCTCCACATTGACTGGGGAATATGACATAGGTTATTCCATGGTGTCAAGGTGTATGAAGCATTTATATGACACTTTATGATGCTTAGGGTGAGGTACCTAGGTGTGCAAATTTCATGTGTAACAGAATGCCCCCTAAAGTGTGAGGTCAGAAGAGAGAATGATGGCTGAAACACTTTACAAATCTTAAAGCAAGGGTATAGATGCAAATAAATTGATAGAAGCTACACACAAACATCCGACAAATATTCTGACATGTTTGAAACCCAAGGCTAGCATACCTATGCTTAGGTGATAAAGACTTGCAAGATATGGATGCCATAAAATACACTGCAGATCCATAATTATATTGACAAAAAGGTATAGCCGCTGAAGATACACTATGGATATATAATCCCATCACCTGAACTGATCGTAGCCACAAAGATTACACAGTGGATCTATGAGATGACAAGACATAGCCACGACCAATACAAAGTTAATCTATGTAACAACATATGTGTCAATGTTCAAGTGAAACTCCATCGCAACCTGGGCAAAGTACATATCAGAGTGATCACTCAACCCAGGGTCTTCTTAGCGATCCCGATGTAGTATGAATCTAACCATGTGAAGAGATGTCCTGATGTCGAACATGGTAGAAACCACTTGATCACCGGTCAATGATGTAAATTGTTAACAAGCGTGAGGGAGATCATCATTGATGTCAATAATTCTCAAGGTACTCTAGTACATTCCAATGAATCTGAATGGATGAGATGAAGTCGAGCATCCATGGAATCATCCGATCATAGGTCAATGATGTAAACCCACTTTCGAACATGAGGAGGCCTTCCATTGAGGCATGCAGGTCCCAAAGTACAAACTGGTTTCTAAGTCAAGTTCCTCGATAATGTGTTGAAGTCTACAGGAATAGACTCGTCAGAGGAGGGCCTTGATGTATCCCCCATCAATGACACAAAACAGACACAGAGATGTAACTGGTAGATCAAATGAACATGGATTGTCATGGGTATCGAAACAAGATTATTTTGATGGCTGACTCTCGAGGAAGATACTTCCCTTGAAGACCGAGGCACAACAGCAGAAACATGACATGGACCAAAACACGATGATGCAGTGGATACTGTGACTTTCGTTTGGTGATCCAAAGGAGTAATACAAACTCAAAGGATTGGTTCAGTGTAGAGGTTCAATGGATTAATATGTGCGCAAAGACAAAGTGTCATGTTCAAGGGAAACTCTAAGAGTTACTAGTAATGTTCTCAAAAACTGCTTGGCTTGCTTCCTTCAATTTTTTCCCTCATCTAGATAGATGAGTACCTCTTTCTAATTTAATGAGCTCGAGGAGAGTAGCACATGCTCAATATAACTCACCTTTGGTAACTTCCTCTTCCTTTGTTTAACGAACTGGAAGAAGTAAGAGTTCAGTCCCATATGGGCCCTTCAGTGTATGATTGTTTAATGAGTCCAAAGAAGGTAAACTCGGTGGTTTTTCATATTTAGAGAGTCTGAAAACAACTTAAAGGTGACTCCAATGTTGTCATTTTTCGTAATGTTAGTCTCGTGAGGCCGAAAAGGAGATAAATTATCACTTGAAAGACACCCTTTCAAATTGTTTAACGAGTGGGAAAGGAAGCAAGATCACTCAACAATCTTTTCATGTTTAGAGAGTCTGAAAAGAGCTTAAAGACAACTCCAGGGTGTTCCTTTTTCGTGTATCCATACAGGTCCCAAAAAGAGATAAAAGTTTACTCGAATGCATTCTCATGTATTTACAAGCACGAAAAAGAACAAATATTAAGCTCAGTATGCCCCCATCTTGAAAGCTAGTGGATTAACTCCAAAATGATCATCAAAGGATGGAGACATGCCCTCCAAGATTAAATTCATTCACCGACTTTGAGGTTGTCGCCAATTTCTCTACTAGATGAGAAAAAGGAAAAGGGTGGATGAAAAGAAGGTTCAAGAGAGGTGACTATTTCATTTTTTAACGAGCTTGACACAGGAAAATAACTATGCTCAGAGTTCTGGGTGCGATCCCCAGATTGTTGTTTCATTTTTTAATGAGCTTGCTACAAAGAGGAAAACCATGCTCGTGGCCTCTGTTTCATTTTTTAACGAGCTTTCCACAGAGAAGAGAAACTATGCTCATAGCCTCTGTTTCATTTTTTAACGAGCTTTCCACAGAGAAGAGAAACTATGCTCGTGGATTCTTCTTGATCATGGCTTCTAAGAGGATAATTCTCTAGAAGGACACCATGTTAAGGGAAAAAACTTGGTCATGGATTCCAAGAGATATTCACTGGATGGAAGATAATCACTCTGGAAGGAACACATGTCGAGGGTCGTGACAGGGGTAAGGAGATCAGGCTCCAATAGCCCTACCGAAGAAATCACCATGTAAACTACCGGATCCAAATCATCGAAAGTCAAAGGTATGGGAGACGATAGAAAATCGACATCAGGAGGGGAGATAGACTGTATATCTGCCTGAATTCATTCACGAGGGGGAAGAAAAGAGGATCGATGATGGTTATCATCCCGAGGTAGCTCGTCAATGCTCAACATTTCCATGATAGATTCATCCGAGGGAAAATTTGGGGAAATGTAATCGATCGAAGACGACAAGGAACTCAACCATAATTGCATTGAGGAACCATTAGGTGCCAATAGATGTTGGCCATATGACGAGGGAGAAGCGTATTGGATAGAAACATATGATTTTTCAGCTAGACTAAGTGGCATGGTGTCACCTAGTGCATCGAAGTCCAATGAACTGGGTACAATCCAAGGGTCACATGATTCCAAAGATTGATAAGTTGCGGTCGAAATCATATCGGCAGTGGCAATATGATGTGTATTCGATGGAAGTGGTGTAGGGAAGGTAACCATGAGGCTAGAATATTTCAGTAATCCAACATCCATGCTTTAATACATGACCTTGTGGTCTCCCAAGAAAGGAATATTGTTGGTAGCGGGAACGCGAGCATCGGTCGTGCAGAAATCTAGCTGATCAACAGTGACAATTTTTCCTTGATTAGGAAATCGAACGAGGCAACGATATTCATAGCATAAAACCAACTTCTTCCAAGTAACAAGTTGTAATCGAGGGGAGCATCGACCACCTCGACATCAACAGTAATAGTTTTTCCACCCAATTGGATGTGCAGGGACTGTTAAAGCCCATGGGGATGAAAACCTTGCCCATCGAAGGCGCGTAACATCGTTGGGGATTTGTTGAGTGTGGGTGATTTTAAACCTTTCCAACATGCTAAAGACATGACACAATTTGAGGCTCCCTCATCCAGAATAGTTCGGTGGATTTGTTGATTGCGAACAACAACATCAACTTGAAAAGCAAGTTGGTGGGAGAGTCGAGACACATAATTTTCTAGGTTAAACATGATATGGTTGGATGACTCAAGATCAACAACGATAATAGCAGCAAAGAGCATTATATGTTCACTGGGGCAATGTTGTAGAACTTCTAACATAGACATAGCACATGGTGCTTGAGCCAAATATTCAACAATGTTGTAGTTCTGGGTGGCACGTGAGCTAGGATTAAAGGTATCTTTGATGATAGTTCTCTTAGGAGGGAGTAAGATAGATTCAAATGTGGGCTTCTCAATCTGAAGTGGTCCAGATGGAGGATTAACCGATGGAAGACTAACGGAGCACCGTGATGGAGTCGGTAAAGTATCGGTACTGTTAGTGTCTTTTCCTTTGTCAGGGTTACCTGGTGTGTTGTATGTCTTAGAGGGAGTGGTCAAATTAATCCCATTAAACATATAAATATGGGCACTCGACAAGGCCTCATCATGAGGATGGCTAGAACTTCCCCCAAGAGAGGGTGTTTGAGCAACCATGGATTGTTGTTGTGGAAAAGGTTGAGTAAGCACAACGGGTTGTGAATTTCCTTGGAAAATTTTGGCCACTTCATTGCGATGTGGATAGTCTCGAGTGTAGTGATCGTCACCACCAATGATACACGGGAATTTCAATTTTCGTTGTGGTTTCTTTTCGGTAGCAAGTGTGTGAGCTTGATTTTTTGGTTGTTCATTGTTATTTTTTGATTTATTCTTTGGCTTCTTCTTACCTTCGGATTGTTGTGAAGGGGCAGATTGAACTCCATTCAGCTCATAGATCTGAGTTTGGGGGGAGGTAGAGGAGAGTGTAGTCGATTGGGAAGTAGATTGAGTTTTGAGGGAACCAATAACACCATCCGCATGAGATGATGATGGCGGCTTAGATTTATTGGTATTAGCTCGAGCAACATTCGGAAGAAAATCATACAAACTACCATATTGTGAATAAACCAAATCTAAGTACTGATCCTAAGTGATGGCTTCTTCCTCAGTGACCGCGCCACCCATAGAGACATCACGAGCAATCAGGGGTAAAAGTGATTTAGTAAACCATTCCACCAATAATATGTCAGGAATGATTACCTTGATCATCCTTCGTCATCATCTCGACTCATGAATATGGTCAGAGATATGAACGGAGTCAGTTTGACAAAGGGAGGTCAAGAGTTCAGTACCCTTTTCATAGTGAATAGGTAGTTGAAAGTGCGTGAGGAAAGACATGGCAAGGGAATTGAAATTATGAAAAGAAGCATGTGGTAGTTCAATACAACACTTTGTTGTCGAGCATGTAAGTGTTCATTGGAAAAGATGCAAACGTATAGAATTATCCATGAGGGAGTTTGATGAACACCACAAATGGAAAGTCATCACATGGTTGTTTTGATCTTCGCCAAATTTTCCATCAAATTTTGGAATATCAAAAGGAAGCTTCGCTGGAATGACTGGCCAAACCGGTGAATGAAAAATAGGATCATTATTTAACCGAGACAAGTCTGGGAGATCTAGAGTTGCAATGAAAGGTAGTTGTCGGTTAATTTGTGGATGATACGGGTGCGGCATAGGAACACCAGTAGGACCATAAACTAGGTTAGGTGGATAGTTGTAACCGGTAGGTCCCCCTACATATGGTTGTTGTTGGCCAGAATAAGCAGGATTCGATGATGGATGAGAAACATTTTCATAACCCGGTGCGTTTTGAGCATTATAGGCCGACTGATTTTCTTTCCCATAAGGAGGATAAATTTTTTTCCCTTGAGGATGGTAAAGATTAGATCCCGAAGGAGAATACACATTAGACCCATGAGGAGGATAAGGTTGTGGTCCTAGAGAACTCTAGGTGGTGTTTGGGATGCCGCTCGGATAAGGTTGTCTCTAAGATGCTCTGGAAGGAACATGATGTGATACTCCTCATAGTGGGTTATGATAGGAGTGCCCCCTAATGTGGGGTTGAATAAAAGTGCCTCCTGAAGATACTCCCGAGGATTGTGAAGGGTTTCTAGCAAATGAAGGTTGCCCCCTTTCTAGCTGTGGATTAATGACCGGGGTATGACTGGAAAACATAGGTTGCCCTCGAGGAGGAGCATGAAAAGGGGGATGTCCCCTAGGAGGTGTAGTCCCACCATAAAATGGTATTCCTCCAGGAGGGAAAGATTCGTTAGATGGTGATTTCCCTCCAGTCAGTTGTGGTTGGCTGGCAGAGGTTTGCATTCTCGGATGAAATGATATCCCAGCAGGATCGTGTGAAACATGTGGAGCTGTAGAGTAAAATCTTTTAAAAATGGGGGTAGGGATTGAAGTGCCTTGGAGATGAGTAGAGGTGATCAGTCCATCATTAGGATGGGTTGGTGCTGACGTAACAGTAGGGTTAATGGCCTGATCGACTGGGTGATTCATGGATTGACCGGATGGTCCTGTTTCACTAGGAGGGTCATGAGGATGAAAGGGTTGTCGAAAGGATTTGAAATGAAAATAGAGATCACGTCCTGACGAAGTCCTCCATACAGAATGAGAAGGTGTGGGATTTGTATCTACTGTGGTGCTAGGATGAACATGAGTCCTATACTCATCACCAAAGGTTGGTTTTGTCAATCCCATATATGTTTCGGTAAAAAATTTCTCTGGTAATCGTGGGACCTCTTCATCTATGATGTTCCCGAGGGAGTCTAAATGAAGAAAAATTGGTTCGAGAGGGGTTACCGACATAGATGTAGTGTGAGGAGTGGGATTTTCAACTGTAACCAAAGCGCCTTCTGAGTTATCTAACGGAGGAGAAACAACACTTCCAGCATTAGATTGATTTTCTACCTCTCCACGGTAGTTGTCTTCTGGAGGGTTAGGAGGTAAGGGTTGATAGCCTTCCAGAGGCATCCCTTGCATCCTACGTGATCGGCGAAGACCTTTATCATCTACAGGCTCAATTTTGGAGAATAACATAACATACTGAAAATCTAGGGCCAACTAACAAAAATAAACAACATATGATAATAAATATAGGAATAGACCAACCAAACAAAATTTCTCTCGATGATCATACTAGTTGGTGATGAAATCGAACATCGTGTGATCTAGTCAAGAAGGGGCTAGGATATGGTGGAATAGTTACAATGGCTACCTGCTTAACAGACTTTCAACTTGGTGCAAGCTTCCACGCAATAATTGTGAATTTACCCTCCAAGGAACTCGAGTGAGGTTGACCAATGTCTGTTCCAGGTACAGTGAGACGTCCCTTCACCGTCACCTTATGTAAGTACCTAAATATTATGGCAACTAAAGACACCAGTTTGTAGTCATCCCTTGGGTGGGTACAGTTGATAGTCCAGTCCGAACGTATGGGCAGGATAACAAGTCTGAAATCAACCTAAGAGGCTCCCACACATAATCGTGGGTATACCTTCAAGTGACTCCCAATATACGATTCAACCACTATAAATAGTTGAACCACAAAGGGATAATCTTCGTAATTCACCCGAATGCGACCTCATGCACAACCCTTGTGTGAGAGGGGGATCCCAGTAAACCGATACGACAATTGGATTTGACTCTCCCTAGCTCAAGATGCTAATGTTTGTTTTGAAAACTTTGGAGATTTGTACTCACAGCCTAATCCAAAGTGCTAATCATAGTCTAATGTTGGTGGAAGATCCTAAAAATAAGAAATGTTCTAGATCATTTTTTAATTAGCGTTGGTTTTATAGTTGTTCTTTACTCAAAGGGTGTATGAAAGTGAAACTGATGGAACAATGACTCAATTCCCAAAACATGCATAAAAGATGATAACCAATCGTTTCTTTTCAATGAATGCCTATTTAAGGGAAAGAGAAAGAGTTGTTTTCACTATCAAACACTAATATGTAATGTCCTCAATCAATTTGTTCTCATTCAAATCCAATGTAATGATAAAACATTTCAAAAATGCCTTCTAATATGCAAACCAATCATTGAGATGTATATTTGTTGTTTGTATGCGAATGATGATTAATTCAATGCAAAACATCTCCTACCAACTAACAAGGAGATTCGGACAAGCATAAGCTGATTTCACACAAACAACACACCCTCTTGCTATGATTGAAACAAGAAGAAAAAAGATAACAAAAGATAACAAAGAAAATCAAACAATTCACACAAAAGAGAGATTCTTAAGAAAAATGACCTCAAAGAACCAAATGAGATGATTCACAGATTTCTTATGTCCTTCAGGATAGTTTTCACTCAGTCAGATAAGAGAGGAAAATGAAAAATTGCCTCCAAATTGTAAAGGACAAATTGCAAAGTAAGGACAAATGTCAAAAAATACAAACAAAAGAAGATGAATCCTTAGAAAACAGGGTACTGAAGGCCAATACCAAGATGGACTAAAAGTATGAGACCCTAAATAAATGTACAAAGAAGAAATTAAGCCCAAAATTTTGAAAAACTAGAGGATTTTTCATAAAAAAAGGGAGTGCTCTAGTGTAAGGGGCACTAGAGCATTATAATGTTCTATGTAATACCTTCAAGTAGTTTTGTCTCTCTGATAACAAGGCAGATGAGGACCATTCTTCAAAAAACTCAAGAAAAATTCTAGAAACTCAAAAATTCTAGAAACTCAAAAATTCAAGAAAATTCAGCCAATTAGGGTGATCATGATGACACAAAGAGGCAATCACACCATTCTAAGAATAAAAAATTCGATGGAGAATATAAAATGAGTGGAAAAAGGTCCAAGACAAGATCTGGGAAAGGAAACACAAATCAGATTTCCTCCCCAGTGGAGTCGCCAATTTCTGTTGTAGGAAAACCTCCCTGCGGACAGGCATATCTCCTCTTGAGAGCTAGACCCTTAACTCTAAGACATAAGGTGATTAACATGGACATTGACTTCCTTTTGGATCTAAACAAGCAAATGAACAAAAGAGAAGGAGGACGGTGTGTACCTTATGAACGTCATTTGTCCCTGCAAGGTCCAGGATGAGCTTCGATCTTGAGCTCCTTAGTAGGTCCTGCAAGACAAACAAAAGTACAAAAGACTTCCTAATCTACTAACATTAGCTAAAACATAGATCCATCTACTGCAGACAAACTTATATGGAGCAAGTACAAGTTTGAAAGAAATAGTCCAAGCATTGATTGTATTAATGAGAACAACAATAAAGAATACTTACAGCCATATATGTGAGTGCAACAGCTTCATCAAGCTCTCCTTGTCCAACCCTTGCTCAAAATATCCACAATCACAATGACAATACTTTCACTGATTATTATCCTCCACTTCTCATGAGATCATAAGTTTGGTATCTCTAAACTCCTCTCCCCTTTCTCCTCCATGGAAATCCCTCATTATATAGGATTTGGAGGTTTAACCACGATGGGGAGGATCTCTCATCAGATCCACTAAGAAAGGGATCTCTAAGATATTTAGGGAGAAAATGTCTCTTAATGATTGTGGGGAGGAAATATCTCTCAAGGATTTTAAGGAGGAAATATTTCAACCATCCATGAGATCCTCCACCTTCCCTAAAAAATAGGAAACCAAATGTGAGGTGGATTCTCACACTTAATTATTTTCTTTTCCATGAATATTAATAATAATTCATGTGCACTTGATTCTCACACTTAATCAATTTCTTTTCCATGAATATTAATAATAATTCATGTGTACTTGGTATTTTTGCCTTCATGTAATATATCCCTCCTCCACATTGATTGGGGATTATCAAATAGGTTATTGCATGGTATCAAGGTGTATGAGGCATTTATATGACACATTACAACACTTAGGGCGAGGTACCTAGGTGTGCAAATTTCATGTGTAACAGATATTCACTAGTTTCTCTTGAGTGTGTAGGAATCTGGACTTATTGAGGATGTCGATGGCATCAATGGGCATCCTTGGGCTCCATATCAAGTTAGGGAGTGGATTTTTTTTTATTTGAGTGTTTTTGTTATTGCATATGTGACATATGACTGGTAAATTATGACGTTGATTTTGGATTGCTAACATATTTCGTTGATGAATGCAGGCTGATGATAGTTTGCTATTCAGACTCACATTTGGAGTAAATGGGTCATGCATGACAACTAGAGATATTGAGGAAGAGGTGTGTAGCATCCCTACCACAACCTACTAGCATTCTTGATGTGGATCGAACTGTAGGTTAACGATTATCTAGTTCAAGAGAACCACGATGTCGTGCGGGAAGATTGCAACAATCACTCATGATGATTCTAAGGGGCACGCAATAAGTCATGGCCCTTATTCCTTAGAGCCCCTTAGTCTCCCACAAGGTCACCTAATAGAGTATTGACTCCATGGGATTGATGTATACCAAAATCAGTCAAAAGGCGAGTGTCACCCTTGGAGCATGTAGTGTGTCTTGAAGGGCATGTTGCGTAAATGGAACATGACTACAGGAAAGTGGAAACCTTGGAGCACATAGTGCATCTTGAAGGGCATGTCGTGATTTCGACATTGGTGAGTTAGTGTACCTAGTACCTAAAAAAAATATGTCTCTTTAGGACTTGGTCATCCTTAAAATGAATGATTGCATGATTAAAGATTAATAATTACAAATTTTCTCTTAAAAACAATTTATGTCGAGCCTAAAGGATTTAAAGCCTATGTCTAAATAGGTATTGAAAACTAAAAAATTGATTAAGCAAGTAATAAAGGGAGGGGTGAAGAATTTTGGGGTGAAAATTAAACTAAAAAGAAAGTTTTTTAAAGGATTTAAATTATTTAAAATATTAATGGTTTTCTAAGTACAAAACCTGCTAATTTAGAACTTAGACCAAAAAAGGGAAACTTTAATACAAAAGGAATGTGGAACATAGTAGGGAATCTAGTCTAGAGAACTTTCTAAATTTGAACTCAACTAGGATTTAAGAAAGTCGTCAGTCATTAAAAGGAATGTAAGGGAATAAAGGGAGATCGAGGGGCATTTTTATGAACGTTTTTAGGTGGGTGAGAGAAATAGGAAAATTAAATTAATTAAATAATTAAATTTTTAGTGCAACTAAGGGATCAGGTCACAAGTGTATGGGGGAGAATATTCATAATAATAAATTTAATAAAAAGAAATTTGTGTAGTTTTGGCAACAAGTCACTTAGAAAAGTCTATGAGAGAAATGACAGAGGAGGAGAATGAGCCACAACTGGTAGGCGTAAGGTTGCATCGTCGATATTTTTCTTAACTGATTTTCCTTGTTGAAGTTGGTATGGCCAACTCGATTAGATAGTGGTAGCTCAACGTTGCGAGGCGAGGTAGGAGATATCTTTTCTCTGTTTTGTGTGTGTGGCCCCTTTGTGTCCCATTCAACTAAGGGGGAATAAGAGTACCCCTAGCATTGGCTGGGAGGTTCCAGTGAAGTCTCAGCGATTAGGAATTGAGAGCATGGAGGATCTCTAGCAGCCGAAGAACATCATCACGTCCATTTGTCGGTTATGGTAATTTTTTTCAGTTGTGAATTTTGTTAAAAATTTATGTTTGTACTCTATAGAGGTATTGTCATAACTGTTAGTTTATATCTAATTTTAATTGCGCAACTCCTTTGGATGGAATTCTTCCATCTACTGACAGTCCTCATCGGACAGGGTCTTTAGTAAAATTGCATTTCCTTTAGATTAGATTAGCATAACTGAGTTTCTTTTACTTTGCGTAAGGTTTGTGAATGATGATCAATGCATAACTTCCCTGCCTTATAGTTGTAGTATTAGTAATCATGAATTGAATTTCACCTAGTTTTTTTTTTTTTTTAAAGAAACAAAAACATGCTTACCATCCCCTTCCTTAACCCATCACTACTTTATGCTAGATCAAATAAGGTTAGTTACCTTCTCTCCCTGGATTGGGAAAATTCAACCATTGTTCTTACCCCAGTTCAATGTCCTTAACATCCATTGCAAGATGATATTCCTATTCATTAATATCTCAAACATATTATGTAACGATTTAGTCTAGCATCTTCAAATATATTAGAACCAAAGGGTGTATGTTCTTAAGAAATTAAAACTTCCCTAAGAGAAGGTTTCTTACCCCCATAATGGTTTCTGGATTCCAACATAAACATACAAAAAGTGTTGTGTTTTTAATAAGTAACACTCTCTGGGTATTTTCATTCTGATAAGGTTTCTATAGTTTATGACCTTATGATTGCAAGTAAACAAGCGTGAAGTGTTAGCACGCAGACACCAGACCTGTGATGGGAAAGCGTGGATGCCTCCGTATCACTAGCACTTCTCTTTGTGTTTTTTTATTTTATGGATCTTCCTCTGTGATTTTCGAGGGAATCCCAAACTCTTCCTAGAAATCCTTACTGTCAATGAATGGGTCACCCAACTGAACATTCTCTTTTTTCTTTAAAAACCACCGTGTTTGTGGTCTCCATAATTCTTAGGAGGCTTCCATAGTCTCTACGATCCTGGGGACTATCTTACTCAATGCATTCATCTTTATTTCTCCCAACAATAAAATTTCTACCTTACTTTGATGTTGCCCAACTCCCTCGTAATATCTTCCAGTGAGTGAAGTCGCTCTCCTTGTCTTCTTCCTCACGTGTTTTCCTACGCAAAATTTTTTCTGCAACCAAGAACCTCCCATGCATGATCCTCCCTTGATGGTAATGTGAGGTTCCCTCACGTTCCTAGTTGGGCTTTCAGCGTTGAACTATAATAGCCATTGGTGCAATGCATGTTCCCTACACAATCATTTCCTGGTGCAGTCGATATTTTTAGAAAAACCAGTTTCGGGTTCCTCTGTCAGGGAATTTGATAATTAATCCTTCAACGATCCACCTATCTGTCGGCTGAGATGGCCCAAGCCTATGACAACTATGACAGTGTTTGACAGTGTTCCTTGGAAAAATTGTGTGAATGCATGGTGTGGCGGTGGGTCCGTTCCCTTTAATTTTATTTTTTTGTGTCTTTTTGCACTAGGTATTGTGGATGTTGTTCTCTCTCTCGTGTATCGGCTATTCGTTATCAGGACCTCCCCTCCTTCCTTCTAGATTGTCTCAGTGGGTCTTTTGGTTTTGAACACTTCAGTTACCCACCTAAGTGGGATGTGGCCTAACCATTTCCTTAGTGTGTACATAGTTAATTTTGGTCCTCAAATGGTGAATCTAGTGGAAATGGAGACAAGTATAGAAGGAGAAATTCCTTTTTGTATGCTAAGGAGTTATTTTTTATTTTTCGAGTTAGGATTAAAATATTTTAGATCTCTACGTCAAGGATCATGGTTTTATAAAACTATTTTACTATATGATTGTTTGGAATCGTGGCTTGTGCACAATTGGAATTTTATGTATGTTGATGTTTAGATTCTTTAGTAGCAAGGAAGAATTGGTAGCATTTGTTGCGCTTTGGCCCTTAAGTGTTGTTTAATGACTAGTTTAATTAACTAGAACTATTGTGCGCACAAATATTTAATCAATGTGTGAGGTATATATTTATTAAACCACTTGCGCGCATCGACAACTTGATGTAAGGATTGGTTGTTTAGTCATAGGATTGCTCGTGTTATGAAGGTTTCCCTTATGTTTATTCAACTTCTTTCTAACGCCTTTAAATTGTCCTTGTTAAGATTTTTATAACTAGTTTTCCTTGTGCCCCTAATATCTTTGTTGTTGGATTGACTCAATCTTATTTAAGATTGAGAAAA
>ML790464.1:211875-294215 GCA_009831015.1 Picea engelmannii | reverse complement strand
GAGAGAGAGAGAGAGACATGAAAATTAATTTGATAAGAATGGAAATATATCTTTATAAATCATCAACCTATTTTAATTTCGTAAGAACTGAGAGTCAATTTTATTGGTGTAATAATTATCATTATTATTATTGATAATTAAACTATAATAAATTTTACTATTTTTAATGAAGGAAAAAATATTCACCAAAAAAAAATATTATTATAAATAATTAAAAACAAAAAATCTAAAAATAGTAATTTAATAAATAAATGTTTTAATGGTAAAAAACAAAATATACACATTATAAAAAAAATACATCTCTATCAAAAAATCTCAATGACCACTATTTCCCGTAAATGACAACTATGAGTCTTATCAAAAAATCTCAATTACCATTATTTCCTGTAAATGACAACTATGACTCTTGTCCAAATTTAAGACTATGACTCTGTCAAAATTTCAACTTGCAAAACATGTTCGCAGGTCTGTGACTAGTTTCAGGTTGACAACTTACTATGTTTGACTTCAGAAATAAGAAATATACAAATAATAATCTAGCATAAAAAAAATAATAACTTTAATAATGGATTACAGTTTAATTTACTCTCAATGACTTCAAAAATAAGAAATATAAAAATAATAATTTAGTATAAAAAATAATGGAGTACGTTCGAGTAATTTTTCTTTCTAGTTATTTGTTCTGCAGGTTTTTAGGTTTGTTGTTTTAATTTTTGGTCAATCCAGAATTTTGATTGATTTTCTGAGTATTTGGGTTAGTTTAAATTGGGGAAAAACTCTTGAGGTAAGGTTTTGAAATGAATGGAACTTTGATCCATGCAAAAATCTGCAAAACTCAAGCTATCCCTGAAAATCTAGCCGGATTCAAGCCTATTTTTTACCTGAAAAACGAGTTTGTTTACTCTCGAGTTAACTTACACCAAAAATAATAACTTCAGTGATGGATTACATGGATTACAGTTTCTCGTTAGTTCTTATCTTTTTTTATGGTGCCTCTATCCCATTTTGTTCATGCTTCAGACAAAAAAATGTGGTCCTCCCGAAAGGCCTAGTTGTTACAAAGCTCAACAGACTCTGTTGCATCCCACTTTGTTCATGCTTTGGAAAACAAATGTGGTCCTCCAGGAAGACCAAGATGTTACAAAGCTCAACAGAAGCCTCTTCTATTGCATCGAACATATTCAGATCATTCATGTCTCACTAATATTCAATATCAGATTACCTTTGTGGATTGAACATGTCGGTCATTGTAATTGACCGAATCCCCTTTTGCAGATTGGTGAAACCCTAATTGTAATAGGATAAATAAGAATTTGGCCCCAGTATATATTAAAGAAGCCCCAAAATATATTAAAGGTGGTTATGACCACCTAGAAGAAGAAGTCATCCCTTCCAGTGAACAGACACTTCCGCACATGCCAGAAATGTATAAATACGAGAGGCCAACAACTCATTTAGAAACACATTGAGCACACTCATATAGTGCACAAGTTTTGAAGGAAGATGCAGTTGTCGGTTTCCGGAAGAAGGAAGAGAGAGATGCGTGTTTCTCAGTGTTGGATATTCTCTATTGTCTTGTTCATTATCTTGGCATTGTATTGGCTATCTATATTAAGGAAGTTTTGTTGGGTTTTCTTCCCCTTGAGGGCTTCCCAGGATAAATGCTTGTGTACTCTTGTGATTATGTTTCTCCCAATGATCATGTCTATGCTATTTTTATCTAGTAAATTGAAAGTAACCTAATATTAGTATAAACTTTAACATGATATCAGAGCTAATATGAAGACAACATCTTTCACAGGAAAAAGAAAAACGTCACTGTTATCGTACATGAAAATTAGGGATTTTATTGAAGAATATTTTTATCCCCAGACCCATCTAGAAAGGTGCACCCTACCTCAAGGAACATTTTGGCATCTTCAATGCACATTTCTAGTGGCTATCTCTCCCGAAAAGTGAAACCCTAGTTTTCACAAAGTACCAGAAAACTAGAGTACCAGAAGTACCAAAAGTACCAGACTACTAGAAGTACTAGAAAACCAGAAGCACAAGAAAACCAGAAGCACCAGTCCATAAATTCGTAAATCAAGCTTGAAGGGGTAAAATTTGGATTTTTAGAAATCTGACTATACCAACATACTCACCTCAATCCAACGCATCTTTTGTTGAGTTTAGTTTTTATATCCAAGGAATTTGATTCTTTTATTATTTCTATAGCCCGAAGGGCTAGGGTTTCTACTGCAAGAAACAATGGCTACCAGCATGAGGGTAGAATATAGGCTTGAAGGATCTAGAAAATTCAGATCTTGGAAGCATAGGTTGAAGATGATTCTAGACGATAATGATCTCCTAGAACATGTTATAGTAGGTGTACCAAAACCAGATGAAGAAGACAAAAAGACCAAGCATAAGAAGAATGAAAAGAAAGCAAAGAGAATTGTGTCAGATTCAGTAAAGGATCACTTGATCCCTCATATATCTAAACTACAGATAGCAAGGAAAATGTATGAAGCACTCAGTAGGTTATATGAAAGCAAAGACATCAGCCATAATCTTACCTTAAGAAATCAACTTCGTAATATGAAGATGGAAAACTCAGAATCTGTCACATCCTACGTTATGAGAGTTTCTTAGATCAGAGATCAACTTGTAGCTATTGGAGATGTCATTAGTGACAAGGAGCTTGTAACCACAACCCTAAATGGGTTTCCAACATTTTGGATTCCTTTTGTACAAGGAGTGTGTGGAAGAAGAAAGTTACCCAAGTCTGATAAGTTATGGGAAGATTGCACACACGAAGAATCTAGACTTCCAGACCAACAAAAGAGATTAATTGTTGACGAAGAGGAAGCTCTTATAGTTCAAAAGAACAAACTAAGTTCCTTCAGAAGGAAAAATAAAGAAGCTAACTCTGTAAGAGTTCCAGACATAAAGAAAGATGTTTCAAAGATCAGATGCTACGACTTTCAAAAATTGGGACACTTTTCCTATGACTGTCCTCAAGGAAAAGGGAAAAGAAAGCATCAAGAACATGTGGCAGAGGAAGAGGAATCTCCTTCCTCAAAGAAATCTTTAGCAAGATGATCATCCCATTTATTAATATCTCAAACATATTATGGAATGGTTTAGTCTAGAAACTTTTAATAGCTTAGAACCAAAGGTTGGATGTTCCTGAGAAATAAAAACCTCCCTAATAGAAGGTTTCTTACCCCCATAATGGTTTCCAGATATCAACTTAAACATAAAAAAAGTGTTGTGTTTTTAATAGGTAATGCTCTCTGGGTATTTTCAATCTAATAGGGTTTTTGTAGTTTATGACCTTATGATTGCAAGTAGACAAGAACAGAGTGTTAGCACACAGACACCAGACCTGTGATGGGAAAACACAAATTCCTTCGTATCACTATCACTTCTCTCTACATTTTTTTATTTTATTGCTCTTCCTCTGTGATTTCCAGGGGACTCCCAAACTCTTCCCAGACATCCTTACTATCAGCAAATGGGTCACCGAAATGAAAATTCACATTTTTCTTTAAAAACCAACGAGTTTGTGGTCTTCATAATTCTGAGGAGGCTTCCATATTCCTTGTGATCCTGGGGACTATCTTACTCGGCTCGGCCATTTTTATTTCACCTAGAAAGAAAATTTCTATGTTACTTTGATGTTACCCAACTCCTTGGTAATACCTTCCAATGGGTGAAGTCACTCTCCTCGTCCTCTTCATCACGGGTTTTCTTGCGCGAATTTTTTCCTGCAACCAAGAACCTCCCATGCAGGAGCCTCCCTCGATGATAATCTTAGGTTTCCTCACATTCTTGGTCGGGATTTTAGCGCTGAAATCTAACATTTGTTGGTGTAATGCACATTCCCTCAACAATCCTTTCTTGGTGCATTCGATCCTTTTAGAAAAACCAGTCTCAGGTTCCTCTGCCAGGGGATTCAGTAATTAATCCTTCAACGATCCCCCCTATTTCCTGGTCGAGATACCACGAGCCTATAATAGCTATGACAGTGCTTTACGGTGTTCCTTAGAAAAATTGGGTGAATGCAAGGTGTGGGGGTGGGTCCGCCAACTTTAATTTCATTTTATTTTGCATCGCTTTGCATTGGGTATCCTAGATACTGTGCCCTCTCTCGTGTATTGGCTATGCATTATCCAGACCACCCCTCCTTCCTTCCAGATTTTCTCAGTAGGTCTTTCAGTCCTGAACACTTTAGTTACCTTCTTGAGTGGGACGTGGTCTAACCATCTCCTTAGTGTGTCCTTAAACGGTGAATACGGTGGAAATGGAGACAAGTATTGAAGGGATGATTCATTTTTGTTAGCGAACGAGTTATTTTTTGTTATTGGAGTTAGGATTAAAACATTTTAGCTCTCCACGTCAAGGATCATGGTTTAATAAAACTATTTTTGTATATAATTATGTGTACATTGAACCCATTTTGGGTAGGGTACTTCATAAGGCTTCCACACCATGTTTGATTTGGACTGTGGAACAACCTTGCTGCTTGAAGTTTAGTATCTCCGTGAAAAGTAATTGAGGGTAGATAGTTAAGTTCCTCCCTTGAATCTAATTTAACCCAAGGCTTAGTAGTGGAACTTCATAGTAGATTTACTTGTCATGCACCTTAAACAAAGATGATGTAAGTTGTTGATTTGTTTTCAACGCGGTATGAAATTACATCATGGTTGTTCTTTTGCCTTAATTAAATTTTCATGTTGACTAGTGGAGTAGTTAATTTTCTTTCCATCATGAATTTAAGGGTGAGATTTACGCAGGCCTCCTTAAGGTATCGTATGATTTTTTGGAATTGTGGCTTTTGTGCGATTGGACTTTTATGTATGTTGTTGTTTATATTCTTTAGTAGGAAGGCATAATGGGTAGTGTCTCTTGCGCTTTCTCCCTTAGCGTCGTTGAATGACTAGTTTAATTAACTAGAACTATAGCGCACACAAATCTTTAATGAATGTGTGAGGTAAATATTTATTAAACCCCTTGCATGCAATGACAACTTGATATAAGGACTGGTTGTTTAGTCATAATACCGCCCGCATTATGAAGGTTTCCCTTATGTTTATTTAACTTCTTTCTAGCACCTTTAAATTGTCCTTGTTAAGGGTTTAATAACTAGTTTTTCGTGCACCCCTAATATCTTTGATGTTGGTTTGATTCAAGATTATTTAACCTTGCGCAAATGATTATTTGTTGTTTGATGAAAGAGAAGGTATTTTTACTTGCGAAGCTTAAACTATGTGGAGGCATGCTTGATTTAGAATTTTTTTATTCTTGCACCTTAACATATCGTTGATCGACCTTGTAGTTAGTTCACCACTGCACTCTCTCTCTTGTGGATTCTCATTCCTTATGTGCATGTGTTCAGCTAGTCTTTTTGTATGTAAATATTGATTTCACCCTTAAATTAATGCACGTGATTTCATGCATCCAAGATTGCATGTTGATTGATGAGTTTGCAATTAAGACTGATGCAAGATTTTCGAGTGGATAACTTGTTGCACCATGAATTATTTGGTGGTTTACTCTTGCACGATGATTGACGATTGATTATGTTATCTAGTAATGGGATGACGTGTGCATCGTGGAATATTTGTAGTTTATTTGTTGACTTTTGGTTGGCTTAAGTGAGCATCTGGAGAAACAATATGTTTCCCTTACACATGGAAATAAAGTAAAATTGATTCATTACGTCATCTAGTGTGACCTTATATGTTTGATTTCAGATTTAATTATCTTATGCCTTGGAATTTTAAGTTACTTATGTTGATTATTAGAATGCTATGGTGCCTTGAATATATTGGGATGGCATGTCAAAAATGTTGTTTTAAATGGTGATGTGTTTTTCCTAACACAATAAAAAAAAAAAAACTACCTGTTGTTTGTCGCTTGTTGTCATAATGGAGGAGTCGTTACATATGGTATCAGGGTGGGGTCAACCTTGCAACTGTGGATATCCATGCCTTCCATTGAATTATACACTTGAATTAATAACTTAGCACTATTTAAAACTTTAACCTGTCCATAAGTTACTCATTGTTAGAGGACACTGTGAAGGTTCACGACCTGGTGCTAGGGGAGGAGGCGTGACGCCTCCAGTAGCACCTACACTAGAGGGGTCAACACCCTGGAGAAGAACAAGTCTTGAGCATGAGAAAATTACCGTGTAGGATGAATTTGGTCTAACAAGGTGCTTCGAGGGAAATGACAGATGCCTGGACTAACTTTCTATACTGATATAAGGCCAAGGCCCTTGTACGCCTGAGGTTGCACAACGTGCCCTAGCTAGTACTGGTAACATTCGCTAGGAAATATATAATATTAGGTTCCAACATTCACGAGTTCCACAGACGGCTCAGCGACTGAGGCATGGTTGGAGAACAAGTGTTTTGCATTGTGCTCTGCATTTATTACCTCCAACAAGAAGGTCTCCATGGAGGTCTTCAGCTAAAGGGAAGCACTCTTCTCTAGTGGAAGATGCTCCTACCTCAACTAAACATGGTCGTTGAAGCCGTTTTTGGGAATGGTTCAAGGAACAATTCCATGTGAAGTATTTGTCATAGGAATTCATTGAACGCCAGCTCGATGAGTTCAACGCCTTACAACAGGGTGGTGTCGGATTGAGACCAGATTTATGGAGCTACTTCGGTATGCCTCGCCTCTTAAGACAAAGAAGTTAGAGGTCAACAAGTTCGTTCTCAGCCTTAACTCCAGCTTTCGTGTGAAGGTGAGGATGTAAATTCCTTGAATGTTGCATGATGCAGTCTGGTGGGCCTCTTAGCTGAAGGAGAATTTACTGTGGGAGTTAGGACATGAATCCTACAAGATCGTCTGGACTAATGAATTTTGGTGCATATTAGCATCATAAGCCAACCAAAAAAGACATCTTGGTATCAAGATAAGTCTTCAAAATCCTTGTTTACAACACCACAACGATGGGTTCCTCAGTAGATAAACCCCTAAAGGGGAACACCACTTCAGTAGAAGCAGTGGTTGGGCCTGTTCAGTGGAAAAAATACGAGGTTTCAGGCTAGTGGGCTAGTAACTACTACTACGGGGACATGGAGTACTAGACCGAAGACCAGATGTTGGACATGTGGAGAGCCACCTTACTAGCGCAACAGTCCAGTTGAGAGGGCCAGAAACACCAAATCAACATGACACACTACCATTGTGAACATGGGAAAGGGCCATGGGAATTCATGACCATGGTGAATAACCGCCAGGCCGAGCACCAATGCACTGTTCTCGAGGCATATGCTACCATCACCAACAAAAATTTTAGTATTTGTTAGATCTCGGTGCTATATAGAGATTTATTCTAGTACCGTGTTGATGGGATTAGGTGAGGGCATTATACCATATGAGTTTAGTTCTGTCGAAGTAGCATCGAATACCAACCATATGGTTAGAAGAAAGGGTGAACTATCGCTCCAACCTGGGGAATAATGTAACAAAGTCTGACCTGTGTCACTAACTTAAGATCTTATGATGACATGATAGGTACGAATTGGTTGGAATCGCATGATTCAATGTTCAAACAGTGAGGTGAAGCGGTTGAGTTGAATCACAGATGAGGGAAGGAGAAGAGAGTATTGTAGGGAGAAAACTGGGAGTATCACTAAGATTCATCCCTTCCCTACATCTACAAAGGATTATGCGCAAGAGATGCAAGCTTATGCACTCCTAGTGTTGAAGGACAAAGTCTTGGTGGAAGGATTAGACGATATTCCAGTAGTATGAGATTCTTTGGACGTGTTCTCAGAAGAGTTACCGTGTTTGTCACCGGAGTCAAGATGGAATTTACCTTTGACCCAAAATCTGGAACCAAACCGATAGAAATAACACCTGATCATATGTCGACCCCTGAGTTACCATAGTTGAAAATGCAACTGAACAATTGTTGGACCTAGGAAATATATGTCCAAGTGTGTCACCATGGGGTGTGCCTGTTATTTTCATACAGAAGAAGGATGGGTCATGGAGACTTTTCCTTGACTACCGTCAATTGATCAAGGAAACGAGCAAGAACCAATATCTGTTTCCTAGGATAGATGATCTTTTGATCATATTAAGGGCGCAACGATGTTTTCAAATATCAACATAAGATTGGGGTATCAACAGTTATAGATCAAGGAGGAAGACATTCCTAAGACCGTGTTTAAGATGAGGCTGGGACACTATGAGTTACCATTGACCAACAAATTCCCCAGGGGTATTCATGAGCTAGATGAACGGGATGTTCCGTGAACACTTGGACAAGTTGTTCAAGTACTCATTGACGATGTTCGATATAATGTCTGACAAGGGAGACCATGATGAACTATTTGATCTGGTTCTACAATGCCTATGAGAGAACAAATTATTTTGGGAAATTGTCGAAATGCTCTTTTATTTAGGGTATGTCATCTTTGGCTAAGGTATTGATTTGGATCCAACAAGGGTAGAGGATATTATGGAATAGCATGCACTGAAGAATGTTCCAAATGTGCGTAGCTTCATGGGTTTAGCGAGATATTATCGATGGTTCGTCAAGGGTTTCTTGAAGATAGAAAATCCGATTGTGAAATTGCCGAATAAAACAATAAGTTTGTATGGACCAAGAAATGCCTAGAAGCATTTCGAAGGCTCAAGGAGTTGTTGATGACAATGTCGATACTAAGGGTTCCTTCCATGGACAAGGGATTCTTGGTATGCACTGACGCACCCAAGGAAGGCTTAGAGGAGTCTTGAGGCAAGACGATCGAGTAATCAGTTACATCTCGAGGAAATTAAGGAATCATGAGGAAAACTACGCAACACGTGATTTAAATGTTAGCCTTCATGTATTCCCTGAGAGTTTGGAGACACTACCTAATTGGACAGGAATTCAAACAAAAAATCGACCACTGTGGTTTAAAACAATGTTTTATGCAAAATAACTTGAACGCGCGGCAAGGGAGTTGGTCAGAACTGCTTATTGATTACGATTTTTGAAATTACCTACTTAAAACGAATAATGAATAGAGTGGAAGACACGTTGAGTCAGAGACCACACATATTTACAGTGATACCTCTTCAAACGAATCTACGAGAATAGATTCTACCTATAGCGTGACATTGACTGGTATAAAGAGGGTAAGGAATTTTCGAGAAAGATGCCATGTTGGTACCAAATTTTAGGGAGATACTGTGGACAACAACAGATCTTTGAGATATAATAACTAGATTTACTTACAACCCAACGGAGAATTGAGAAGTTTTGATGTTATTCAAACCTTATAGAGAAGTGTACATGGATCATCTAGGAGTCATGAAGATGAGGATCGACCTTAAGCCCTTACTCTTCTAGAAGTTATAAAGGCAGACATCGTCAACTGCATCGAGATATGTGTAGAATCTCGGCAGGTGAAGGCTAAACATAGACATCCAACATGATTTCCATGCCCACACACTATTCCAGAATTGACATGGGAGGTCATTTCAATAGACTTCACTATTTAATTTCCACTGATGACAAGGAGGCACGACCTGATTGTCATGACAGTTGACACTCTGATGAACAGTTGACTTTTTTTCCCTGTGTGTGCGACGCATGAGGTGCCAGGTATAGCTATATTTTATATCAAGAAGTATTTGAGATTGCTAGATGTACTGAAGGAATCGTATCGGATAGGGGATTTGATGTTGCAAGACGATTTTGTATGAGTTTCCCAAGAGGCCTTGGGAACACTACTGAAATTTAGTACATCATGTCCCTAAGATAGATAGGCTGAACGAAGGAACAAACCAATTTGGTAAGGTTGTGTTGTGTATGTGTGTGTTGGACCAACATAAACGTTGGGAACTTTTCTGGTCGCTGGACAAGTTTACGTGCAACAAAAACCATTAAATCACCATTAAGATGGTGCCATTTGATGTTCTTGATGGGAGACGATGTCAGATGCCTTTGAGTTGGGATAGACTCGAGGATGGGGTCCTATTAGGACCATAAGATATGCAATAATTGAAAGAACATTTAAAAATGAAATGAAATGGGATGGAATAAGTGCAGGATCAACATAAGGGTTTGTTGATGTGAATCACGTCGAACATAATTATGAAGGGCCTAATGACTAGTCGTGCCTCATTCTTCGAGGAGTTTCACGATGTTTGTCTGGTATTATGTGTGTGACTTTAGCTCACTGATCCTACATATGAGATTGAATGAGTTCTTTCTGGATGTTGTGTGAGGGTTCACTCACGGCAGAGCCAACTAGCTTCTGGACCATTGCATTCGACAACTATGGTGTCAAAATGTCGATCAGGTCAAGGTCCAATAGGACAATTATAGTTCACACTCAGCTACCAAGGAGGACAATAATGATATGCATTTGCAATTTCTATTTTTTGTTTATGGCTACAACCTTAGATATTGTCAGATACTTTATTTTACACTTGTGTACTATGAAACTTCGGGACAAAGTTTAAAACAAGAGGGGGTGTACGTAACATCCTTCTCTTGCGCACACTTCATTGTACTTATTCTTGAGGACACGTGCATGGGAGTGATCTAGTTCCCTATATGATTGACTATTTCACTTATGGATTATGATGATGTTGTGGATATGATGATATGTTATTTGTTTATATTTTCATCGACATGTGATATTCACTAGTTTCTCTTGAGTGCGCAGGAATCTGGACTTATTGAGGACGTTGATGGCATCGATGGGCATCCTTGGACTCCATATCGAGTCAGGGAGTGGATTGTTTCTGGTTTGAGTGTTTTTGTTATTTCATATGTGAAATATGACTGGTAAATTATGATGTTGATTTTAGATCGCTGACATATTTCATTGATGAATGCAGGATGATGATAGCTTGCTAATGAAACTCACATTTGGAGTAAATGGGTCATCCACGACAACTAGAGATATTGAGGGAGAGGTGTGGTAGCAGCCCTGCCACAGCCTGCTAGCATTCTTTTTGTGGATCGAACTGTAGGTTAACGATTATGTAGTTCGAGAGATCCATGATGTTGTGAGGGAAGATTGTGACAATAGTTCACGATGATTTTATGGGGCACACAATAAGGCATGGTCCTTATTCCTTAGAAGCCCTTACTCTCCCATAAGGTCACCTAATGGAGTATTGACTCCAGGCGACTGATGTATACCAAAATAAGTCAAAAGGCGAGTGACACCCTTGGAGGATGTAGTGCGTCTTGAAGGGCACCTTGTGTAAATGGAACATGAATACAGGAAAGTGGCACCCTTGGAGCACATAGTGCATCTTGAAGGGCACACCATGATGTTGACATTGGTGAGTTAGTGTACTAGTACCTAAAAACAATATGTCTCTTTAGGACTTGGTCATCCTTAAAATGAATGATTGCATGATTAAAGATTAATAATTATAAATTTTCCCTTAAAAACAATTTCTGTCGAGCCTAGAGGATTTAAAGCCTAGGTCTAAATAGGTCTTGAAAACTAAAAAATTGATTAAGCAAGTAATAAAGGGATGGATGAAGAATTTTGGGGTGAAAATTAAACTAAAAAGAAAGTTTTTTAATGGATTTAAATTATTTAAAAGATTAATTGTTCACTAAGTACAAAACCTGCTAATTTGGAACTTAGACCAAACAAGGGAAACTTTAATACAAAAGGAATGTGAAATATAGTAGGGAATCTAGTCTAGAGAAATTTCTAAATTTGAACTCAACTAGGCTTTAAGAAAGGCGTGAGTCATTAAAAGGAATGTAAGGGAATAAAGGGAAATCGAGGGGCACTTTTATGAGCGTTTTTAGGTGGTGAGAGAAATAGGAAAATTAAATTAATTAAATAATTAAATTTTAAGTGCAACTAAGGGATCGAGTGACAAGTGTATAGGGGAGAATATTCCTAATAATAAATTTAATAAAAATAAATTGGTGTAGTTTTGGAAACAGGTCACTAATAAAACTCTATAAGGGAAATGACGGAGGAGGAGAATGGACCAAAACTGGTAGGTGTAAGGTTACGTCATCAATATTTTCCTTGATTGATTTTCCTTGTGGGAGTTGGGATGCATAACTCGATTATAGAGTGGTAGCTAAACCTTCCGAGGTGAGCTAGGAGCTATCTTTTCTTTGTTTTGTGTCTGTGGCCCCTTTGTGGCTCGTGTAGCTAAGGGGGAATAAGAGTACCCCTAGCATTGGCTGGGAGGTTCTAGTGAGGTCTCAGCGATTAGGATGTGAGAGCATGGAGGATCTCTGGCAATCGAAGAACATCATCAAGTCCATTCGTCGGTTATGGTAATTGTATTCAGCTGTGAATTTTGTCAAAAATTTATGTTTGTACTCTATAGAGGTATTGTCGTAACTGTTAGTTTATATCTGATTTTAATTGTGAAACTCCTTCGGATGGAATTCTTCCATCTACTGACAGTCCTCATCGGACACAGTATTTAGTGAAATTGCATTTCCTTTAGATTAGATTGGCATAACTGAGTTTATTATACTTTGCGTAAGGTTTGTGAATGATGATCAACGCATAGCCGCCCTGCCTTGTAGTTGCAGTATTAGAAATCATGAACTAAATTGCACCTAGTTTTTTTTTTTTTTAAAAGAAACAAAAACCGCCTTACCATCCCTTTCCTTAACCCATCACTACTTGATGCTAGATAGACTAAGGTTAGTTACCTTCTCTCCCTGGATTGGGAAAATTCAACCATTGTTCTTGCCCCAGTTCAATGTCCTTAGCGTCCATTGCAAGATGATCTTCCTATTCATTAATATCTCAGACATATTATGGAACAATTTAGTTTGGCATCTTCAAATGTCTTAGAACTAAAGGTTGTATGTTCTTAAGAAATTAAAACTTCCCTAAGAGAAGGCTTCTTACCCCCATAATGGTTTCTGTATGCCAACTTAAATGACAAGGAGGCATGACCTGATTTTCGTGACAATTGACACTTTGATGAAGAGTTCACTTTTTGGCCCTGTGTGTGCGACACATCAGGTGCCAGGTATAGCTATATTTTATATCAAGAAGTTTTTGAGTTTGCTAGATGTACTGAAGGAATCGTATTGGATAGGGGATTCGATGTTGCAAGACGATTTTGGATGAGTTTCCCAAGAGGCCTTAGCAACACCACTGAAATTTAGTACATCATGTCCCTGAGATAGATAGGTTGACCGAAGGAACAAACCAATTTGGTAAGGTTGTGTTGTGTATGTGTGTGTTGGACCAACATAAACGTTGGGAATAGTTCTGGTCACTGGCCAAGTTTGCGTGCAACAACAACCATTAAATCACCATTAAGATAGTGCCATTTGATTTTCTTGATGGGAAACGATGTCAGATGCCTTTGAGTTGGGATAGACTCGAGGATGGGGTCCTAGTAGGATCATAACAAATCCAAGAATTGAAAGAACATTTAAAAACGATATGAAATGGGATGGAAGAAGTGCAGGATCAACATAAGGGTTTGTCGATGTGAATCACGTCAAACATAATTATGAAGGGGCTATTGACTAGTCATGCCTCATTCTTTGAGGAATTGCGCGATGTTTGTCTTGTATTATGTGTGTGACTTTAGGTCACTGATCCTACATATGAGATTCAATGAGTTCTTTCTAGGTGTTGGGTGAGGGTTCACTCACGGCATAGGCAACCCGCTTCTGGACCGTCGCATTTGACAGCTACGTCGTCAAAATGTCGATCAGGTCAAGGTCTAATAGAACAATTATAGTTCACACTCAGCTACCTAGGAGGAAACTTATGAGATGCATTTGCAATTTCTATTTTTTGTTTATGGCTAGAGCCTTAGATATTGTCAGATACTTTGTTTTTACACTTGTGTGCTATGAAACTTCAGGATGAAGTTTAAAACAAGAGGGGGTGTACACAACATTCTTCTCTTGCACACACTTAATTGTACTTATTCTTTAGGACACGTTGATGCGAGTGGTCTAGTTCCCTATATGATTGATGATTTCACTTATGGATTATGATGATGTTGTGGATATGATGATATGTTATTTGATTATAGTTGCATCGACAAGTGATATTCATTGGTTTCTCTTGAGTGTGCAGGAATCTGGACTTATTGAGGATGTCGATGGCATCAATGGGTATCCTTAGACTCTATATCAAGTCAGGGAGTGGATTGTTTCTGGTTTGAGTGTTTTTGTTATTGCATATGTGACATATGACTGGTAAATTATGATGTTGATTTTGGATCACTGACATATTTCGTTGATGAATGCAGGATGAGGATAGCTTGCTAATCAGACTCACATTTGGAGTAAATGGGTCATGCTCGACAACCATTGATATTGAGGGAGAGGTGTGGTAGCAGCCCTGCCACAACCTACTAGCATTCTTGTTGTGGATCGAACTGTAGGTTAACGATTATCTAGTTCAAGAGAACCACAATGTCGTGAGGGAAGGTTGCGACAATCGCTCACGATGATTCTAAGTGGCATGCAATAAGGCATGGTGCTTATTCCTTAGAGGCCCTTAGTTTCCCACAAGGTCACCTAATGGAGTATTGACTCCAGGGGATTGATGTATACCAAAATCAGTCAAAAGGTGAGTTGCACCCTTGGAGCGTGTAGTGAGTCTTGAGGGGCAGGTTGCGTAAATGGAACATGACTACAAGAAGGTGGCACCCTTGGAGCACATAGTGCGTCTTGAAGGGCACGCCACAATTTTGACATTGGTGAGTTAGTGTATTAGTACCTAAAAAAAATATGTCTCTTTAGGACTTGGTCATCCTTAAAATGAATAATTGCATGACTAAAGATTAATAATTATAAAATTTCCCTTAAAAACATTTTTGTCGATCCTAAACGATATAAATCCTAGGTCTAAATAGGTCTTGAAAACTAAAAAATTGATTAAGCAAGTAATAAAGGGATGGATGAAGAATTTTGGGGTGAAAATTAAACTAAAAAGAAAGTTTTTTAAAGGATTTAAATTATTTAAAAGATTAATTGTTCACTAAGTACAAAATCTGCTAATTTTGAACTTAGACAAAAAAAGGGAAACTTTAATACAAAAGGAATGTGGAACATAGTAGGGAATATAGTCTAGAGAAATTTCTAAATTTGAACTCAACTAGGCTTTAAGAAAGGCATTAGTCATTAAAAGGACTGTAATGGAATAAAGGGAAATCGAGGGGCATTTTTATGAGCGTTTTTAGGTGGGTGAGGGAAATAGGAAAATTAAATTAATTAAATAATTAAATTTTTAGTGCAACTAAGGGATCGGGTGACAAGTGTACGGGGGAGAATATTCCTAATAATAAATTTAATAAAAAGAAATTGGTGTAGTTTTGGCAACAAGTCACTAAGAAAACTCTATAAGGGAAATGACGCAGGAGGAGAATGGACTACAACTAGTAGGCGTAAGGTTACGTCGTTGATATTTTTCTTGATTGATTTTCCTTGTGGGATTTGGGATGCCCAACTTGATTATAGAGTGGTAGCTAAACCTTCCGAGGCGAGCTAGGAGATATCTTTTCTCTGTTTTGTGTCTATGGCCCCTTTGTGGCTCGTGCGGCTAAGGGGGAATAAGAGTACTGCTAGCGTTGGCTGGGAGGTTCCAGTGATTTCTCAGCGATTAGGAAGTGAGAGCATGGTGGATCTCCAATATCCAAAGAACATCATCAAGTCCATTCGTCGGTTACGGTAGTTTTATTCAGTTGTGAATTTTGTTAAAAATTTATGTTTGTACTCTATAGAGGTATTGTCGTAACTTTTAGTTTATATCTGATTTTAATTGTGCAACTCCTTCGGATGGAATTCTTCCATCCACTGACAGTCCTCATTGGACACAGTCTTTAGTGAAATTGCATTTCCTTTAGATTAGATTGGCATAACTAAGTTTCTTCTACTTTTCGTAAGGTTTGTGAATGATGATCAATGCATAGCTGCCTTGCCTTGTACTTGCAGTATTAGTAATCATGAACTAAATTGCACCTAGTTTTAATTTTTTTTAAAAGAAACAAAAACCACCTTTCCATCCCCTTCCTTAACCCACCACTACTTGATGATAGATTGACTAAGGTTACTTACCTTCTCTCCTTGGATTGGGAAAATTCAATCGTTCTTCTTGCCCTAGTTCAATGTCCTTAGCATCCATTGCAAGATGATCTTCCTATTCATTAATATCTCGGACATATTATGGAACGATTTAGTCTAGCATATTCAAATATCTTAGAACCAAAGGTTGTATGTTCTTAAGAAATTAAAACTTCCATAAGAGAAGGTTTCTTACCCCCATAATGGTTTCTGGATTCCACCTTAAACATACAAAAAGCGTTGTGTTTTTAATAAGTAACACTCTCTGGTTATTTTCATTCTGATAAGGTTTCTATGGTTTATGGCCTTGTGATTACAAGTAGACAAGCGTTAAGTGTTAGGACGTAGACACCAGACCCGTAATGGGAAAGCGTGAACGCCTCCGTATCACTAACACTTCTCTCTGTGTTTTTTTATTTTATGGATCTTCCTATGTGATTTTCGAGGGACTCCCAAACTCTGCCCAGACATCCTTACTGTCAACGATTGGGTCACCCAACTGAACATTCGATTTTTTATTTAAAAGTTGGCGAGTCTATGGTCTCCATAATTCTGAGGAGGCTTCCATAGTCTCTGCGATCCTGGGGACTATCTTACTCAGTGCATTCATCTTTATTTATCCCAACAATCAAATTTCTAACTTACTTTGATGTTGCCCAGCTCCCTGGTAATATCTTCCAGTGGGTGAAGTCACTCTCCTCGTCTTCTTCCTCACATGTTTTGCTCCGCGAATTTTTTTCTGCAACCAAGAACCTCCCATGCATGATCCTCCCTCGATGGTAATGTGAGGTTCCCTCACGTTCGTAGTCTGGCTTTCAGTGTTGAACTATAATAGTCATTGGCGCAACGCATGTTCCTTCAACAATCATTTCCTGGTGCAGTCGATATTTTTAGAAAAACCAGTTCCAGGTTCCTCTGTCAAGGAATTTGATAATTAATCCTTCAACGATCCGCCTATCTCCCGGATGAGATGGCCTGATCCTATGACAACTATGATAGCATTTGACAGTGTTCCTTGGCAAATTTGTTTGAATGTATGGTGTGGCGGTGGGTCAGCCCCCTTAAATTTCATTTTTTTGTGTCTCTTTGCACTGGGTATCGTGTATGTTGTGGTCTTTCCTGTGTATTAGCTATGAGTTATCAGGACCTCCCCTCCTTCCTTCCAGATTGTCTCAGCGGGTCTTTTGGTCGTAAACATTCAGTTACCCACCTGAGTGGGATGTGGCCTAACGATCTCCTTAGTGTGTCCATAGTTAATTTTGGTCCTCAAACGGTGAATCCGGTGGAAATGGAGACAAGTATAGAAGGGGAGATTCCTTTTTGTATGCTAAGGAGTTTGTTGTTTTTTGAGTTAGGATTAAAATATTTTAGATCTCTACGTCAAGGATCATGGTTTTATAAAACTATTTTTGTATATAATTATGTGTACATTGAACCCATTTTGGGCAGGGGACTTCATAAGGCTTCCACACCATGTTTGATTTAGAGCGTCAAACAACCTTGTTGCTTGAAGTTTATTTTTTCTGTGCAAAATTAATTGAGGGTAGATAGTTAAGTTCCTCCCTTGAGTCTAAGTTAAAGGAAGGCTTAGTAGTGGAACTTCGTAGTAGATTGACCTGTCCTGCGCCTTAAATAAAGATGATGTAAGTTGTTGAGTGGTTTTCCACGCACTATGAAATTATATTATGGTCGTTCTTGCGCCTTAATTAAATTTTGATGTTGACTAGTGGAGTAGTTAATTTTCATTGCATTATGAATTTAACGGAGAGATTTACGCGGGCATCCTTAAGGTATCATATGATTGTTTGGAATCGTGGCTTGTTCGCGATTGGACTTTTATGTATGTTGATGTTTAGATTCTTTAGTAGCAAGGAAGAATTGGTAGCGTCTCTTGCACTTTGGCCCTTCAGAGTTGTTTAATGACTAGTTTAATTAACTAGAACTGTTTCGTGCAAAAATCTTTAATCACTCTGTGAGTATATATTTATTAAAGCACTTGCACGCATCGACAACTTGATGTAAGGATTGGTTGTTTAGTCATAGGACTGCCCGCGTTATGAAGGTTTCCCTTATGTTTATTTAACTTCTTTCTAACGCCTTTAAATTGTCCTTGTTAAGGTTTTAATAACTAGTTTTCCTTGTGCCCCTAATATCTTTGTTGTTGGATTGATTCAAGCTTATTTAAGCTTGATAAAATGATTATTTGTTGTTTGATGAATGATAAGGTAGTTTTACTTGTGACTCTTAAATGATGTGGAGGCGTGCTCAATTTAGAATTGTTTTATGCTTGTGCCTTAACCTATTGATCGACCTTGTAGTTAGTTCACAATTGTGCTCTGGCTCTTGTGGGTTCTCATTCCTTATGTGCAGTTGCTCATCTGGTCTTTTTGAATGTAAAGATTGATTACGCTCTTAAATTAATGCACGTGATTTCATGCGTCCAAGATTGCATGATGATTGATGAGTATGCAATTAAGACTAATGCAAGATTGTCAAGTGGACAACTTGTTGCGCCATGAATTATTTGGTTGTTTACTCATGCACAATGATTGGTGATTGATTACGTTATCTGGTAATGGGATAACATGTGCATCGTGGAATATTTGTAGTTTCTTTGTTGACTTCTGGTTGGGTTAAGTGTGAAGTAAAATTGTTTCATTGCACCCTCTAGTGTGAACTTATATGTTTGATTTAGGATTTAGAATTTTGATTTACTTATGTTGATTATTAGAATGCTATGGCACCTTGAAGATCTTGGCACCTTGAAGATCTTGGGATCATGTGTCAATGATGTTGTTTTAAATGGTGATGTGTTTTTCCTAAAAAAAATAAAAAATAAAAAAAAATTAGTGTAATAATTATCATCATCATTATTGATAATTAAATTATAATAAATTTTACTATTTAAAAATATGAAGAAAAAAATATTCACCAAAAAAAATTATTATTATAAATAATTAAAAACAAAAAAATCTAAAAAAAATAATTTAATAAAAAAATTATTTTAATGATAAAAAACAAAATATACACATTATAAAAAAAATTATATATCTCTATCAAAAAACTCAATGACCACTTTTTCCCGTAAATGACAACTATCATTCTTATCAAAAAAGCTCAGTGACCACTATTTCCCGTAAATGACAACTATGAGACTATGACTCTGTCAAAATTTCAACTTGAAAAACATGTTCGGAGGTCTGCGACTAGTTTCAGGTTCACAACTTAGTATGTTTGACTTTAGAAATAAGAAATATACAAATAATAATCTAGTATAAAAAAATAATAACTTTAATAATGGATTACAGTTTAAGTTACTATCACTGACATCATAAATAAGAAATATAAAAATATTAATTTAGTATAAAAAATAATGGAGTAAGTTGGAGTATTTTTTCTTTCTAGTTATTTTTTCTGCAGTTTTATAGGTTTGCTGTTTTAATTTTTGGTCAATCCAGAAATTTCATTGATTTTCTGAGTATTTGGGTTATTTTAAATTGGGGAAAAACTCTTTAGGTAAGGTTTTGAAATGAATGGAACTTTGATCCATACAAAATTCTGCAAAACTCAAGTTATCTTTAAAAATCTGGTCTGATTCAGGCCTATTTTTTACCTGAAAAACGAGTTTGTTTACTCCCGAGTTAACTTACACCAAAAATAATAACTTCAGTAATGGATTACAATTGTTAGTTAGTTCTTGTCTTTTTCAACGGTGCCTCTATCCCATTTTGTTCATGCTTCTGACAAAAAATGTGATCTTTCATAGGCCTATTTTTTACCTGAAAAACGAGTCTGTTTACTCCCGAGTTAACTTACACCAAAAATAATAACTTCAGTGATGGATTACAGTTGTTCGTTAGTTCTTGCCTTTTTCGACGGTGCCTCTATCCCATTTTGTTCATGCTTCGGACAAAAAAATGTGATCCTCCCGGAAGGCCTAGTTGTTAGAAAGCTCAGCAGACTCTGCTGCATCCCATTTTGTTCATGCTTCGGACAAAAAATGTGGTCCTCCAGGAAGACCAAGTTGTTACAAAGCTCAGCAGAAGCCTCCTCTGCTGCATCGAAGATATTCGGATCGTTCATGTCTCACTAATATTCAATATCAGATTACCTTCGTTTCAATTTCCCACATCCCAACACGAGTGTAGAGATTATTGGGAACGGGAATGGGTCTAGGGTTAACAACAACGTGATTGATTCTAAACTTTTAAACTTAGAAAATGATTGGCATGATTTCGAAAAGGTCAATAACAACTATTTCTTGTAAAACATGGTGGCAGGTCTGTGAGTAGTTTGGTTTGTAGTAACGCATGCCTCCCACGGAAAACACACGGACAATTTCAGTTTCTTATCCTGCTGGGTGCACACACAAGTGTATATATATAGATAGATAAAGAGGTATATTTCACTCCTCCGTACTCAACGACCTTCCCATTTAGTAAGCTCCTGCTTTAGTAATAACACTACAATATACCTACATATTTCCATCCCAGCTACTATAGAGCTTCCGGGTCTCCAAATATGGAGATACCTCCCCCGCAGGGAAAAGACCATACCCATGCTCTACCAAATGAAGGTCGGGGGCAAACATCCCGGCAATTTAAGGGAATCCGACTGCGAGAATGGGGAAAGTGGGTATCAGAAATTCGAGTGCCAAAATCGAGGGAGAAGATATATCTTGGTTCCTACGAAACCGCCGAGCAGGCTGCYCGAGCCTTCGACGCCGCAATGTATTGCCTTAGAGGGCCCAACTCCAAATTTAACTTTCCTGATTCTGTGCCSGCCATTCCGTCCGCGTTTTCTCTTTCCYSTCGGCAAATTCAGGTTGTCTCAGCCAAGTATGCCTTGAACGAACTGCCTTCKACATYGCCCTCTCCGCACAATAATATCGACAATAATAGTAAAGAGGAGCCCCCAGATCCCTCGAAGTTGTCTTCGGTATCCGACATGGAATTGTCGAGCGACGATCAGCAAAAGTCGGAGGAGTTGGCGTTTTGGAAATCTCTGTTGGAGGAACCAGATGGCGCTCAGTACCTGAATTTGGAAAGAATCCCGTCGATTGACGAAGCGTTGGCGTTGGAGGTCGTTCCGACATGGCCGGAAGAGGTCGACATCTCCGTGGAACCCATATGGAACTTTGAAGACAATTGAGTTTCTCGGACGTGCAGGTTGTCGTTTGGCACTGTGTTGCCCAGTACCTAGTATCAACATCTCTTTCAGACCTAACACTATCACGGCATAGCTGAATTGTCTCATCATTACCATAGTATATGACGTAATCATCAGTGGATAAGATATTTTATCCATTTTTTACCTAAGTAATAATATGCTTTAAACTAAGCATCTTTAATATATTATTGGTCTATCAAAAATGTAATTCTTTAAAATGTATGGTCACAAATATTTTCAATATATATAAATGTAATTCTTTAAAATGTATAAATGTATGGTGACAAATATTTTCAATATATATAAATGTAATTCTTTAAAATGTATGGTGACAAATATTTTCAATATATATAAATGTAATTCTTTAAAATGTATGGTGACAAATATTTTCAATATATATAAATTTCATGTAATTTAGTGAAACCTATATTGGGTTAATGTGATGGTAAGTAATAATATTCTTTAATAGCTTTAATATATTATTGGCCTATTTTTGAATATTTTTAAGTATTTTAAAAAAAAATCTTTGAATATTTTAAAAAACAGTATTTTTAGTTGTTATTGAATGTTTTATGAAAAATAATAAATATTTTTATGAAAAAGAAGTGTGCATGATTAATAAAAATAAAATTTTATATTATTATTTTTTGAAAAATAATTATTTTTATATTATTTTCTTTTTCTTTAAATAAAAAATATGAATTTTATATATTAATTGTAAACCTTTGAAAAGAAAATAAACACATTACATTCCACATACATTCCACAAATTTGTGTGTTAGGACTTGTCGTCTTCTTCTGACATACATTCCTCTTCTTCTGACATACATTCCACTTGTAGAGCATTTCTAAGCGCCCATTTAGCTATATAACATTTAGAGGTGTCCATTAGAGAAACAAGAGTGTCCACGTTTGGAAAGAACACTGTTTGAGTTATAATGGAGCCTTCATTTATTATGTGTAACGTGTTTCTTGTATCAAGAGACTGATCGTTATACATGTTTCAGGAAAAAGTTTTAGCAATTTTAGGTTGTAGCAACTAGGTAAGTTACTTGAAGGGAATGAAAAGTAAAGAGAAATGTATTTTTTGGATTTTGGTAGATTTTTTTTTATTTTGGTGTCCATACATAATATCTTAACTTAAAGTGTAATAAGTGATTTAAAGATAAATTAAAGATGTGATATTTGGTTTTTATTGAAAGATACTATAAAGGTTATATAAAGGTTATCTTAAATTGAAGTGATAAGTGATTTAAAAATAAATTAAAGATGTGATTTTTTATTTTTATTGAAAAATAGTATAAAGGTATTGTTGTAATTATTATAAAAAATAATTATTTTAAGTAATTTATTATAAAATGTTATAGATTTTAATTCAAAAGATTAAAAATATGTTTTTATGGTTGTTATCTAAAAAAATTTTGTAACTTTTATATGAGATTGGGATATAAACAAAGATTTAAAAGAAGAATAATATAAAAATAGCATCAAAGTTACATAAAAATTTATATTGAGATTGAAGTATAGACAAGATCTAAAGGAATTTGAGACAAGAGATTTTGTAAAGTTCAAATTTTTAACAAAGTAAAAGATAAAAAAAAAAAAAAAAAATCTTAATAAGTTTCAAATTAACAGAAGTTTAAAATGCCAATTCATTAAACATAAATATAATTATTTCATTAAAATATATAGAAATATTTTCAAAATATACAAATTTCATGTAATTTAGTGAAACGTACATTTATATTGAGTTAATGTGATGGTAAGTAATAATATGCTTTAAACAGAGTATCTTTAATATATTATTGGTCGATCACAAATGTAATTGTGACAAATATTTTCAAAATATACAAATTTCATGTAATTTAGTGGAACGTACATTTATATTGGGTTAATGTGATGGTAAGTAATAATATGCTTTAAAATGAGTAGCTTTAATATATTATTGGTCTATTTTTGAATGTCTTTAAGCATCTTAAAAAAATATCTTTGAATATATCTTTAGCTGTTATTGGATGTTTTATAAAAACCAATAAATGTCTATATGAAAAAGAAGTGTGCATGATTAATAAAAATAAATTTTTATATTATTTATTTTTTGAAAAATAATTATTTTTATATTATTTTATTCTTTTTTAAATAAAAAATGCCAATTTTATTTATTAATTGCAAATCGTTGAAAATAAAATAAACATTTTATAATTATATTTTCAAATTAAATTAAAAATTATAATATTTTAATATATTTTAATAAAAAAATTAACTTTTTATTATTAAAATAGAATAACATATTACATATTTACCCTTTTTTAATAAATAAATTTAATTTGAAAAAAATTGATATTTAATTAAAAAATACATGACATATTTAACTTTTTAATAAATAAACTTAGTTTTGAACATATATAAATTAACATGTAAAAAACATAGTCCCAACTTTAAGACATCATTCATAATTAACTGATTGAAGATTGTAATAAAATTTTGGTATATAAAAAATAGTTTTTAAAAAATATAAATTAACATTGAAAAAATATGGACCCACTTTAAGACATCATTCATGATTGATTGAGTGGAGATTATAATAAAGAAAATCCGAAGTATGGAGTGACATCTTAAAAAAGTGAGTTGTTCTTTTATAATTATTAAAAGTGATAGGAGTGACGCTTTGATGTTTACATTGGGAAATAATATTTTAAACATATAAAATTTTAAGATTTTAATATATAATTATAAATTTATTTGAATAATATATTTATATATTTGAAGTATTAATTATATCATTATTATATTATTTAAATATTTTGTGTATATGAAGTATTAATAACATGATATTGTAAAATATTGTTGATATTTATTAATTTATAATTTTATGATGTTTGTAATTTTAGAAATAAATTGAATTCAATGTAAGAAAAAACTCAGATATCACTTTCTGGTTCTGAAACATTTAAGGTTTCATGCAATCTATGAAACCTCGCCCTATCACTTGCAGACCCTCTCTGCGTGCGCTTGGCACAATCAGCCCTGCCACATCCCAGACACAGTAGTATGAGAGCAGACGGAGGGGTGAAAACCCCCTCATACAAAAATGAAACAATAAATGAAATGAAAAACTCTCGTGCTCATCGGTCGCCTTTCGAACCCCCATCGCACCTACAGGACCAATATATGCAATATGAGAGAGATGGAAGCAAAGGAACAAGCATGGATATAGAGCCATCACATACAAAAGTTGTTGGGTCTGTATACCCACAAAATGAATCCCACAAGCTTCGGTAGCACCCAGATATGTCATAAAATCAACCAGAATAGTGGAGCACACACAGTTCATGAGAGACCATTCTCTAATCGACAATGTTTTGGGTCTTTGGCCCTCAGAAAAGGATCTTTCATGATGGATTGAGACCTGGTGGACCCCGAAGGGAGATTACGAGCTCCAAATAAGCTCCAGAGGGTTCTTCACAGTAATTTTCTATAACTTGGAAGACAAGGACCCCATCTTTGAAGGAAAACCATACTTCTACAACTCAGCAAGTCTATATTTGTGCTTCTGGACGGAATGCTTCTGCCCCAAAAAGGAATATTTTTCCTATGCCGAGGTATGGATTCATCTCTATTCCTCGCCTCAAGAGTTCTGGTTAGAATAAATACTAATCGGTATTGGAAATACCCTCGGAAAACATTTCAAGTCCTCAAAGGCCACAAAAAAATGAAATACATATCTTATGCAAGAATATGTGTTTATATGAATATCTCAAAATCTTTACTTGGTTCAGTAACCTTGGAATATTAGGATGAGGAATGGGCCCAAACCATAGATTAAAAACATATCACTTTCTGTTGTCGAAAAATCCATGAAGACGGGCATCTCTTCAAGTATTTCCCCCTCAACGCACCAATCAAACTAGAAGTTGAGGAGAAACCGAATGACGGGTTCACACATGTTCAGAATAGAAAAAGACAAGCACTAAAAAAACCCAACAATAATAGTGGATGAAAGAAATCCAACACTAATTCTTTCGAAGCCCTCAACCAGCTTCCAAAGGAAGAAGAGGCTGGAAACCCCCATCAAGCAACATAATGAGGAAACAATAAAAGCAAAGAAAAACAACATCAACACGCAAGCCGAGTACACAACAACATCCCAGACTCCCATGCACCCTCCAATCCAGGGAAAGGCATAGAGAGGGAAGGCGATACTGTAATGGAAATGGACGAGCAAGATTTTCCTGACATTGACCTAGACAAGATAGAAGAAGCACTCAACAAGAAGGAGCTCCAAACAATATCGGAAGATCAACTAAGGAAAGTTCTCAAGGTCTTTCTTGACTCTACATCGGGAGATACCTCTAGACTCGGCATCAACGTAGATCCAAACCAAGATCTCTGGAAGAACCCTAAGGAAAACAAAAGGCGAGGGAGAAAGTCATCACAACAACTAATAAGAGGCACGAAACTACATGATCAATTTGGGGTAGATACAACGACTCTTAGAGATCTCCTTTTCCCATCCATCCAATTGTTAAGAATGAAAATCATAACCTGGAACATCATCGACCTAAATGGGAGATCCAAACAGAGGATTCTCTAAAACTATGTAAAAGATAAAGACCCATATATTCTCTTGCTTCAAAAAATAAAGTGTGTGGGAAAAAACATCAAGGACATACTCAAAAAATGTTGGAGACACTGCAACTTTTTTCATTATGATTCGAAAGGTGCGATAGGGGAACTAGCTATACCCTAGAACCCTGTCATAATGATCCTGGATCGAGCCCTCTCCACACCAAGAACATTGACAAATCATTACCGAGCTATTGGCTTGGACAAATATGGGTTGATTACCAATGCTTATGGCCTGCAAAACTGTCAGGAAAAGGACATCTTCCTCAAAAAAAAATCTTACTTAAGCTCTCTTGCACAACAAAAGCGATGGATAGTCGGAGGAGATTTCAACATGATTCTCACGCTTGAGGAAAAAAGAAGAGGGAAGAAACGCCTGGAACAAAATAACATAAAATTCCAGAAGCTAATATATCGACTCAACCTTGTCGACATAGAAAATGGAAATGGAACCTACACTTGCACCAAAAGATGCTCAAGACATCAAAAAATAGCCTGCAAGCTAGACCGCTTCTTAATATCGAAAAAACTCATGCTTGAAGGACCAACATTCTTCCAAAGTCAGGCTAGGATCTTCCAAAGTTGGGCTAGGATCACTAGCCAGTCCAGTTTTGGATAGACACAATAGCCACTCCCAAACACAAACCCTTTAGGTTTGAAAAATTTTGGTTAACCCACCCAGACTTCTAGGAGCTAGCCTACA
Source organism: Picea engelmannii (assembly GCA_009831015.1). Taxonomy (NCBI): domain Eukaryota; kingdom Viridiplantae; phylum Streptophyta; class Pinopsida; order Pinales; family Pinaceae; genus Picea; species Picea engelmannii. The sequence goes on along the minus strand of ML790464.1, from coordinate 267,675 downwards.
CCTAGTGGACTAAGGTGGAGATCCAACAGGGGACCAAAATGTTCTTCTTCCAGCAAAGGTTAAAAAACTTCAAACAACGAGTGCATCGATGGAACAAATATGTCTTTGGGAGCATCTTTCAGGAGAGAAAAGAGATGGAAAGAAAAATAGAAGACCTTTAGGACCGAGTCATTCATACTGGCTACATGGTCACCCACCAAAAAGAGGAGAACACCATCAAGAGAAAACTTGAAGAAATATACAAGGAGGAAATCCTATGGAGATAGAAATCTTGTGTTCAATGGCTCAAAGAGGGGGAGAAAAACTCCAAATTTTTCCTCCGCTCCATGATCCATAGACGCTTCATCAATCACATTATGAAGATGGAAGATGATCAGGGAAACACCCTGCTAACCCACCAGGAAATAACAAACGAGATGAAAAACTTCTACACGGATATTTTCTCAGAACCCCCTATGGACCACACTCCAACTATATAATAGGTTACTCAAAACATTCCATCACTTATCTCCCTGGAATAGAACGCGGCTCTCATGAGACCCATAACACAAACAAAGGTGGATCAAGCCATTCAAGATCTACCCAAAGGAAAATGTCCAGGCCTAGATGGCTTCACCACATACTTCTTCCACTATTGTTGGCCAATCCTGAGGGAAGTGGTGTGACAATTGGTTGAGGAATGATGCAGATTGGGCAAAGTCCTCAGAGCGCCACATTCCTCACTCTAATTCCCAAGGAAGAGAGGGTCACCAATATGAAGAACTTCCGGACAATAGAGTTATGCAACATGGTTTATAAAATCATCTCCAAAGTCATTACATTCAAACTCAAGCCCATTCCCCCCTTTATCATCTCTAAGGAGAAATCAGTGTATGTTGTGTTAAAATATTGTGTAACTGCAAAGAATATTCTTATCCCCTTTTGTGGATAAAGATAAAATATATTTATTATTGATTAGATCAATCCCCTTTTGTTGATTGATCATGTCGGTCATTGTAATTGACCAAATCCACTTGTGTGGATTGCTCAAACCCTAATTGTAATAGGATAAACAAGAAGTCAGCGCCAGTATATATTAAAGAGGCCCCAGAATATATTAAAGGTGGTTATAACCACCCATAAGAAGAATTTGGCCCTGCCAGTGAAGAAACACTTCCACACGTGCCAGAATTGTATAAATAAGAGAGGCCAACACCTCATTTAGAAACACACTCAATTCACTCATCTAGTGCGCAAGTTTTGAAGGAAGTTGCAGTTGTCAGTTACCGGAAGAAGGAAGAAAGAGAGGTTTGTTGCTCAGTGTTGGATATTCTCTATTGTCTAGTTCATTATCTTGGCATTGTATTGACTATCTATATTAAGGAAGTTTTGCTAGGTTTTCTTCCCCTTGAGGGTTTCCTAGGATAAATGCTTGTGTACTCTTGTGATTGTGCTTCTCTCAGTGATCCTGTCTATGCTATTTTTATCTAGTAAATTGAAAGTAACCTAATAATAGCAGAAACTTTAACATGGTATTAGAGCTAATATGAAGAGAGCATCTTTCACAGGAAAAAGAAAAACGTCATTGTTGTCGTACATGAAAATTAGGGCTTTTTATTGAAGAAGGTTTTCAGCCCCAAATCTATCTAGAAAGGTGCACGCTACCTCAAGGAAAATTATGGCATATTCAATGCACATTTTTAGTGGCTAGATCTCCCGGAAAGTGAAACCCTATTTTTTACAAAGTACCAGAAGTACCAAAAAACCAGAGTACCAGAAGTATTAGAAGTACCAGAGTACTAAAGTACCAGAAAACGAGAAGCACCAGTCCAGAAATACGCAAATCAAGTTTGAAGGGGTAAAATTTGGATTTTCATAAATCTGACTGTACCAGCATACTCACCTCAGTCCAACGCATCTTTTAGTGAGTTTAGTTTTTCAGATCCAAGAAATTTGATTTTTTTATTATTTCTATAGCCTGAAGTGATAGGGTTTCTACTACAAGAAACAATGGGTACCATCATGAGGGTAGAAGACAGGCTGGAAGGATATAGAAACTTCATATCTTGGAAGCATAGGTTGCAGATTATTCTAGATGAGAATGATCTCCTAGAACATGTTATAGTAGGTGTACCAGAACTAGATGAAGGAGAGAAAAAACCAAGCATAAGAAGAATGAAAAGAAAGAAAAGAGAAACGTGTTAGATTCAGTAAAGGATCACTTGATCCCTCATATATTTGAACTACAAACAACAAGGAAAATGTATGAAGCACTCAATAGGTTATATGAAAGCAAAGACATCAACCATAATCTTACCTTAAGAAATCAACTTCGTAACATGAGGATGGAAAACTCAGAATCTATCACATCCTACCTTATGAGAGTTTCTCAGATCAAAAATCAGCTTGCAGCTATTGGAGATGTCATTAGTTACAAGGATCTTGTAACCACAACCCTAAATGGGTTTCCAACATTTTGGATTCATTTTGTACAAGGAGTGTGTGCAAGAAGCAAGTTACCCAAGTGTGATAAGTTATGGGAAGATTGCACACACGAAGAATGTAGACTTGCAGACCAATAGAAGAGATTAATTGTTGACGAAGAGGAAGCTCTTATAGTTCAAAAGAACAAAAGAAGTTCCTTCAGAAGGAACAATAAAGAAGCTAACTCCGTAAGATTTCCAGACAAGAAGAAAGATGTTTCAAAGATCATATTCTACGACTGTCAAAATTTGGGACACTTTTCCTATGATCGTCCTCAAGGAAAAGGGAAAAGAAAGCATCAAGCACATGTGGCAGAGGAAAAGGAATCTCCTCCCTCAAAGAAAGATTTAGCATAAATTAAGCATTATGCACTTTAAGTTGAAGATAGTTGATTTGAAGAAAGATAGCAAATGGTGGAGTCTGTGGAGCCTCCCCACACAAAAACAAAAGATAAGTATTCATGTTTATTTCTAGTATCTTGTTTACTTCAATACTTTATCATTACAAGTTAGTTTTTTTTTGAGAATGTTAATTAACATTTTTTATTTCAGTGTCTATGCAGACTTTTGAAGGAAGTATTAAAGAAGAGGATGAAGAAAGAGATAAAATATTTATTTCATGTATGATCACTCATGAGAGTGACAAAGAAATCATAATGTAAGTAAGTTTACAAGTCTCGGAAGAAAGAACTTATGTCGTGACTTGCAAAAGTTAGACAACACGAGAAGGACGTATGGTATGGTGACAATCAGTGAAGACCAAACAATATCCAACATTTATATAGGAGCAGGAGGCTCCTAAAGATGCAAAACATAAATATTCAAGATGAAGAAAAAGATGGATACTTAGATATAGTGGATGAGATGCAGATAATTACAGGTTTCTCCAGTACCATTATTATAGATGAAAAGGGAGCGGGTTTATCTAGTATGAAGATAGAAAGAAAGAAATATTTGAACTCAAGAAGGCACCCAGGATATTACAAAAGAAAAATTCAAGGATGATGATTAGAAGCTATTAGCTTGGTGCAAGAGGGAGCCATGTCTCCGAGTTCAAAATGAAGGATCGTGATTTGATGCAGTTAGAAAAGCATATGGATGGTGCCCAGATATTTTGATCAAGATGAAAGCTATACAGTAGATGGATGGTGCCCAACAGATGGGTAGCATGGTATTCTACCATGGAAATATTTTGAACCACAAGAGATTTTTTTTCATCCCATAGATAGACCTTTGTAAAGAAGGAGAAAGAGAAAAGACCTTCGTAGAGAAGGAATGAACAATCCCATAAGTATACCTTTGTAGAGAAGGAGAAAGTGAAGAGACCTTCATAGAGAAGGGGAATGAGAAATTTTCCAAGGTTGTCCTATGTCCAAGTGTTGAGTTTTGGATACTATAGGGACATGCTAGAATACCCTCGTAGAGAGGGGTGTGATTGCCCTCGTAGAGAGGGGTGTGACCACCCTCGTAGAGAGGAATGTGGATGTTTCTCCAAGGGGTAGTGGGTAGATACTCTACTCTAGCCAAGGATTGAGTAGCCTGGAACACAAACCTTGACCATGTGGAATGGTTAGTTGGATATTGAGGTTTGTGTTGTGATCCTGCGCAGATCATGGAAAGTGAGTCTAATCTTGCCCAGGATAGCATCTTAGCTTCTCTAGTTCATGTGGGATGACTAGGAGTGAATTTATCGTAGTAGTCCTCCCTAGTGGATGGGTGAGATAGATGACTACAAGAGAAGGGAGAACATAAAAGGAATGGAAAAACTCATAGGACATCTTCTGTGTGAAGATAAGATATCTTTTGTGTCAAGATAAGAAAGATAATCTTTTGCGTGAAGATAAAGAGAACAAAACTTCTGATGATTTATAGATATTCCAGTTAGTGATCATGATGCCAGATGACCAAGTGGAAGATATTGATGCCTCTTGTTAACCAGACGATGATGCTATCCAGTCGATGATGTTTCCCAGTTGATGATGTTTCCCAGTTGATGATGTTATCTAGTGGATGTCACTACATATTTGATGTTGACATATGGTGACCTGTCAAAAGATAAAGAATATCCTTCTTGTTAAGAGGGAGTCTTAAGATATTGTGTAACTGCAATGAATATTCTTATCCCCTTTTGTGGATAAAGATAAAATATATTTATTATTGATTAGATCAATCCCCTTTTGTGGATTGATCATGTTAGTCATTGTAATTTACCAAATCCCCTTTTGCGGATTGGTCAAACCCTAATTGTAATAGGCTAAATAAGAATTCAGCCACAGTATATATTAAAGAGGCCCCAGAATATATTAAAGGTGGTTATAACCACCCAGAAGAAGAAGTTGGCCCTATCAGTGAAGAGACACTTCCACATGTGCCAGAATTGTATAAATAAGAGAGTCTAGCACCTCATTTAGAAACACACTCAGCTCACTCATCTAGTGCACAAGTTTTGAAGGAAGTTGTAGTTGTCGGTTGCCGAAAGAAGGAAGAGAGAGAGGCATGTTGCTCACTGTTGGATATTCTCTATTGTCTGGCTCATTATCTTGGCATTGTATTGGATATCTATATTAAGGAATTTTTGCTAGGTTTTCTTCCCCTTGAGGGTTTCCCAGGATAAATGATTGTGTACTCTTGTGATTGTGTTTCTCTCAGTGATCTTGTCTATGCTATTGTTATCTAGTAAATTGAAAGTAACCAAATAATAGTAGAAACTTTAACAAGCTAAAGGAAGGAAAAGCATGGACAGTGTCATCTTAGTCCACGAAATCATTCACTCACTCAAAAACACTCGTACCCCAAGTATTCTACTAAAACTGGATCTCTTAAAGGATTTTGACAAATTAAGTTGGCAGTATATGAAATCCCTTTTAACTTCCTTTGGATTCAACAAAGATTGGATCTCCTGGAAAATGAACCCCATCTCCTCTGCCTTCTTCTCAATTCTTTTCAATGGTGTACCCTCTCAACCCTTATTCCCCTCAAGAGGTATAATACAAGGTGACCCACTCTCCCCATTTCTTTTCGTCATAATGGTTGAGGGCTTGGACCGCTACATCAAGGCTTCCATACAAAATGGCTCACTACAAGGCCTCCATTTTCTCAGGTTACAACAAAAAACCTCACATATCCAATTTGTAGATGACACGATGCTTTTGAACACCCCCACTATGCAATAATCCAACAAATTAAGATCCATTCCCAATGATTTCAATGAAGCCTTCAGAACCACCTTTAATCTGGCCAAATCACAACTCTTCTTCTTCAATACACCAGAGTCCATCCAACATCACATCTTGCAACTGATGAACTTACCCATCTGCTCCATGCCCTATCAGTACATGGGACTTTCTATCTATGACTCAGTTGCCAAAAAGATTTCTTGGGATTCTCTTCTCCTTTAAATCTCCAATCTCCTTAGCAACTAGGCCTTCCTATCCCTCAATCTCCCATCCATGATCATTCTTTTGAAATCAATTCTACAAGCTATTCTTGCCTACCTCTTTTCGGCTTTGGCCGCTATAACATCCAAGCACTGAACCCCAATTGTAATTGTGAATGTAAATATGTTTTGCAGGCTAGTGAGCCAAGTGATTATAAGCTAGGAGGCTTATGTGATGATTAGGCCGGAGAGCCTAGATGCTAAAGGCCAAAGAGCATGTTTTTGTATATGTAAATACTCATATAATTAATATAAATACATCGTTGTGTGTAGAATAACCACGATAAAAGAGAATGGGGGACTATGATCCACTAGGTAGGGTAAGGGAGGGGGCTAAGTGTCTAGGCATACTATTTTATTATTATTTCCCAAAGGCTATGGTTGACATAATCCACGTTGTCCTAAGTTTCTGGGAGAGAAAACGAGTTCTAAGTGGAGCTCATGCAGCTTTTTGAAGACATGTGTGGACCTTGGCATATCCATTTATAGTTGGAAAAGCCATCTCATTGGGGGGTTTCATCTCCACTCTTGTGTCTCTCCCCATCCTTGTGTTCCTCACAATTCTATAAAGTCGACACTCCTTCCCGATTCACCAGGGGATTCATGCATAGAACCAATTCTCCATCATTGACCTCTGACAAAGCATGCACCTTGGGAACCTACAGTCACACTCTAGTTATTCTCTGTATCACCTTTGAATCCTGATGCGCCCTGTAACTTTTTGAGCCCATGTTGTGTCTTAGCGGTTATATGTTACATCCCACACGGTTCCATGACTGAGTGTAGCTTAATTCCATCATATGTTATGTTACCGAGATTTGTTTTTTCCATCGCCTGACTTGAAATGAATTAGAAGCTGGATTGAAGAAGCAGGTTGTCAGGCCTATGAGGAACTCTCCCCAGGTGAGAGAGGTTGTTGGGTAAGTGATTTTTCTTGGAGGGAGCCTAGAAACAACTATATCTCTCTTAGAGTTCCTATCTAGCCTATTTCTGAAGCCCTGGAAGGGAAGTGGGGCAGCCACAAGACTGTTGAGAAGTGAAGGGGCACACTTCTTGGGGTGGGACAGGCATGTGGGGAATGAGAGGTTGTAGGATGTGTGTATAAGTTGGCCCCTGGGAGGGAATCCTTCCTGATTGACTCCGTAGCATCCCATTTTCTTAGCCTAGCCTAAGAATCCATTTATCCTGGTGGAGTTTAGTCCCATATTGGGGGTGACCCACTGCTAAGAGTGATGAGTAGGGTGGTCTATGGTTGGGAGGTTCGTGGAAGGTATGCACGCAGTTGGTGTTCTTCTCTAAAAATATAAGTACCATTTATGTGTTTATTTACTTACTTTGTATTTGTACATGTTTTATATTTATGAGTTTAGCCTGTATATGATGTATGTATAGGTTTTACTGTTATTTATTAATTTATCTGTATATTAGCAGAATGTAATTGTCTGTTAAGTTATATATGTATGATGTTCTGAAAGAGTTTTTGTGTGCCATAGCCCAATAGGTATATGGCTAGGTATGATAACTTTTTGGTTATCATAAACTTAGTAAGAATGCATTTTTCGATATAATGACCCAGCTTGAGTGGTCGGGTATGTTACAATATGGTATTAGATCATTTTATGTAGTGACATTGTCTGGCCTGTTGGTGGTTGGGGACGTTACAAAATGGTATCAGAGCTAAGTGAAACATCCAAGAAGTGATGTTACTCAACCTGTAGGTGGCTAGGGATGTTACACAATGGTATCAGAGCCATGGTTTCAACACTGGCCCTGGATGGGCCATGTTAGTGGAAGTTGAAGCAAATGTTTTAGAAAATAATTTTTTTTGAAATGGAAAAAATTCAAGTTCAGAGCCCATGGTTTCTACATGAAACCTAGATGGGCAAGAAATGAGAAATTTAGAGTAAAATTCCAAGGAATGTTTATGTACAGAGTGCCAGAAGGGCATTGAATGAACACTTAGACTGTGTTCAGAAACATAGGAGGTGTAACAATTTTAAGAATTGGACACAATGAAATAAATCAACAACATTCATGGTGTTGGGCAGTGGGATCTATTCAGGAGAAGGAGGATCCTTCACAACTGTAAGATATGGAGAAAGGTGCAGGAGGGTTAAACTGCAAGTCCTTAAGAATTCGCAACTTTAGCAATGTTTATGGGTTCTAAGAGAAAAAAGGGTCGAAGCCCGAAGTTTTGAAGTCCCAAAAAGGATCTACACTGTAGATATGGGAGTGGGAAGTATTGACCTTTGGATCGGCTGAAGATAGATCAGATTCATCGGATCTACATGCAAGTGGTTGTGAGCCGTAGATCTCATGACAGTTCGTAACTTCGAATTTCAACGGTTGGGATAATTGGGGTGTGATGTTGCACAAACCACTAAATCTCAAAGTCCCAAAAAAAAATGATGTCGCTAGTGGTGATGTGGAACTTTCCTAGACATGCCACAAGCCACCACCTTAGTTCATGACAACTGTACTATGTGGACCCCGGAGGGTAAGGAAATTCGGGAGTTCTGTGTTCAGAAGAATTGGAGTGTGCAAGTGTAAAAACTGTGAAGGCCCAAAGTTATGAAGTGACGTGGCTTGCTGATGTCACTCAAAATGACATGGACACATGGGATGTGTGACACATGTTAGTGATTTAAGAACCTTTGGATGATCTAAATTCCGTATAGAACATGACACGTGTCACCTGTTTGAGTGGGCCATGTGTCCACTTCTAATATTTCTCCATACGGGCCTCCTCTAGAGCATGGATGGTGGGGCCCTTGATGGCCATAGTGGACATGTGGTGACATATTTTGAAGTTTGGAGACTTGATACTCTAGAAGAAATGGTTCATAATGGAATGGAAGGAAGATGTTTCTGAAGAACCATAGCATCGAGGTGACGCGACGTAATGACATCACCAGGGATGACATGGAAGTGTTCGAAGATTAGTGGTTTGGGAGTTTTGGGATGTGCACATGTGAATCCCTCTGAAGTCCTGAAGCTTTGAATCTCCAAAGTCCCGGAGCTCCAAATCTAGGAGTTATATAGTGGGTATCTGCCGTTAGATGCTAGAAAGTTGTAGACCGTTGATCCAACCTACTTCGCGAGTTAGCCGATTCGACACTCTGAAAGATTTGTTGGAAATTCTTTGGAAACCACCAAAGTTGGAGTCCCCAAAGCTCCAATCCACCTTATATATGAGCAAGGAATGTGGACCATAGATCCACTATTCTTCACACATTATCAGTTCGTTGTTTTGTGATGTTTGGGACATGTGAAAAAAGGGAAACCTCTGAATTTATGGAGCCCCAAAGTCCCAAATCTCTGGATAAGCACCTATCATCCTAGTGCTTGGTCACAACCCATGGTCACATGATATTGGGGGCCAAAGAAAAGGGATAATTCCCATAAATTTATTTCAATACAAGGGGGGATTAGAGAAGGAGTCTGTGGGGTCCTGAATTGTACAGACCTATACCTAAAGATGTAAAGAACGCCTATGTACTTGACGAGAGGATCCAACATGAGTTCAAGAACAAAATTCAGCTCTAGAAGAATATCACCTATGCAAAGATCATCTCACAAGAAATAAATTTTTTGGATAGCCATCAAGGTTAAGGTATCTCGCGCAACTATGTTGAAAGAAGCTACAAGATCCATCAATCTAAGGAAAGAATAGATTATGACCATGGAAGCATGAATTCAACAGAAAGCCACAACAACCATCAGATATGTGAGTTGCAGAGGGGGACCATAAGATCAACATCTGATTAAGTCCTGAACATAGGATCATCACAAGTAATATCTACGGTGGAGATAAATTCCAGATATTAGGGGAATAAATAACATCCTTGTGGGTTTAACCTCTGCAACCCTCCTAGACCGTCAATCTGTAGATTCAACAATATGAACGGTTGGCATTGATTCCACTATAGGAAAGCAGTTACTATTGTGGAACTCAGGAAAGGAGATAAATTTCATGCTAGTTGGGACTCTGCAATCGTCCGTGATCGTATATATCCATGTCGATTCAAGCATGATCGTCGATCCTCAATAGGAGGTTAGTGCCTGAATAATTGAGTGAGGTCATAACCTCGATCACCTGGGTCGGAGTTACAGGTCCTTTGGGCATGCAAGAAGAACTAGGTTCAACACATCTGTATTAAAACTGTGGTTATGAGGATATTCTATCATGTTAGTGATCAAATCTGAGGGCTAAGACGATCCTTGGAACTTCTATTTTGGGATTTACAATGAATTTACAACAAACGACTGCATAGAAGGGTTTTAAGATGGGAGGTCCTGCGTCAACAATGTTTTTCTCAAGACTCAGAATTGAGAAAGGAAGCAGTCATGGAAAAGGTATTGGAAAGAGGATTCCAAGTATTCAACCATAATTAAGGATTGAGCACCTTAGTTCATAGGAAGTCAGAAAAAATATTGTGGGTGACCAAAATGGTATATTGTGGTTCTAGCTAAAAAAATTTGATGTAATGATTACATTTAAAAACAAAAAAAAATGCTAGAGATGTATACAGATCAAAGACACAAGGACAAAGACAACTCTTCACTTTACATTTGATATCTTTAAGAAGTTATTGGATCAGATGTTGGGTCCAATAAGCAACAAGGAAAACCCAAGTAAAATTCATGTTCTCGGAAGACCTATTCTATACATATTGATATATATATCAAAATGCTAGTAATTTGATAAAGAAAGAATAAATGTGTGGATGGAGAAAGTGACAATGTCTCCAAAGTTTAGTCCTATAGTTTGGAGATAGAAACCCCATTATTTATATCAGAATGTGTAGTGGAAGCATGGTTTGAAGGTCATCAAAGGTGACATGTTGGAACTTGAATATGCATGTCATAAGGAAATCAGATGGGTTATGACAGGAGAAAGTATTAATTCATCAAGAAAATCCAATCTTTGATATGATCAGTCATAGAAAGGATAAATCAAGTACCTCAAGAAGGAAGTTGGTGTTAACTATGCAAGGTTACTCAAAGAACATGACTGGAAATATAATTGGGTCATGTAGGTGTTGTATCAGAGGGATCCAAGTAATAGTGGGATGTTGAAACTTAATATCAACATAATATGTAGTTGCAAGTCCATGAACATCCTAAGATAATGGAAGAAGAAATCATAAGGTAGATGTCAAGTGAATGGGAATGCAGGAAAACACTCAAGGAGGGAAATTAATAATAGTAGAGGATTGTTGATGCATTCCAAAGGTATTGAATATATTTCCACAATAACATGGATATGTCAAAGCCAAGAAAGACTTCAAAAAGAAATGAATCTCTATAAAGAGTCAGTAAGGAACCATGAAGAAGAAATTGGTTCTATGCAAAAGAGATGATGCCTAAGAATAATCCATCTCAAGTGGCATAAAGCCATGAGTGAAATCCCCAAAGGTTGGAGGTATCAGTTGAAATTATGAAATAAATAAGTACTTTTAATTAATTCTATGGAAATAGTGAAGGAGGCATATGTGCATCCTTACAATATGTTAGACGATGGCAATGCAAGCCAAGTTTGAGGCTAGTTGTCAAGGAGAATAGAAGAGTGCAAGAAAACTCAAATACTAAAGTACTTAGTCAGGAAAGGGCTGAAGTAGTTCAGTCCGAAAAGTAAATGGATGTTTAAGATCCAAATTCTATAAGACAACATGATTGGAATTATAATTCATCCAAGTATGAGTTGGGATATATGGATCCAGGAAATAAATAAAATTTGAACGTTAATATCAGCTTAAGAATTAGGCTAGAAAAGAAAAGGCAGCCAAGAGTGATTTGGCTAGAAAGTGATCAGGTCAGAAATAATCATGCACAGTGGTTACAGTGAGATAACATGAAGATTCAGGAATCTAGAAGAATTGAAGACTTCTCGGATCAACAAGGAAAAATGATACAGTAAAAAAGAAGCTGTTGCAATTACTATAGCAGCAAGTATGTTATGGCTTGTTGGGATATCCATAAAGAGAGAATTATAATTGCAGGTTTGGAAGTGTTGTTGATGATGTTGCTACAAATGAAAGGAAGCAAAACAAAGATGGAATGCTGATTATAATACTGATAAGAGGATTGTGAGCTTCTACTTTCATCATCTAATCAGGTAGCATCAAACTTCTTTAATGGTGGCTATGTAGGTAATTATTTCTCTTTTGAGATTATGTTGCATAATTGGCAAAAGGAAATTCAGGTAAGAATTTCCCTAGATTGATTTTTTATAATACACAACATGGTATTGTTTAAGTGCATTAACATGAATAAGTTACCTCTAGGTGTGGTAAAGGCTAGGGGCCTGTTATAGTTATCAAAGATTCTTAGCTTTTGAATGCACACACTGACATAGTATCATATTATGTTAATTTGGTTATGGGGTAATAACCAAAGAAATAGAAGATAAGAACTTGCTATAGGAATGATGCCAGGAAAGCTAGTCATGTATGAGACCAGAACATGGTTTTCTATGGCAAGGTATGGATATAGAAATGTTATGTACCATGCAAATACCCAATGACATTCCTACCTTTAATTAAAAATTGGAATGAAACCTTTTTTCTAACACTAATGCACACCGCATAATTATATTCTTGGTGTACTGTTCGTTTTGAAAAGGAAGGCATCCAAATAATCGAGAAGAAAATAGGAAGTGTGTGGAGAATGTGTCAAGACATTGGCCAGATTTCCAATTTATGGATGGTGAGATACATGACTTAGATAAGGATCATTCTAAAAATCAATGCAAAGGTGCATTAGATAAATAGGCCTTGATATTTTCACTCATGCCTAGTAAGTGGCGGAGTTGCACTCATACATGATAGAATTATATACTTAAATGCATTTCCTAAATGCATTTTGTGAGTGCATGCACATATATTATTGCATGGAAATAATTATACTAAGGGATGAAGTGCTGCTAATTCATGGAATTGAGAACATTTCAGGAGTTGTTAGACATTGCAACAACAAAGTTGCAAGTCAAGTAGTCACATGAACATTGACTATAGGAAAGTTTCTGTTCATAAAAAGAAGTAACGAATTTACTGATATTAATGAGGAACAAGTGTATGCATAGAATGATAATTCATTTTATCCAATAAATTGTTTGTAGTTGTGATTGAATTGTCAGTTATAGACAATTCTCAGAACACTTCATAAGGTTTTTGTACATATTTCAATGAGAGTATGATGTATAGGAAATACTGATAATTTGTTAGCTTAATAAAAGATAGAAGCATTGGAAGAAAAATGGTATTCAACATGGTGCTTGTTGACAGACATAAGGAAGACTACATCCTATCATTGCAACAACAATGAAAAAAAAATTATGAATTTTATTTTTCATATATTGGGAAAAGAGGAATTCCTTATGAAATTAATTTTATTTCTAAATGAATTTTGTTATGTTCTCTCATGATAACTACTTGTGTGTGATGCAAATGAGATAATAATGATAAAAGTTCGAATGTTGGGAAAGAACAACTACTGTTGAGGACACTAAATCCCTATAATTGTAGAACCTTGGTGGGGTTCTGGTAATGGATTAGAAATCTCCTTGTCTGTGAAAGCCTTGGAAATATTGATCGCTGAAGGAATATATACAAATTTAAGATGACCTAGAATCCAAACCTTTTACCACAACTACCTTACTAATTGTTGTAAATATCCTCTAGATTTCAGGGTCTGAAACGTTACAGAAAAGTTTTTATAGAAAAAATTTCACAATGACTTGGTTCAGGATGATTCCATAACCCTATATTGTCTAGGTTGTATCGACGAAAGTATAAGTCCTTAGGAGCTCAATTTTTAACCCAACGTACCTTGATCAGTCTACTAAATATCCTCCAAGTCGTTCCTTCTGAAATGTTGTAGAAAAAAAGTTATAAAAAAAAATCCAAGGTGTCTTAGATGTAGCAGCGAAACCCCGAGACCTTGAGCTCTGATACCATATGTTAAGAACCAAATATAAATATAGCATAGAAAATCCTCAGAAGAATTACTCAAAGCCTTGAAAAGGAGATAATTTTAGATAATAAGCCTCTTCGAGGGGGCAACCTCCTTTTACGCCACTTAAATGTTCAAGTACAAGATGATTCAAAATGAAAATGTCTCCTTGGTATATATAGGATACTAGGAGGTATAATTAAAAATAATGGCATAAATCCGACATAAATAAAACAACATTACTAATATAATATGCCCCAATTAAGGGGTAATGAGACAATACTAGGGCTTAACACTAAGGACATTGAACTGGGGAAGGAACAACGGTTGAATTTTCCCAATCCAGGGAGAGGAGGTAACTGACCTTAGTTGATCTAGCATCAAGTAGTGATGGGTTAAGGAAGAGGATGGTAAGGCGGTTTTTGTTTCCTTTAAAAAAAAATAAAACTATGTGTAATTCAATTCATGATTACTAATACTGCAACTACAAGGCAGGGAAGCTATGCATTGATCATTATTCACAAACTTTATGCAAAGTAGAAGAACTCAGTTATGCCAATCTAATCTAAAGGAAATTAAATTTCACTAAAGACTGTGTCCGATGAGGAATGTCAGTAGATGGAAGAATTCCATTCAAAGGAGTTGTGCAATTAAAACCAGATATAAACTAACAGTTACGACAATACCTCTATAGAGTACAAACATAATTTTTTAACAAAATTCACAACTGAATAAAATTACCATAACCGACGAATGGACTTGATGGTGTTCTTGAGCTATTGGAGATCCTCGATGCTCTCACTTCCTAATCGCTAAGACCTCACTGGAACCTCCCAGCCAACGCTACGGGTACTCTAATTCCCCCTTAGCTGCATGATCCATAAAGGGGCCACACACAAAAAAAAGAGAAAAGATAGCTCCTAGCTCGCCTCACAAGGTTGAGCTACCACTCTCTAATCGAGTTGGGCATCCCAACTCCCACAAGGAAAATCAGTCAAGAAAAATATCGAAAAACGTAACCTTATGCCTACCAGTTGTAGTCCATTCTCCTCCTCTGTCATTTCTCTTATAGATTTTTCTTAGTGACCTGTTTCCAAAACTACACCAAATTCTTTTTATTAAATTTATTATTAGGAATATTCTCCCCCGTACACTTGTCACCTGATCCCTTAGTTTCACTAAAAAATTAATTATTTAATTAATTTAATTTTCCTATTTCCCTCACCCACCTAAAAACGTTCGTAAAAACACCCCTCCATCTCCCTTTATTCCTTTACATTCCTTTTAATGATTGACACCTTTCTTAAATCATAGTTGAGTTTAAATTTAGAAAGTTCTATAGACTACATTCCCTACTATGTTCCACCTTCCTTTTGTATTAAAGTTTCCATTTTTTAGTCTAAGTTCAATTAACAGGTTTTGTACTTAGTGAACCATTAATCTTTTAAATAATTTAAATCCTTTAAAAAACTTTCTTTTTAGTTTAATTTTCACCCCAAAATTCTTCATCCCTCCCTTTATTACTTGCTTAATCAATTTTCTATTTTTCAAGACCTATTTAGACCTAGGCTTTAAATCCTTTAGGCTCGACATAAATTGTTTTTAAGGGAAAATTTATAATTATTAATCATTAGTCATGCAATCATTCATTTTAAGGATGACCAAGTCCTAAAGAGACATATTGTTTTTAGGTACTAGGTCCACTAACTCACCAATGTCAAAATAGTGACGTGCCCTTCAAGACACACTATGTGCTCCAAGGGTGCCACTTTCCTGTAGTCATTTTCCATTTACGCAATGTTCCCTTCAAGACACACTACATGCTCCAAGGGTGCCACTCGCCTTTTGACTGATTTTGGTATACATCAATCCCCTGGAGTCAATACTTCGTTAGGTGACCTTATGGGAAACTAAGGGCTTCTAAGGAATAAGGACCATGCATTATTTCATTCCCCTTAGAATTATCGTGAGAAACTATCGTAGTCTTCCCTCACAACATTGTGGATCTCTCGAACCAGACAATCATTAACCTACAGTTCGATCCACCACAAGAATGCTAGTAGGCTGTGGCAAGCCTACTACCACACCTCTCCCTCAATATCTCTAGTTGTCATGCCTGACCCATTTACTCCAAATGTGAGTCTGATTAGCAAGCTATCATCAGCATGCATTCATCAACGAAATATGTTAGCGATCCAAAATCAATGTCATAATTTACCAGTCATATGTCACATATGCAATAACAAAAACACTCAAACCAAAAACAATCCACTCCCTGACTCAATATGGAGTCCAAGGATGCCCATCGATGTCATTGACATCCTCAATAAGTCCATATTCCTACATGCTCAAGAGAAACTAGTGAATATCACCTGTCGATGAAAATATAATCAAATAACATATCATCATATCCACAACATCATCATAATCCATAAGCGAAATAGTCAATCATATAGGGAACTAGATCACTCACATGCACGTGTCCTCAAGAATAAGTACAATCAAGTGTGCACAAGAGAAGGATGTTACATACACACCCTCCTGTTTTAAACTTCGTCGCAAAGTTTCATATTACACAAGTGTAAAAAGAAAGTATCTGACAATATATAAGGGTCTAGCCATAAAAAAAAATAGAAATTTCAAATGCATATCATAAGCATCCTCCTAGGTAGCTGAGTGTGGACTATAATTTTCCTATTGGACCTTGACCTGTTCGACATTTTGATGTCATAGCTGTCGAATGCGATGATACAAAAGTAGATTGCCTCTGTTGTGAGTAAACCCTCACCCAACATCCATAAAGAACTCATTCAATCTCATATGTAGGATCAATGACCTAAAGTCACACACATAATACAAGATAAACATCACGCAATGCCTCAAAGAATGAGGCATGACTAGTCATTAGGCCCTTCATAATTATGTTCAATGTGATGCGCATCGACAAACCCTTATGCTGATCCTGCACTTCTTCCATCCCCTTCCATATTGTTTTTAATTTTTCTTTCAATTCTTGGATCGCTTATGGTCCTACTAGGACCCCATCCTCGAGTCTATCCCAACTCAAAGGCATCTGACATGGTCTCCCATCAAGAAAATCAAATGGAACCATCTTAATGGTGATTTAATGGTTGTTGTTTCACGCAAACTTGGCCAACAACCAAAATTATTCCTAGCATTTTTGTTGGTCCAACACACACATACACAACACAACCTTCCCAAATTGGTTTGTTCCTTCGGTTAGCCTGTCTATCTTAGGGACATGATGTACTAAATTTCAATGGTGTTCCCAAGGCCTCTTGGGAAACTCATCCAAAATCGTCTTACAACATCAAATCCCCTATTCGATACGATTCCTTTGATACGTCTAGCAATATCAAAAACTTATTGATATAAAATATAGCTATACCTGGCACCTGATGTGTCACACACCTAGGGCCAATATGTGAACTCTTCATCAGAGTGTCAACTGCCACAACAATAGGGTCGTCCCTCCTTGTTGTCAGTGGAAATTCAACAGTGAATTCCATCGAAATGACCTCCCATGTCGATTTTGGAATAGTGTGTGGCCGTGGAAATCCTATTGGATGTCTATGTTCATCCTTCACCTGTCGAGATTCTACACATATCGCCACGCAGTTGACGATGTATGCCTTTATCCCTTCTAGAAGAATAAGGGATTAAGGTCGATCCTCATCTTCATGACTCCTAGATGATCCATGTACACTTCTCTATGAGGTTTGAATAACATCAAAACTTCTCAATTCTCTGTTGGGTTGTAAGTAAATCCAGTTATTATATCTCGAACATCTGTCATTCTCCACAGTATCTCCCTAAAATTTTGTACCAACATGGCATGTTTCCCAAAAATTCCTTACCCTCTTTATACCAGTCAATGTCACGCTATAGGTAGAATCTATTCTCGTAGATTCGTTTGAAGAGGTATCACTGAAAATATGTGTGGTCTCTGACTCGACGCGTCTGCCACTCTGTTCATTATTTGTTTTAAGTAGGAAATTTCGAAAATTGTAATCGATAAGCAGTTCTGACCAACTCCCTTGATGCAAGTTCAAGTTATTTTGCATAAAAAGGTGTTGTAAACCACAGTGGTCCATTTTTTGTTTGAATTCTCTTCCAATCAGGTAGTGTCTCCAAAATCTCAGGGAATACATGAAGGCTAACCACTTCAAATCACGTTTTGTCTAGTTTTCCTCGTGCTTCCTTAACTTCCTCGAGATTTAAGTGATCACTCGACCATCTTTCCTCAGGACTCCTCTAATCCTTCCTTGGGTGCGTCAGTGCATACCAAGAATCCCTTTTCCATGGAAGGCACCCTTAGTATCGAAACTATCGTCAACAACTCCTTAAACCTTTGAAATGCTTCTGCGCATTTCTTGGTCCATACAAACTTATTGTTTTCTTCAGGAATTTCACAATCGGATTTTCTATCTTCGAGAAACCCTTTGAAGAACCATCGATAATATCTCGCTAGACCCATGAAGCTACACTCATTTGGAACATTCTTCAGTGCTTTCTATTCCATAATATCCTCGACCCTTGTTGGATCCACATCGATACCTTAGCCAGAGATGACATACCCTAAATAAAAAAGCATTTCGAAAGTTTCCCAAAATAATTTTTTCTCTCGTAGGAACTGTAGTACCAGGTGAAATAGTTCATGATGGTATTCCTTGTTGGATATTATATCCAACCTCGTCAATGAGTACTTGAACAACTTGTCAAAGTGTTCGCGGAACACCCCATTCATCTAGCTCATGAATACCCCTAGGGAATTTGTTAGTAAATGGTAACTCATAGTCTCCTAGCCTCATCTTAAACGGGGTCTTAGGAATGTCTTCCTCCTTGATCCGTAACTGGTGATACCCCAATCTTAAGTTGATATTTGAAAAAATTATTGCACCCTTAATATGATCAAAAGATCATCTATCCTAGGAAATGGATACTGGTTCTTGCTTGTTTCCTTGTTCAATTGACGGTAGTCAAGGCAAAGTCTCCACGTCCCATCATTCTTCTATATGAAAATAATAGGCGAACCCCATGGTGACACACTTGGACATATATGTCCTAGGTCCAACAACTGTTCAGTTGCATTTTCAACTACGGTAACTGAGGGGTCAACATATGATAAGGTGTTATTTCTATCGGTTCGGTTCCAGGTTTTAGGTCAAAGGTAAATTCCATCTTGACTTCGGAGACAAACACGGTAACTCTTCTGAGAACACGTCCAAAAAATCTCATACTACTGGAAGATCGTCTAATCCTTCCACCAAGACTTTCTCGTTCAACACTAGGAGTGCATAAGCTTGCATCTCTTGCACATAATCCTCTGTAGCTGTAAGGAAGGGATGAATCTCAGTGATACTCCTGGTTTTCTCCCTACAATCACTCTTTTCCTTCCCTCATCGGTGATTCAACTCAATCGCTTCTCCTCACTATTTGAACACTGAATCATGCGATTCCAACCAATTCATTGTTCGTTATGGAGCCTGATTATCTTCTTGATTCAGAGGTCTTTTACATTCAGCTATGTTTATACCCCATGAAGTATTTACACCCCATAAGTATGTACACCCTTCCACGCGAGGGAGTGCAGAGAGGGGGTACCCCGTCTACGGGGTCCGAGGGTGAAGCCCCGAAGGAAAAATTACCTTGTAAATGTATATTGTAATTTCATTGTAAATCTGTACCATTCATTATAAGGTCGTAGATATAATGGTAGAGATTATGTTAGGGTTTTTTTCCCTAGAAGGAAACCCTTTTTTACGAGGAAAATGTATTGTGGCTATGGTTGATGGTGAATATTTTATTATGAGATAGGAGACTGTGAGAGAAAGAAGAGGAAGTTATAATGGGTTTGTTGTAGGTTGTATCCCTTCATATGTTGGATAATAATAAAGGAAGGACCTGGCAATTTCTCTGGTGGACGTAGCCCACACTTGGTGAACCACGTAAATCTGTGTCTCTATTTTATTATGTATCTTATATTTTTTGTTTCTGCATTTGTTTTATTTTATTGCTCCACGATCTTGTTTTTCTAACAACTGGTATCAAAGAGAAAGCTAACTCGCAAGAAAAGAGGGTTCATGGTTTGAGTGGGAGAAATGTCGAAATATGGAAAGTTCAGGGTCGATAAATTTAATGGCCAAAACTACCAGTTATGGAAGATGCATATGGAAGACTATCTATATCAGAAGGATCTATTCCTACCATTGGGCGGAATAGCAAAGAATCCGGTGGCTACAAAGGACAAAGAATGGGAGCTTCTTGATAGAAAGGCTCTAGGAATGATACGCTTGAGCTTGACAACATTGGTGGCTTTCAATATTTCGAAAGAAAAGACAACGAAGGGTTTGATGGATGCATTGGCCAAATTGTATGAAAAACCCTCGATGTCCAATAAGGTATTTCTAATGAAGAGATTATTTAATATGAAGATGTCAGAAAGTGGGTCTGTTGCAGATCATTTAAATGATTTTAATACGGTTACTAATCAACTTAGTTCTATAAAAGTGGACTTTGATGATGAGGTAAGGGCTCTTCTAATATTGTGCTCATTGCCAGAAAGATTGATCGGCTTGGTCATGGTTGTAAGTAACGTTGTATCGGGTTCAAATACTTTAAAATTTGATGATGTTGTTGGTGTTATCCTTAGTGGGGAAATGTGATGGAAAAGCACAGGTGAGACATCAGGAAATGCGTTGAACATGGAGAATAGGGGAAGACAAAAGGATAGAGGAAGGGGTTTCGAGAACTGTGGGAATTCTAGGAAGGGTAGATCCAAATCAAAACTTGGAAAGATAGAGTGCTAGAATTGTGGGAAGAAAGGACATTTGAATAAAGAATACAGAGCTCCAAAGAAACAAAGAGATGGATAACAGGAGAGAAATCAGGAAGCAAATGTAACAGGTGATGTGTTACAAGATTCTTTGATTCTTCCTATAGATAATATTTCTGAGTCTTGGGTAGTATATTCAGGGGCTTCATTTCATGCCACACCCCATAGGAAACATTTTCTAGATTATGTTCAAGGTGATTTTGGACAGGTTCATTTGGGTGACGATGCACCATGCAAAATTGTTGGAATGGGAAAGGTAAAAATAAAGCAACGCAATGGAAACCAATGGTTGTTGAAAGAAGTAAGACATGTTCCAGATTTAAAGAAAAATCTAATTTCAGGGAAGTTATAAAGTGAAGTTTGTATTTCCATATTTACAGCTAAGACATGTAAATTCATCAAAGGATCATTGGTGATAGTGAAAGGAGAGAAGGTAGGTACATTGTATTTATGTACTGGTAATACTGACTCTTCTATATCTTTAACTTCTACAGGAGTGGATACAACATTGTGGCATCATAGGCTTGGACACATGAGTGATAAGGGGATGCAGATACTTCACAAAAGAAATTTGTTTCCAGATCTTAAACAAATTGATTTGGACTTTTGTGACCATTGTGTTTATGGAAAACAAAAGAGAGTTAGATTTCTCAGAGTCAGAAAAGAAAAGAAGAGTGAAAGGTTAGAGCCTGTGCATATAGATGTATGGGGACCAGCTCAGGTATCATCTCTTCGTGACTCTCATTATTATGTTACTTTTATTGATGATGCAACTAGAAAAACTTGGGATTATTGCATTCAACAAAAATATGATGTTTTTGAAACTTTTAAGAAATGGAAATCTTTGGTTGAGAATGAGACAAAAAAAAAGTTGAAGTGTCTTAGATCAGATAATGGAGGTAAATATTGCAGCAAGGAGTTTGATAATTACTATTCATACCATGGAATTCGTAGAGAGAAGACAGTTCCAAGAACACCACAAGAAAATGGTGTGTCAGAAAGGATGAACAAGACAATCATGGAGCATGAAAGGAGTATGAGATTGCATGTTGGTTTTCCCTTACAGTTTTGGGTAGATGCTGTAGATATTGTTGTTTAATTAATAAATAGGGGACCTTCAATCTCTTTGTATGGTAGAATTCTAGAGGAGGAATGGACTGGAAAAAAGGTAAACTATTATTTTTTGAAAACTTTCAGTTGTGAAGCATTTGTCCATATTGATAAAGAAAATAGAACAAAGCTTGAGGAAAAATCCAAGAATTATACCTTTAGTGGATATGGTGTTAATGATTTTGGTTATCGCTTATGGGATTATGAAAATAAAAAAATCATTAGGAGTAGATATGTCATATTCAATGAGAAGGTCATGTACAAAGATCAGTTGCAGGGAAAGAAACAGGAAAAAGAAAAACAGGAATGCACAGTGCTTGATGAGATCACTGAAAAAAAATTCCAAAGGAACCAAAAAATCAAAATGTACAACAACAAGAGCAGCTGGTACCTCAAACACCTGCAAGTGTTGTTAGAAAATCTACCAGGTTAAGTATACTCCCTGAATGATACTCTCCTTCATTGTATTATTTACTGTTGACTGATTCTAGTGAACCAGAATGTTATAAAGAGGCAATGCAAGTAGACACCAAAATGAAGTGGCAGCAAGGCATGAAAGAGGAAATGGATTCCTTGGTAAATAACCTTACTTGGGACTTGGTTCAGTTTCATGTAGGAAAAAGAGCATTGCAGAATACATGGGTTTACAAGTTGAAGGAAGAAGATGGAGGAGAAAAGCGGTACAAGGCTAGACTTGTTGTAAAGGGGTTTGCCCAAAAAAAAGGTATAGATTTTGATGAAATATTTTCTCTTGTTGTTAAAATGACTTCAATTAGAACTATTTTAAGTCTTGTGGTAGTAGAAGATTGGCATCTCTAACAGTTATATGTAAAAAGAACTTTTCTCCATGGGGATTTGGAGGAAGAGATTTATATGCAGTAGCCACAGGGGTATGAGGTCAAAGGGAAGGAGAATTTGGTATGCAAGTTGAAGAAGAGCTTATATGGACAAAAGCAATCTCCAAGGCAATGGCATCTGAAGTTTGACAGTTTTGTGATAGAACAGGGTTATAGTAGATGTCATTCTGATCACTGTGTTTATTTCAAAAAGGTAGAAAATGGAAGCTTTATTATCTTGCTATTGTATGTAGATGACATGTTTGTTGCAGGGTATAATATGAAGGATATAAATGTGCTCAAAAAGAAATTAGCCAATTCATTTGCGATGAAGGATTTGGGTGCTGCAAATAAAATCCTTGGTATGAGAATAAGAAGAGACAGGAAAAATCGCAACCTGACATTGTCTCAGAGTGAGTACACATAGAAGGTGTTGGAGAGGTTTAGAATGCAGAATGCAAAACCAGTTAGTACACCTTTGGCCAACCATTTCAAATTAACTAAGGAAATGTGTCCCACGACATAGGAGGAGATAGAATACATGTCCAGGGTCCCATATTCATCAGCAGTTGGCATCTTGATGTATGCAATGGTTTACAAAAGACCAGATATTTCACATGCAGTGGGAGTTGTGAGAAGATATATGAACAATCCAGGTAAAGAACATTGGGAGGCAGTAAAGTGGATTCTCAGATACTTGAGAGGTACTACTAATCATGAGTTATGTTTTGGAGGTTCAGAAACTGTTCTACAAGGATATGTTGATTCAGATATGGAAGGTGATAAAGATAGCATGAGGAGTACCATAGAGTATGTGTTTACTATAAGTGGAACAACAGTAAGTTGGATTTTAAAACTGCAAAAGGTTGTTGCACTTTCAACAATAGAGGCAGAGTATGTTGCTACTATAGAGGCTAGTAAAGAGATGATTTGGTTACAAAGGTTTATGGAGGAATTGGGAAATAAGAAAGAGAATAGCAGGTTGTACTGTGACAGTGAGAGTGTCATTCATATTGCAAAGAACTCAGCCTTCCATTCGAAGACTAATGATATATAGTTGAGGTACCACTTCAAACAATTTTCCTTGGAAGATGGACATTTGAAGTTGGAAAAGATACACACGAGCCAAAATAATGAAAAAATGTTAACAAAGGGGGTAACCAGGGAGAAACTAAGTTCCTACTCAGTTTCAGTTGATCTTCAAGAATGAAGATGAAGATGAGGAATTTTCCAAGTCCAAGAAGGTTCTATGGAGCCTGATTATCTTCCTGATTCAGAGGTCTTTTACTTTCAGTAGTGTTTATATCCCATGAAGTATTTACATCCCAGAATTATGTACACTCTTCCACGCGGGGGAGTGCAGAGGGGGGGTACCCCCTCTGTGGGGTTCTGGGGGGCTATCCCCCGGGTTGGGGGGTCTGGGGGCAAGAGGACCCCTAGCAGGGGTTCGAGGGTGAAGGCCCCGAAGGAAAAAATGCCTTGTAAATGTATATTGTAATTTCAATGTAAATCTGGACCGTTCATTATAAGCTCACAGATATAACGACATAGATTATGTTAGGGATTTTTTCCCTAGAAGGCAACCCTCTTTTATGAGGGAAATGTATTGCGGCTATGGTTGATGATGAATATTGTATTCTGAGATAGGAGACTATGAGAGAAAGAAGAGGAAGTTGCAACGAGTTTGTTGCAGGTTGTATCCCTTCATTTGCTGGATAATAATAAATGAAGGACCTGGCAATTTCTCTAGTGGATGTATCTCACACTGGGTGAACCATGTAAATATGTCTCTATTGTATTGTGTATTTTTTGTGTTTTGTTTCTGCATTTGTTTTATTTTATTGCTCCATGGTCCTGTTTTTATAACATTCATACCTATCATGTCATCATAAGATCTTAAGTTAGTGACACAGATCGAACTTTGTTACATTATTCCCCACGTTGGAGCGATAGTTCACCCTTTCCTCCAACCATATGGTTGGCACTCGACGCTACTTCGATGAAACTAAACTCATATGGTATAATTCCCTCACCTAATCCCATCAACACGGTACTAGAATAAATCTCTATATAGCACTGAGATCTAACAAATACTAAAATTTTGGTTAGTGATGGTACCATATGCCTCAAGCACAGTGCATTGGTGCTTGGCCTGGCGGTTATTCACTGTGGTCATGAATTCCCATGGCCCTTTCCCATGTTCACAATGGTAATGTGTCTTGTTGACTTGGTCGCTCTGGCCCTCTCAATTGGACTGTTGTGCTGTTAAGGTTGCTCTCCACATGTCCAACATCTAGTCTTCGGTCTAGTACTCCAGGTCCCCATAGTAGTAGTTGCTGGCCCACTAGCCTGAAACCTCATGTTTGTTCTGTTGAACAGGCCCAACCAGTGTTGTTGCTGAAGCGGTGGTCCCCTTTATGGGGTTATCTACTAAGGAACCCATCATCGTGGTGCTGTAAACAAGGGTTCTAAAGACGTATCTTGATACCAAGATGTCTTTTCTAGTTGGCGTCTGACGCTACTGTGCACCAAAAGTCGTTAGTCCAGATGATATTGCAAGATTCATGCCCTCACTCCTGTGGTAAATTCTTCTTCAGCTAAGAGGCCTACCAGACTGCATCATGCAACGTTCGAGGAATTTAGATCCTCACCTTCACATGAAAGATGGAGTTAAGGCTGAACATGAACTTGATGACCCCTAACTTCTTTGTGTTTAGAGGCAAGGCATATCGACGTAGCTCCATAAATCTAGTCTCAATCCAACACCACCCTGTCATAAGGTGTTGAACTCATCGAGTTGGTGCTCAATGAATTCCTCTAACAAATACTTCTCGTGGAATTGTTCCTCGAACCGTTCCCAAAAACAACTTTGACGAGCATGTTTAGTAGAGGTAGGAGCGTCTTCCACTAGAGAAGATTTCTTCCGTTTAGTTGAACATCTCCATGGAGACCTTCTTGTTATAGGTTGTAAATGCAAAGCGTGACACAAAACACTTGTTCTCCAACCATGCCGCAGCGGCTGAGCCGTCTGTGGAACTCGTGAACACTAGAACATAATGTTCTAGAGTTCCCCGTGAATGTTACTAGTACTGGCTAGGGTGCATTGTGGATCCTCAGGGGTACAAATTCCCTGACATTATATCATTACATAAAGTTTGTCCAATCATCTATCATTTCCCTTGAAGCACCTTGTTAGACCAAATGCATCATGTGCGGTAATCTACTTAGGATCAAGACTTGTTCTTCTCTAGGGGTTTGGACTCCTCTAATGCAGATGTTACTAGAGGCATCATGCCTCCTCCCCTGGCACCAGGTCGTGAACCTTGACATCATCCTCTAAGAATGAGTAACTTATGGACATGTTAAAGTTTTAAATAGCGGTAAGTTCTTAATTCAATTGTATAATTCAGTGGAAGGTGTGGATATCCACAGTACCAAGGTTGAACCTGCCCTGATACCATATGTAATGACCCCTCCATTATGACAACAAGTGAAAAACAATAGGTATATATATTTTTATTGTGTTAGGAAAAACACATCAATATTTAAAACAACATCGTTGACACACCATCCCAAGATCTTCAAGGCACCATAGCATTCTAATAATCAACATAAGTAACTTAAAATTCCAAGGAATAAGATGATTAAATCCTAAATCAAACATATAAGGTCACACTAGATGACATAATGAATCAATTCTACTTTATTTCCATGTGTAAGGGAAACATCTTGTTTTCCCCATATGTGCACTTAAGACAACCAAAAGTCAACAGATAAACTACAAATATTCCATGATGCATGCATCATCCCATTGCCAGATAACATAATCAATTGTCAATCATTGTGCAAGAGTAAACCACCAAATAATTCATGCTGCAACAAGCTATCCGCTCGACAATCTTGCATCAGTCTCGCTTGCAAACTCATCAATCAACATCCAGTCCTGGACGCATGAAATCACATGCATTAATTTAAGGGTGCAATCAATATTCACATGCAAAAAGACCAGCTAAACAAATGCACATAAGGAATGAGAATCCAGAAGAGCCAGAGCGTAGTGGTGAACTAACTACAAGGTCGATCAATAATAGGTTAAGGCGTAAGAACAAAACAATTCTAAATCAAGCACACCTCTACATAGTTTAAGAGTCGCAAGTAAAACTACCTTATCATTCATCAAACAATAAATAATCGTTTGCGCAAGGTTAAATAATCTTGAATCAATCCAACATCAAAGATATTAGGGGTGCACAAAAAACTAGTTATTAAACCCTTAACAAGGACAATTTAAAGGCATTAGAAAGAAGTTAAATAAACATAAGGGAAACCTTCATAACGCGGGCGGTCTTATCACTAAACAACCACTCCTTACATCATGTTGTCATTGCGCGCAAGGGGTTTAATAAATATTTACCTCACATATTCATTAAAGATTTGTGCACGCAAAGGTTCTAGTTAATTAAACTAGTCATTCAATGACGCTAAGGGCCAAAACGCAAGAGATGCTACACATTATGCATTCCTACTAAAGAATATAAACATCAACATACATAAAATTCTAATTGCGCACAAGCCATTCTTCCAAAAAATCATACAATACCTTAAGGAGGCTTGCATAAATCTTGCCCTTAGATTGATGATGCAAGGAAAATTAACTACTCCACTAGTCAACATCAAAATTTAATTAAGGCAAAAGAACGACCATAATGTAATTTCATAGCGCATGGAAAACAACTCGACAACTTACATCATCTTTGTTTAAAGTGTGTGACAAGTCAATCTACTACGAAGTTCCACTACTAAGCCTTCTGTTAACTTAGATTCAAGGGAGGAACTTAACTATCTACCATCAATTATTTTTGCACGGAAATACTAAACTTAAAGAAGCAAGATTGTTCCACTGTCCAAATCAAACATGATGTGGAAGCCTTATGAAGTCCCCTGCCCAAAATGGGTTCAATGTACACATAATTATATACAAAAATAGTTTTATAAAACCATGATCCTTGACGTGGAGATCTAAAATCTTTTAATCCTAACTCCAATAACAAAAAATAACTCCTTCGCATACAAAAAGGAATCGTCCCTTCAATACTTGTCTCCATTTCCCCCGGATTCACCATTTGAGGACACACTAAGGAGATGGTTTGACCACGTCCCACTCAAAAAGGTAACTAAAGTGTTCAAGACCGAAAGACCCGTTGAGAAAATATGGAAGGAAGGAGGGGAGGTCCGAATAACGCATAGCCGATACACGAGAGAGAGCACAATATCTAGGATACCCAGTGCAAAGCGATGCAAAATAAAATGAAATTAAAGGGGGTGGACCCACCCCCACAACCTGCATTCACCCAATTTTTCCAAGGAACACTGTAAAGCACTGTCAAAGCTGTCAGAGGCTCGCAGTATCTTGGCCAGGCAATACGGGGATCGTTGAAGGATTAATTACCGAATCCCTTGGGAGAGGAACCTAAGACTAGTTTTTCTAAAAGGATCAAATGCACCAGGAAAGGATTGCTGAGGAAACGTGCATTGCACCAATGAATGTTAGAGTTCAACGCTGAAAGCCCGACTAGGAATGTGAGGGAAGCTCACATTACCATCGAGGGAGGCTCCTACATGACAGGTTCTTAGTTGTAGGAAACAATTCGCGGAGGAAAACTCGTGAGGAAGAAGACGAGGAGAGTGACTTAACTCAATGGAAGCTATTACCAAGGAGCTAGGTAATATCAAAGTAACATAGAAATTTGCTTGCTAGGCAAAATAAAGATGGCTGAGCAGAGTAAGATAGTCCCCAAGATCGCAAGGACTATGGAAGCCTCCTCAGAATTATGGAGACCATAAACTCATTGGTTTTTAAAGAAAAATGTGAATGTTCATTTTGGTGACCCATTCGCTGACAATAAGGATGTCTGGGTAGAGTTTGGGAGTCCCCCGAAAATCACAGAGGAAGATCAATAAAATAAAAAAATGCAGAGAGAAGTGACAATGATACGAAGACGTTCGTGTTTTCCCATCATGGGTCTGGTGTCTGTGTGATAACACTCTGTTCTTGTCTACTTGCAATCATAAGTTCATAAACTACAAAAACTTTATTAGATTGAAAATACCCAGAGAGCGTCACCTATTAAAAACACAACACTTTTTGTATGTTTAAGTTGGTATCCAGAAACCATTATGGGGGTAACAAACCCTCTCTTAGGAAGGTTTTAATTTCTCAGGAACATCCAACCTTTGGTTCTAAGCTATTCAAAGTTTCCAGACTAAACCATTCCATAATATGTCTGAGATATTAATAAATAGGATGATCATCTTGAAATGGTTGCTAAGGAGAAAACATTGAACTGGGGAAAGAACAACGATTGAATTTTCGCAATCCAGTGAGAAAAGGTAACTAGTGACAGTAACCTTAGTTGATCTAGCATCAAGTAGTGATGGGTTAAGGAAGGGGATGGTAAAGAGGTTTTTGCTTCTTTAAAAAAAAAATAGGTGCAAGTCAATTCATGATTACTAGTACCGCAACTACAAGACAGGGCACCCAACCATTGATCATCATTCAGAGACCTTACACAAAGTAGAAGAAACTCAATTATGCCAATCTAATCTAAAGCAAATGCAATTTCTCTAAAGACCGTGTCCAACGAGGACTGTCACTAGATGGCATAATTCCATCGGAAGGAGTTGCATAATTAAAATTAGATATAAAGTAATTGTTACGACAATACTTCTAGAGAGTACACAATTTTTTTTTTAACAAAATTCACAACTTAATAAAATTACTGTAACCGACGAATGGACTTTTTGATGTTCTTTGGTTGTTGACAATCCTCCATGCTCCCTCTTGTTAATCGTTGAGACCTCACTGGTACCTCCCAGCCAATGCTAGGGGTACTATTCTTCCCCATTAGCCCCACGAGCCACAAATGGTCCACACACACAAACCAGAGAAAAAATAGATCTCAGCTCGCCTCGCAAGGTCAAGCTAGCACTCTCTAATCAAGCTGGGTATCCCAACTCCCACAAGGAAAATCAGTCAAAAAAAATATTGGCAACTTTACGCCTACTAGTCATGGTCCATTCTCCATTGGCAAGGTATAGTTTTCTTAGTGACCTGTTGCGAAAACCACACCAATTTTTTTTTATTAAATTTATTATTAGGAAAATTATCCCCCATACCCTTGTCACTCGATCCCTTAGTTACACCAGAAATTTAATTAAGTTAATGTTCCTATTTCCCTCACCTATCTAAAAACCCTCCTCGATGTCCCTTTATTCCCTTACATTCCTTTTATTGACTCACGCCTTTATTAAAGCCTAGTTGAGTTTGAATTTATAAATTTCTCTAGATTAGATTCCCTATTATATTCCACATTCCTTTTGAATTAAAGTTTCCCTTTTTTGGTATAAGTTCTAAATTAGCAGGTTTTGTACTTAGCCAACCATTAATCTTTTAAATAATTTAAATCCTTTAAAAAAATTTCTTTTTAGTTTAATTTTCACCCCCAAATTCTTCATATCTCCCTTTTTTACTTGCTTAATCAAAGTTTTAGTTCTCAAGACTTATTTAGACATAGGCTTTAAATCCTTTAGGCTAAAAAAAAATCATTTTTAAGGGAAAATTTATAGTTATTAATCTTTACTCATGCAATCATTCATTTTAAGGCTGACCAAGTCCTAAGGAGACATAGTTTTCTAGGTACTACGTTCACTAACTTACCAGTGTTAAAATTGTGGCATGCCCTTCAATACACACTACGTGCTCCAAGGGTACCACTCACGTGTAATCATGTTCCATTTACGTGATCTTCCCTTCAAGATGCACTATGTGCTCCAAGGGTTCCACTTGCCTTTTGATTGATTTTGGTAGATGTCAATCCCCTAGAGTCAATACTCTATCAGGTGAGCTTGTGGGAGACTAAGGGCCTCTAAGGATTAAATACCTTGCCTTATTGTGTGCCCCTTAGAATTATTGTGAGAGACTTTCACAGTCTTCCCTCACGGCATTGTGGATCTCTCGAACTAGGTAATCGTTAATGTATAGTTCTAGCCATGACGTGAGTGCTAGTAGGCAGTGGCAAGGCTGTTGTCACACCTCTTCATCAATATCTTTGGTTGTCGTGCGTGACCCCTTTCATCCAAATGTGAGTCTGATTAGCAAGCTATCGTCATCCTGCATACATCAATGAAACATGTTAGTGATACAAAATAAACATCATAATTTACGAGTCATATGTCACATATTCAATAACAAAAACACTCAAATCATAAACAATTCGCTACCTAACTCGATCCAGAGTCCAAGGAGGTCCATCGATGCCATCAACATCCTTAATTAGTCAATATTCTTGCACACTCAAGAGAAACCAGTCAGTACCACATGTTGATGCAAATATAATCAAATAGCATATCATCATATCCACAACATCATCATAATCCATAAGTGAAACAATCAATCATATAGGGAACCATATCACTCACACTCAAGTGTCCTCAAGAATAAGTACAATCAATTGTGTGCAAGAGAATGATGTTACAATAAGTTATATTCAATGTGGATATTTTTTTTATTATAAAGGTTTAACTATTTTATTAGTAATTTTTTTTTCTATATTTACTTTATTATAAAAAATAAATGTCTTTTAAACTTTTTTATATTATATATTAATAAATGTCCTTGATTTTATAAATTAATTTGAGTCTATATATTATATATTTCTCTCCAGTGGGAATAATACTTCTCTGTGGTTTTGAAATTATATCTCTCGGAACGAGAATAATACTTCTCTTTGGTTTTTACCTTTTCTACCCAGGATAATCTATGTAGTTTCTCTCAGTTTCTCCAGAACTTCTTTGCGATTTTTGAAAATTATTTTTGGCTTCTTCAATGGGTTGAGAAATTGGACATGTGAAATGAGGTGAGTCACTTTTTATAATCTATTAATGTAAATATATTTAAATATATTTAATTTATTTTGTATTTTAAGTTTCATAAGTAAAAGTTGATTTGAGAGATAAATTCAATCCAAAATAATAATTGTTACATTTTTTTCTTCTCTTATTTTCAATATGAGCACTCCACCACTTGTTCCAAAAAATCATCCTAAGAGGGGAAGGCCCCCCCAAATCACCCTAGAGATCCTTTATGATTATATGGAATTAGTATAAAAAAGGAGATAAGAGAGAGAGAAAAGGAGTGAAGAAAGAGATGTAAAAATTCAAATAGATCTTGAGGCAGTGATTGATAAAATAAATAAATATACCATTAAAACACAAATAAGCAATAGATTCTTAGAGTTCAAGAGTGAATTGCAGACAATGAAGGATAGGATTTAAGAAATAGAAAAACATAAACAATCAACCCAAGAAGGAGGGGTTGAAGAAAATTAAAACTTTAGACATAGGATTAAAGAGATAGAAGAGAAACTAACCAATAATTTGACCCTCAGTAATATGGAAAACAAATTGGATATCAAACCCATCAAAGAGGAAATGAATAAGCTAATCAAATTGGACCATGAGCATAACAAAATAGTTTTGAACGTCATAATTTTTGGTTTAAAAGAACAACAAGAGGAGGATACACTACCAATAGTAAAAGAAGAATAAACTATCAAATCACAAATTGATACAACTTACCTCACAGAAGCAAAGAGGCTAGGAAAATTAATTGATCACAAAGATAGGCTGATCCATGTCAAAGTGAGCTGTAATGACCATAACTATAGCATACTTAGTAATTCTCCAAGCTTAAAAGGGTCAAGAATATTTATAAATGAAGACCTCATTCCCAAAGACCAAGTTGAATTAAGGAAGGAAGTTCAAAATGTAAAAGAAGCCAGGAAACAAGGAAAAGGGAAATAATTAGAAATCAAAAATCTATTCTTAGGGATAGAGATCAGAAGGATAATAATAAATAGGAATTTAGAACACTCGAGATCCTTTTTTGGAGCTATTGTGGATTTCCATGGCACAAAAGTCCTGTGATAAGTTGGATCCCATGTGATAATGATATTATCTGTTTAGTTGAAACTTGGGAGCATGAAGAGTCGAAGGTCCCTAACATAGAAGGATTTGTCGTGTGGTCGGCATGGAACAAAAATACCACTGTAGAGGGATAGGAGGCATAGCTTGTTATATTAGAAAGAGAATTTCTCCTCACATTCAACTTCATGATATTGACCCTCTCAATCAATACATTTGGATGGAAATTTTAGACACCAATGCTAAGAATTTGTATATAGAAATTTGCTATTTTGCACCTATTAATTCTACTTTTTATAAGAAAAACAATCTAGATAACAATTCTCCCTATAATAATTTAGAACAAGATATTTATATCTTGAAAAATTAAGGTAATATCCTCCTACTAGGAGACTTTAATGCTAGGACTGCAACTAAACAAACTACTCTTTTAAGTAATAACTCAAACCATAATCCGTTTTGTCTAGATGAGGACCTTGTTTTATATAATAGCTACAAAAGAAACTCTAAAGACCTAATTGAGAATGTGTTTGGTATTGAGTTGGTCAAGCTCTGCATCTGTCAAGACCTAATAATTTGCAATGGAGTAATGAAGTGGCCAAAATCCAACCAAATGATTTGTATTAATGGGCTAGGTAGTAGTGTTGTACGTTATGTGATATCTGATATCCCTGTTTCCAACCAAATAACAACTTTTGACCTTATAAATGACCATGAGCCTGACTCTAATCATAAACCTTTAACCATGACTCTAAAATTTTCCATGCATAGGAGCACCATTGAAGAGTATTCTTATAATCAAAGGACTTTGCTCTTTGAAAAAAGTAAAGTTGACATTTTCTTAAAGAATTTAAATAGTAAATTAAATCTCCTAACTTATAAGGACAACATTGAAGAAATCTATCAAAATTTTACAACTACCCTTTCCACTTCTATTAACAAGTTCTCTTTCGAGGTGTCCTATAAAAAGAATAATAGAAATACCAACCCTTGGTATTATAAATAATGTAAAATTTCTAGGAAATACATTAGGAATCCTTCGAATGAGTCCTTAAAACCAGATAAGATAAATACGTACAAAGCCCCAATTAAAAGGGAAAAAAGACCTACTATATCAATAAAAGGCAAGAGCAACTTTCACAACTATATAAGCTAGATCTTAAGAAGTTCTGGAGCCAAATTATAAAATGCAATATACTAAAGAAAATAATAGGAATCCCTTAAGGGACTGGAATTCCTACCTTAAAATTCTTTACGACTTCCCTAATGCCATGGACACCATTGCAATTATCCCTGCAAAGGAACAAGTTTTTTCTTTACATGACATAGAGTTTGGGGTTAAGAATCTTGCAAATGATAAAGATATGGACATTGAAGGCTACCAAAATGAAATTTTTAAAATCGGAGGGCCAATCCTTATCCCTCACATACACAACCTCTTCAATTTAGCAGTCAAGTAGGGATTCCCTAAACCCTAGACACAAAGCCTCATTGTTCCTACTTTTAAAAGGTGGGGATAGAAACATTCCCTCTAATTATAGGACCATTATGATTAGCCTAATTTTAACCAAGATTTATGGAATTATTTTGGAAAAGAAGATTATCCTTTGGCTGGAAAGTCACTGTAATTTACTTTACACTTGTCAAAACAGAGAGATAATTTTGATCTTCTGGATTGAGGTTGATTAGATCCTTATAATAAATTAATTCTCTCAAACCACATTTCCTCTTTAAATTTTGAATTGATGATATTTTTAAAAGTATCCTTATTCTGCAAAATGGTTTCTTCCATGATTCCCCAATAGCTTAGCCAAGATAGACCATCCTTATGCCATACTTGCTTGAGTCGATGATGGTTACAACTGGATTTTGAATTTTTTTTAGGAAGCATCTTATCTTCCATGTTGTTTAACTTGTTCTTATACATTAGGTACCTATTCATAATTTTTCTCTCAATGGGGGAGAGGTTTTCCTCTAAGAGGAGGATGGGATAGGGCATATTTCCTTTAATTTTGAGATTATAGGTTATAAAAATATTTTTAATTTTCTCTATATTTCTCCAGGAATCATGAGATATACTACATCCCCATTCTTCACATCCATAAAGAATAATAGGTGTAATAAAAGTATCAAAGACTAGGTTTTTCTTATCCCATATCCAAAGATCGTTTGATTTACAATTGTTTTCAAGCCCATAATAAGTTTCACATCCCCCAATAATCCTTTTCTCAATGCTATAATTACAGATGATCTTGTGGTGAATATCGATTCCAATATATTTGTATGAAGTCACTTCCTCCAAGTGGTTTTTTTCATATACGAAGTTATCATAAGTGATCTTATTGGATTTAGTGATCATGACCTTGGTCTTGTCAGTATTAATAGTCATACCCATATTGGAGAAAAATTCCTTGAGGATTCTTAGTTGGTTTTAATATCGTCGGGACTCCTCACCATAAGACAAATATCATCGGCACAAAGAAGAATATTGATGACTATACCAGTGAGAGTAGGGCCAACACAACCTGCGTCTTCTAAACAATCTTTGAACTTGTTAAAGTATATGCCAAAAAGGGTACGGGAAAAGGGACAACCTTTCTTGACTCAAATATTGCAGTTAATCTCTTTCAACCAACCCTTAGTGTTCTTAAAATTTGAAATAAAATTATCATAAAATTTATTTCACCAACCCTCAACTTGAAAGTCACTTTTATCTCTTCCAACCTATTCCAAAATGTTTTCCTGGGAGTCCTTTGAAAATATTTTCTAAAGTAAACAAAAAAACAAAAAAAAATGGTTTTTCGTATTGCAAAACTCCTCTGCAATGATCCTAAAAGTAACAAGATGGTCCACAGTTGAATGATATCTCCTAAACTCGACCGATCTTTTATCTCTTTTACTGTGACTTTCTAGCCAAAGGCTAATCTTGTTTTCCAAAATAATTCCATAAAGCTTTGCTAAAATCAGGCTAATCATAATGGTATTATAATTAGAGGGAATGTTTCTATCCCCATTTTTTAAAATAGGAACAATGAGGATTTTCCTCCAGGCTTTAGGGAAGCCATGCTTGTCTGTTAAATTAGATAGCTTTTTTATGTGAGGGCTGAGGATATGCCCCGCGATTTTAAAAATTTCAACTTGATAGCCTTCAATGTCCTTAGCTTTCCCATTTGCAAGCCACTTAACCCCAAAATCTATTTTATCCAAAGAAAAAACATGGTCCTTTGTAGGTACAATAAAGATGGTGTCTGTGGCATTATAGAACTGGTAAAAAAATTATATAATTAATTTTTTTATATAATTATTATGAAAAATTAAAATATTTTGTTAATTAAAATTATTTATTTGTTTTCATAATATATCCAATACAAACTAAATAAAAAAAAATATAAAAATACTTTTCATTAATAATAAGTAGTTCTTTTCCACATTTATCAATAATCTATTCACAATAATAAGTAGGTTTTTTTTCCACATTGATTCATAGATACATGGACTAATAATCTATTCACATATACTACATTTATAATAATAATAATAATATATTTTTAAGGTCACTAGTAAAGAGTCTACGAAGGTATACATACACTACCTCCTCTCAATTTGAACTTGTAATCTCTTAGGAGGAAATACGTGTTCTTAACAATTAATCCCATACCGTATAAATTTACATATCATATTATTACTTATCATCACATTAACTCAATATAAGTTTACATTTTACTAAATTATTTATATGAAATTTGTATACATTATAAATAATTATTAATATTTTATATTATTATGCTATTTTAAAAATTAAGTAAATAGAGTTTCCCACACACTTTAGATTTTTTCTTTTAAGATTTATTAAAATTTTGAATTTTACAAAATAACTTCTTATAAATGTTGTCTATATTCTAATTTCTATATAACTTTTATGGAATTTTTGACTTATTTTTATAATATTTTTTATTATCTTTATCTACATTCCAATCTCAATATAAAACTTAGGAATTTTGTTTCTACTTTAAAAATATTTTTTTAATAATAATAATAATTTAATCTTTTCAATCTTATTATAAGCTTAATTATTTTTTAATAATTTCAACACTATCTTTATTTCTTCAATTAAAAAAATCTCATCTTCATCTTTATTTTATCCTTGAATCACTTCAACATAAGATTTATAATAAATTAACTTATTTTATTTTCAATCTTATTATAACTTCAATTTTTTTTTTTAATAATTTCAACAATATCTTTATTTCTTCAATAAATAAAAATCACATCTTCATCTTTATTTTATCCTTGAATCACTTCAACATAAGATATCATCTAGATATTATTTTAGAAACCAAAATTAAAAAGTTCATTCTATGAATTTATCTCCTTCAATACCAAAATAAAAGAATAGCATTTGTACCATCATTCTCTTATATCACAAACATGTTACACATATTAAATGAAGACTCCCTTATAACTCGAATAATGTCCCTCCAAACATGAACACTCTTGTTTCTCTAATGAACACTTCTAAATGTTATATAGCTAAATGGTAGCTGGGATGAAAATAGTAATTGTTGGCCCTCGACCAAGTTTTGATAGAACATTGGTCGTGTTTGACCATTTTTGGGACTTCGACAGGCTAGTCGAAGATGGGGCGCTCAGGCGGAGCTGAGATCATGGGATATCACTCGTTTTACGGGATTTTTGGGTTATTAAGGTTTATGTAACATGTATGGGATGTCGACCAATGGGTTTACCCATGTGTTAGGCCTTTTTGTAATGTATAAATAAGTAGCTAGGCGATGAAAGTAAAGGGGCTAAGTGTAAGTGTTATCTATGTGCAAAGACTTGTAATTGGCTTAGTGGAAGAGAATGTAAGTTGTTTTGTGCATAGACGTTGTATGTAATACTTTGTGCTATTGAGGAGTTGGCTCTGTGCCTTGACTTGATTTTGGAGGATGGTGAATGTAGTGCGTTGTGCACAGATCACCTGCCCAGTGCAAAGCTGAGCTCAGTGGATTTGTGCACAGGAGAAAAATAATATAAAAATCTTGAAGACTAATAAAGAAGAAGAAGAGTTGGTGGACATAGCCTCACACTGGGGTGAAACACGTATATTCTCTGTTGATGTGCTTTGTGCAATGTTTTTCATGTTGTTTATATATTTATTTGTTTAGTGCATTGATCTTGATGTATGATAGATAGATCTATGGATGCTTAGTGATTATGTATGATGAATGCTAGATCTAAGTTGATTATATGTGCTAAATGATTGGATGTGCTTTATTCTGATTATTACTGCGTTGAACTGTAATAAGGTCTTAACCTACGATGTGAATAAGGTTTAAGAACTAATGCATGTTATTGGGTAAATGCTCTATTAAGTGTTGTAATCACAGATCTGTGTCCCAGCTCTGTTGTAGACACCTGACTCCTGCAACCCCCCTGCCTCTACCTTAGGTGAGACTTCATCTGCTTCGTAGGTGTTGTCGAAAGGGTCAGTAGTTAGAGTTTTTTTGGTGCACTGTTGAAGCGATGAACCCTAGGTCTTCCTGTGTGCCAACAAATGGTTATGTTGATAGGACTGAAACTGTGATTATTCAGAAATCAAGAAAAGAGAAATCTATGTGCATAGAATTGTTGTTGTAGTGCACAATATTCTACTTGAATTTCGAAGATCTATGCTAAGAAAGAAACCCGATCCGAAGAAAAGAGGTAAGGTCCTAAAGCTTTGTGCTCTGGTAAAGGTAAGCTAAGTAGAAATTTTTGCTTTGAAAGTATGAATATAGGTATGTTTGATATATTTTGTTCTATTCTGAAAACTAGGTCATAGTTAGAAGAAAGAATGGATCTAAATAAATTTGATAGAGATAGTGAAAGATATGTTATTTCTATGCATAGAAAGAGTTATGGATTAACAAGTGGATGCAGTAACCTAGAAAGAATTTTTGCAGATTGCATGGCCATCACTGTGATCCCAGTGCGCAGTACAAGAAAGGTTGGGGATCATTCAAAATAAAGAGAGGATTGACACTGTGTTATAATTGCAGAAGGTTGGGACACCTTGTTAAGGAATGCCCTGGTAGAGGTCCTATTTGTCTTTATTGTAAATCTATTGGTCATGAGGTTGAGGATTTCCCAAAGATTATTGCTAAATTTGAAAAGATGAAAATGAGACTAGAAAACTATGAAGAAGGAACCAAAGATATGTTAGAAAACTAGAAAGAATCAGAGACTATGTTATTACAGCTGAAAGAAACATTGAATGATCACAGAGACATCATTTTACCAGAGATCTTAAAATAAAAGAAGTGCATAGAAAAAATAATAGGAGACTTCGACATAGACTGTGTATTGGATGAAGAAACACATGTGAATATTATGCCAAAAAGCACATGGAATTTTTTTGGAAAGCGTGCTATGATACCTTCATTAGGAAAGATAGGATTGTTTAGAGGAAAGATGATAACCCTATGTGAAAGAGTTACTAATGTACCTATGATTTCCCATCAAACATCAATTGAATAAGAATTTGAATTCATTAGGTTTGTTGACAACAATGACCCTTTTTCACTTTTGTTCGGAAAGACTTGGATTGAAAAGGATCAGATTAGAAGGAAAGTAGAGGAAGAGGCCACAAAACAAAAAAAACAAGAATTAAGGGACTTTATAGCTAGAAAAATTGTGCGACTAATAGAAGAACAAGAAGATAATCCAAAGCAATAGAAGGCCAAAGAATTAGGTGTCGAAGTTGAAAAAACACAAGAAGTCTTAAAGAACCTGACCATGGTGGAAATAAGTGCATCCACCTTGGATATAGTAAGAGAAGAGGTAATACCTTTGCACCCTTTGGAAGAAAATCAACAGTATGAAGTTACTACACTAAGAGAAAGTAAGAATAAGAATGGAAAGAGGAATCTAGAGACTCAGATCATAGGAAAGAAGGAAAGAAATCTTAGTAAAAAGAAATAAAAGTTAAAAAAACTACAGGAAGTTCTAGATAAGACATCGCAGAAGGCAAGATTGCATAACTTGAACCTCGCTGGAATAACAAAACCGCGCAGAATGGGACTTCGCCATGGTGAAGCTATATGATCATTAGAGGCATCTTGGCCGTTAGAAGGATGCTCGAGAGGTTATTGAAGGAAAGATTGTCGTTGGACCGTTGAGACCGCGCCATAACAGATGGATGCGGATTGATGGACGATTCCTACCCGTTGAAGGAATTTGTTACGACGTTTCTTATTTAACCCGTCGGACGCTGCGTCGAGACCAATTTTTGTAAAAATGAGATATTCGCGCTAACAAACAACTAATTTCCTATCGCACTGTGCTTTCTATACCTCATCATTCATTTTATTACGTTGCTTGCCCATTTGCCTACCCAATTTATTTTATTACAAGTTTGAATGTCGGGCGAACGTACCATAGTAGAGAAGTCGGTGGAGGAAATTCTCGTGGATCTCATGATTAAGAAAGTCATGTCTCTAGGAATACATGTATCATTGACTGGCATATTGCAAGCATCCCCATCGAATGGACAACGTTCTCGCCGCGCTGCTGAGAAACGAAGAAAACACCATGATGATCTCGCTAACGTGAATAAGATCCCATCGGTCTTTTTGAACTACATCCCGCCTTTGACTAGAGTGGTTAACCGTGACAGTGTCCCACGTGATTTCAAATACATGTTGATCACTACGTACCTCTCGAAGGGGAAACACACAGTTGGACCCTAGTTGGGAATGATCCCAGCTCTTAATATCAGTTACTTCAACCTCGAAGACTAGAAGAACTATGATATGCTCTCACCGCATAGGTACCTAATGAAGAAAATTGGGAAGAATCCCAAGATAGTATCCTAGTCATGGATTAAGGAGCTTGTGTGCTTCTCGATATTGAATGTGATGAAGATTCCCAACTTTGGCCGACATCAAGAGGTTAACTCTTGAGTTTAATCCTCATGTCATGCTACCATGGAGGGTATCCGTGGCTTGACATGCGTGTCACTATGGATCCAACACTGATCCATGTCATTACATGACTGAGCATGCAGGGACCAGACCCTCACCATTTCTACCCAAGGAAGGTTGCAGATCGCGCCCTCTCCCAACATATAAAGGAATCCTATGGAAATGTAGATAAGGAGAAGCGAGGCTACAAGGTAGCCTCCAACCAGGATGGTGCAATGTGCCTAGCTTATCATCTTATAGTAGGTAAGATCATCAGAAAGAACCGTCTGACACAGGTCACAGGGTTCATAGTCGACCTCGCAGGGAAGTGTGTTAAGGGAATGCAGATGAACTGGGTGAGTTACCTCGTCAACAAGTTGGAGAAGGACTGTTGTGAAGAAGAGGACGAAGTCTACGAGTTTCATTTCAATTGGTTACTGATTTTAATTTCATTTGTCGCTTGTCATATGCCTAAGGGAGAGACATTTCCCAAAGTCGATCCATCAGAGCAGTTGGTTGCAAGGTTCTCCACCTTGTGGTACATGAGTGATATGGTGAAGCAGTGGAAATCAAATGCGGTGTTCCACACCAACTACATCCAATTGATGCATGCCATTGAATCATTACCCCGAATGACCACAAATACCTTACATCAATACAAACCGTTCACGAAGTTTCACGCAGAACAACACTTCATCAACATCAGTGCGCTCATGGATGACAGTAAGGAGGAGTTGTAGTGTTACTATAAATTGACTGGGGATGACATGGAAGAGATCACTAAGGAATGGCCAGTGAAATTCCTTGTACCGGTTGAAGATGCAGAACTCTCCGACCTCAACATCATCGAAAGTCGTTTGGTCACCCGAACTAAGAATGATGGACAGAGTAGCAAAAGAAAAAGGAAAAGGAGGAAGTGCAGGACATAGAAAGTGATGAGAAGGACAACACATCAGAGGAAACTGCACTTGAATCACCTGTAGAAGGAGGAGGAGATGAAGTGGACCAAGAGGAAGGAGGGGAATAAGGAAACAAGCAAGATAAAGCCAAAGTGAAACCACCAAAGGATCCCCTTACAAAGGCTGAAACGTCAAAGAAAATGAAGGTTTCTCCGCAGAAATCTTCATCCAGAAAGAAGACCCGAGCCAATAAGCCTCAGTCGAAGAATGTGCTCACAATGGATGATGTAGATCTCATCATCACAACTGTAGAAGACACCTTAGAGGATATCTTGCAGCGACATGAAACAAAGAAAGAAATGTTGTATGAAAGAATAGAGAAGGAGTTGAGAGACATACAATAAGACATCTACTCCAGCCATGCAGTGTCTACTACATAGTCATCATTAGAAATTGAAGAATTGGGGGATGATCCCACCCAATTACAAAGGCTAGAAAATGAAAATGAGGCTCGAATTTTTCGAGTCCAATAAGAAAAGGAGCAGGCCACAGAGGCCTTGAACCAAGAAAAGGAGGAGGCCTTAGAGCAACTTCAAGTTACACAGAAAGAGAAATATGAAATTAGAGAGAAGGTCAAAGAGGACAAAGAGAATATCCAAAAAGAAAAAGACCAACTACTTGTAGAGCAGACTGTGGTTAAAGAGGAAGTGACTAGAGCACTTTTCTCTGTTCCAAGCTTGGCGTAGGAGGAAAAAGAGTCCACTAAGATGCAAGTTGGGAAGCTCGTCGAAGCCATTCAAAATCTTCAAGCAAAAGTAATGGAACTAGAAATCCAAGCAGTGTTGAGCATTCTGCAATAAGTGTGCAATCAGAGGGAAGAAGTTTCCAGGAAGATAGTAGAAAGAATTAGGGCACTCGCCTCAGAGTGTAACCAATTAAGTGATCAAAGTGCACAAACCTATGAGCACCTTGCAGAAGATCTAGACCTAAGGAAACTGGAGGCGAAGCAACAAGTATCCACCATACAAGCATAGTTGAAGCTACTTACTATCGTTGAGAATATGAAGAAGTCACAGGAGCAATGCACAGTCCAGTAAAAGGTTACTTCTATCCAGAGCAAGGTTATGGAAGTGACACAAAGACTCCATCTGGTGCAAGACGAAGCCTTCATAATTTTTTAAGAAGTTGAAGGACAAGGCTCATAGCTAGACCAACAGATTGTGATAGTGGAACAATGCCTTGAACGACCTATTATTGAGAAAGTCGTTCAAGATTTCCTCGAGAAGGAGGCTCTAGAAAAGAAGAAAGTTGAGGAAGCTCAAGCTAATCTTGAGGATTTCGAAGCAACCCTGCCCAAATATAAGTGACTCAGGATGAGTCACAGATGAGTGTTGGGGTTCTATTGGCCCTCGACCAAGTTTTAAGAGAACATTGGTCATGTTTGACCATTTTTGGGACTTCGACAGGCTGTTCAAAGATTGAACGCCCAGGTGGAGCTGAGATCGTAGGATCTCACTCATTTTACGGGCTTTTTGGGTTATTAGGTTTTATGTAATGGGTATGGGATGTCGGCCCATGGGTTTATCCATGTTTAGGCCTTTTAGTAATGTATAAATAAGTAGCTAGGCGATGAAAGTAAAGGGGTTAAGTGTAAGTGTTAGCTATGTGCAAAGACCTGTAATTGGCTTAGTGCAAGAGAATGTAATTTGCTTTGTACACAGACATTTTATGTAAGCCTTTGTACTATTGAGGAGTTGTCTTTGTGCCTTGACTTGGTTTTGGAGGAAGGTGGATCTAGTGTGTTGTGCACAGATCACCTGTCCAGTGTGAAGCTAATCTCGGTGGCTTTGTACACAAGAGTAAAAGAATGTAGAAATCTTGAAGACTAATACAGAAGAAGAAGAAGAGTTGGTGGACGTATCCCCACACTGGGGTGAACCACATATATCCTGTGTTGATGTTCTTTGTGCAATGTTGTTCATGTTGTTTATGTATTTATCTGGTTAGTGCATTGATCTTGATGTATGATAGATAGATCTATGGATGCTTAGTGCTTATGTATGATGAATGCTAGATCTGAGTTGATGCTATGTGCTAAATGATTGGATGTGCTTAATCTTGATTATTACCGCGTTGATCTGTTATAAGGGTTTAACCTGTGATGTGAATAAGGTTTAAGAATTAATGCATCTTATTGGCTAAGCGTTATGTTAAGTTTTGTAATGAAAGATCT
Source organism: Picea engelmannii (assembly GCA_009831015.1). NCBI lineage: Eukaryota > Viridiplantae > Streptophyta > Pinopsida > Pinales > Pinaceae > Picea > Picea engelmannii. The sequence goes on along the minus strand of ML790464.1, from coordinate 223,969 downwards.
ATGTCCTAGCTTGGTTGTAGACACCTAAGTCTTGCAACCCCTGCTGTCTTTACCTTGGGTGAGACTTCATCTTCTTCGCAGATGTTGTCAAAAGGGTCGATAGTTAGGGTTTTGGTGGTGCGTTATTGAAGCATTCAACCCCGGTTATGCCCCTGTGCCAACAGTTATTCAACAATATGTAGGTATATTGTAACGTTATTACTAAAGCAGGAGCTTACTACATGGAAAGGTCGTTTAGTACGAAGGTTTGAAATATACGTCTCTGTCTATATATAGACTAGTGTGTGTGCCCTGCAGGGTAAGAAACTGAAATTCTCCTTGTGCTTTCTGCCGGATGCAAAATACTCGCAGACCTGCCACCATGTTTTACAATTTGAAATTTTGACAGATTCATATTCGTAAATTTGGACACTCATATTCATAAATTTGGAAAGTACTCATGGTTGTATTTATTGTTCTCATTTAATGGAAATAGTTGTAGTTGTCATTGACCTTATGAGACATTTTCCTCATAAGAGATCACAAGTTGAAAACCAAAGGAGGTAGGGTATGTATACCTTCGTAGACTTTATAAGTCAAAATCGCTTAATAGAAGAGCTTTCATACACCAATTTGATGTCTAGCTTTGCGATGACCTTAAAAATAGATTATTATTATTATTTTAATTTTTATGATTAAAAATTATTATTTATTTTATATTAGTTTACTATTTTAATTTGATTTTATATTAGATTACTATTTTTATGTTTTTTAATGATTAATTAAGTTATGTTATTATTTATTTTATATTACATACTATATATATATTATGATTAATGATAAGAAATTGCGAACCTGAAGACACTAGCAGACCTGCCACCGTGTTTTACAAGTTGAAATTTGGATATACTCATAGTCTTAAATTTGGACAGGACTCTTAGTTTTCATTTACGGAAAATAGTTGCTATTGAATTTTTTGTTTTTTTTTTGTTTTCTGATTGATGATAAAGCATATTTTAATTTTTATCATTAAAATTATTATATATATATATAATGTCTTTTTTATGTTGTTAATAATAATATGTATATTTTTCTTTTCCAATTAAAATTTATTACAATTGAATTATAAATAATAATGATGATTATTATTATACCAATAAAAATTGACTTCTTGATGGTTTATAAAGAGATATATTTTAATGTTAATTTTTGTTATTATTATTTATTTATTTTTACTTGTTTTCATAATTCTAAACATTTTATTTTTTAGATTTGTTTATAATTATTATTGAAATTCGATTGTTTTATTTTTTAAGATTGTTTTACAATTATTATTGAAATTTGTTTATATTATTATTGATGAAATTGCAAATTTTTTATTATTTAAATTAAAATTTTAAATATACAAATAAATTTTAAATTTTATAATAAAAACAATATGTAAAATAAAAATGACCAATTTATTTATTTATATAGAAAGATCATTTTTATTGTAAATATTATTTTTAATATAAAATTTTAAATATTTTATTAACAATATTGATTTTTTATTTATTTTATTATAAAAAATAAATATTTTATAAAAACAATTTATAAATTAATATTAAATATTAAAAATATTTTTATTTTTTATTTTTTTTTATATTATAAAAATTTAAATTTAAGATTTTTAAATTCTAATTAATTGCAAAATCATCATGGATCATTTTATAAATTTATCAAACTATTCATAAACCAAAACCATCTCAATTTTCAAATAGTTTTAAAATATATATATACTTTCCACACCATGCCACCATCAACCGTGGTGGTAAATGATCGTTATCTCCATTATTTCCAACTCATGGTCGTTGAAAGCAACTCGATGAAAATGTTTGAACATACTTCTCTAAATGAAGGTGAAAGAGTAATTTAATGTTGGTTTTTGAAAATTAATAAAGTCAAAAGGTTTTGTCGAACACCCTTTAGTAAATGAAAGTGAAATAGTAATTTAACTCATGTTTATTGAAAACAACCTCTAAACGAAGGTGAAAGAGTAATTTGATGTATTGAAAACAACCTCTAAACGAAGGTGAAAGAGTAATTTGATGTTGGTTGTTGAAAATTAACATTAAGAAAGTCATAACGTTTTGTGGAAATTTGATATTGGTTGTTGAAAATTAACATTAATAAAGTCAAAAGGTTTTGTTAGACACCTTCTAGTAAATGAAAGTGAAAGAGTAATTTAACTCATATCGCTAAAAGCAACCTCTAAATGAAGATGAAAAGTAATTTGATGTTTGTTGTTGAAAGTTAACAAAGTCAAAAGTTTTTGTTGAACACCCTCTACTAAAGGGTGAAAAAGTAATTTAAGGTTGCTTTTTCAAAATTAAGAAAGTCATAAGGTTTTTTTGGGAAAGTTTGAACATGTTTACTCTATGGTATATTTTCTACTAAATAAATATAAAAAAAATAAAAAAGTTGAAAGGTTTTGTTAATTTAAATGATATTATCAAATTTAATTAATTTTGTTTTTTAAACTTTATCATCATTTAGTATAATTATTATTTAAGTTTAGGTTGAAATGTTATATAATATTAAATTTAACTTGGTAATGTTATATTGTGAAATAATAATGAAGTGTGTTATATTATTTTTCTTGAAAGTTATAGATTTGTTCTTTTTTTCCTTAATTTAAACATAGTTGGTCATCATCAATTGGCATCAATAAACCTCAATCATTTATCATAACCAATTATTGTTAACCAAAGTCACTCAAAGCTAACCACATGCCATAATCAACCATGGTCAGAAACAATTATATGTTGTCAACCATAGTTAACAATGGTCAAACATGATCAAGCATAGTCAATCATGATCAACCCGAGTTACCCATATCATGGAAAACCAAAGTCAATCATGATTAACCATATACAACCACAATCAACTGTAATAACACATGATAAACCATGGTTAACTGTAATTAGCCATTGTTAATCATACTCAAAGATACTCAAACATGGTCAACAACCATTAATTATAGTCATCCATGTCTAGTCATAGTCAAACATCATAAACCATAATAAAACATAGCCAATCATGGTCAACCATGGTCAAGGAAAGCAAAAGCATAACCGAACATGTTCAACCAAAGTCAACCACAATTCATGAGTTCATCATTCTTGTATTATGAGTGAGTGACTTTTCACCTACCCTTATATAATAGAGTAAATGGTTTCCCTAATTGATAATTTATGAATTTCCAAAAAACAATAGCTCTTAGATAATAGATAATATTGATAAGAATTATGTCAAGATTCACACTTTAAAAAGTTAAAATAAAAAGGATTTGTTGTTTTTGTCTCTTATAAATCATCATTATAAATTTGTAGAACATGTAAATTGAAAAATAATTAATTTTTTTTACCATCATAAAATTTTTATTAGAAAAAGCAAAGGAATAGTGAATTTCCAAATCTACCCTTAAATGATATCCTCAACTCTGCACACATAAGTGGATCAAATCACACTCCCATGTCCATCAATTATGTAGCATTACAAGGAAAAGACCTTTTAGTGGAGGTTTCTAGTGGTACAAAATTGAAAAAAATTGTCAAAAAAACCTCCCCTACAACATCTGTTTTCAATAATGAATGTTTTTGCGGATACCATAATGAAACTTGATTATAAATAAAAAAAATTGGGGGCCCGGAGGTGTCATCAGATGTTTACAAATCACTGGTATTGTACACTTAAAGTCAAGCACCAAGACAGTAAAATATTTAAGCACCTGGGATTTAACAGTAAAACACACTAGGAGAGTTAAAAATAATTAAGCACTGGGGATTTCTACTTAGAAAGACCCGGTGCATTATTAATAAGAAGGCATTGATTCTGTATAAACTAATATGCACCAATGAGTTATTTGGAACTCCCCTCCCCCCATCCCCACCGCCACCCCCTCCCTAGTGTATTAAAAAGCGAAAGATCTGGTGTTTTTTAGTAAAAAACAACTATCAGTGCTTATCAATAAGATAATAGTGTTGGTGTGTATCAGTAATATAAACATACCGATACTTATTAATAATCCTAAAGCACTGATTCTTATTAATAACACAAAATGGAGGTGTTTCGTATAAGCTTAACGCATTGAAGGACAATTTTTTAAGAAATCAAGGAAAATAAAATAAACCTAAAGATTGATTTAACACACATATGTGGAAGAAATTACCAAACTGGAATTTAAGGTAAAAATGAAATAAAGCTAAAAGATTGGGTATGCATAGAAAGAAATCTAGAGTCTAGTTAACACTAGTCTAACTAGGAGAAGATTCCTATTTCAACTTAACTCAGATTTAGTAAAGAGTCAATCATTGATTGGAAATAAGGGGAATAAAGAGAAAACTAGGAGTGATTTGAGGAGTTATTTGAAGAAGGGCGAGGGAAATTAAATTTTATTAAAATACAATGTGGATTTACTTGTGAAAATTGGGGAGGGGGTGACAAGCTTAAGGGGAAAATAATTCTAAATTATTTTATTTAAAAAAAATAAATTAATTGTGCAAGTGGGGATGAGTTATGCGGAAATTCTATAAAACATTTGGCTAAGATGACAAATGTAACACACGGACTATGGGAAAATTATGCAGCAAAAATTTTCACTGGTTTTAGTTGTGAGAATTGGGATACCCAGCTTGAGAGAGAGTGGTCGCTAGAGTATTCTGGTTGTGTTGGTGGCCCCTTTATGGCTAGGGGATAACGGGGAAGAAGATTACCCTTAACGTTGGGTGGGAGGTACCGATAAAGTCTCAATGATTAGCCAGTGGAAGAGGAAGACGACGCTATCGCTGAAGCTTATCTGTGAATTCCTTGTCATCGGCTACGGTATTTTAAATGCTATTTATTATTGTATTCAAATTCAAATTTTGTAATCTTGAATGGTAGTAATGGAGTTGTTCTTGATCAGTGCTATGCTGAATTTGCTGTGTATTTATACATGATCATGATGTAAGAAAATGGAGTATTATTGTTTTCAATTAAAGAGCATCTTGACGCTATGTACTATAAATACGAGTTACTTTCGAGTTAATTTGTGGCTTATCGTTATCGATATGATTTTCGTTGTATTCCAATCTGATTCTAAATTTGCTATTTGTGCGCAATACTCTCTCTGTTCCATGTCATTTAGTTATTAAAACAGGGGCTGTGAGTTTAAATTCCTCCTTTCTGGCCTTGCAAATGAATGGTTTTCCGATGTGAACTTTATTGGGAATGCTCCCTGGGATAGATAACTAAATCGCAGCCTAATACTAATGGTAAAATACCCTTCATGTTTTTGAGAAATTGAGGATGGCGTTCCTGGGGAGGGGGTTTCCTGTGCATAAAGCTTGATGTTAAATGTTTCTTTTTCCGCCTGACACGCTCAAAACGTGTGGATAACTAGGGTGGAGTCCCTCAACAATTCTCAGGTTTTTAGATTAGTTGGGAATGACTCCCGTGGTTCCAGACTTGCGCCGAACGTCCTTCCTTTAGATTTACTTTGCTTTCTTAGAATTTTGACTTGTCAGATTTCCTACGCAACCATTGTGTGGTGTCCATATGTTTTCGCTTAAACCGAATTCAGGGTAGAGAGTTGACTGTCAGATTTCTTTTAAAACACGATACATATAATCTGAGTCTTTACCGCACTTCCTTCTAACTAAGCGCGATCGATCCTTATATTTTTCACCTACGGTGTGAGAAATGCCTTGGTCCAGATCCAGGGCGAGGGATACAACCATCTTGACTTACCCGTGAATTTCATTTAATGGTTTCCAGTGTTTACCATTGTTCCTTTGTAAGTCGTTTAAATGGATTCCCATGATTTTGTTTCTGTCCGGACTCCATACCTTTGGCGTCTAGCAAGGCGGGATTATTTTTCCTGGACTCCCAATCCGATGTAGTTGCTCGAATGCATTCTTTGTGTGTTTATTTTTCATTGTCATATCTTGTCTTGGTCTGGAACAAGTCAACAACATATATTTTAGAATAGGTTCAATCCATTATTTGAAGGAATAATAAATTTTTAAATTAAAATTTAAGTTGGCGAAAATTAAGGAACGATTCTAGAAGTATCTTTTAATCCTTCCATTTAATAAAAACAAATTCTAGGCGTCTTAATTTTCCTCACTAAGCGATTATGATATCCTACTAAGAGGATACAACTTATCCTCATATGGTCACTGAATTTGAGAAGTCAAATTAAGAACTTGAATGCTAGATTTTTTTTTAATCAATTCCTTAAATAAGAACATAAGACATACCTTTACTTCGAGAGGTTCCTAAATGATTTATACCTTTAATGAGAATGCATGTATTTAAGAATTAAATTAGTTATTTATCCCTTAAGTTTAGAAATTAAAATAGCCCTTAGAGTGTTTGTAACGGCCACACCGTTACGACAACAAACGACTTACAACGAGTTTTTTTTTTTTCTTTTAAAACTGTGTTAGAAAATTAAAACATACTAACAAAGAAACCATCATCAAGATATCCTTCCATCAATCCTAAATATCAATAAAGATGGCGCAAAAGGAATTATTCGTAGAACTCATCATATATCAAATCATTTCAACTTGCACAAGCAGTTTAAAGTCTACAACAATAATTTGTTAATAATTTCATGCACAATAAAAGTTGTCAATTAATCATTCGTAAGTACATTAACGACGCAAGCAAGTGTTGTTAATATCATATGACCACATAAGTGAAGGCAGACGGTGAATGATTGTACACATCTGATTGACCACATATGATCACAGTTGTGAATGATTGACCACATATGATCACAGTTTCGTTGCGCTCAAGGCGTCTAGGTCTAACATTATTTACGTACACTATAAATTACGCGAGCAAGAAATCGAACTTATAATTCATCTCATCATCAACATGTACTCTGCAAGGAAATCTAAACCATAAATTCAATATGCATCAATTTAAGTTCGGGTGTAAAAGTGTCATTCATTTAACTCTGTGCGTGCATTCAATCTATTACTACCATCTATCCATATTGTAATTTCAATGCGCAAAAAAACTATCCCTCATTAATGGCGCAATTTATCAATATAAATAGACTAGTATAGTTGCTAAATAATTAATTGTTGGTGAGCGGATAGGTTGATAAGATAAAACGAATCCTTAAAAGAATATATTAAATTTTATTATTGATTAACAAATAAAAGGTTGAATTCTAGTGTTAATATTTTAATTTTTGTTAATCACTTAAGTGGCAATCAGTTAGCTATCAAAGTAATTTTTAAATATGATTAGATAAATATAAAAAAGTAAATACATAAACGAATGTCTTTATAATAACTAGGAAGTTAATGATTGAAATCACAGCCATTTATTTTGTGTGACTATTAAGAATATTCCAGCCATATTTAATCTTGTCCATAGAAAACGTATTAAACATTAAATCCCTATTAAATCTGCCCATTATCAATAGGTGTACACCTTTCAACTTAAAAATAAATAAAAATAAAACGAAACCAATATTACATGGAAATTCCATCATTGATGATTACCATCATTTATACTATTAATAGAAATAGGAATTGAATAAAAATATAAAGTGAAACCATTCTTTACATTCAAGCCACTCTTACACAAATAGAGAAGACGTTACAAACATTATTACTATGTTTATAACTCAAAGAGAAGTCATTGTCTCCAAAGCTTGAATCCTATATATATAGTAGTAAGATCAACTCAGAACCAAATCGATCGTATTAATTATTTCTTGAACATTTCCTCACAGTACATATTCTCTTCTCCGTAAATGTAACAAAAAATACTATAGGGGCAAAAGCATCAATTTTATAAACTTCAAAAGTTGAATTTTTTTTTTTAATTAAAACCATCTTAAATAAAAAATAATATTTGTTTTTTCAAATCAAACAACCAATGTTTTATGGCCACTCTTGAAACTTTAGGCATGGACTCCTTGCAGTAAATTCCAAACTTTAAAATGGAATTTAGAAGACTAAAAAAATCCAAAGAACTCTCAAGGCTGGCATAAAAGACTTAACTTACTTCCTTACGGAGAGATCTAATACTTCAAGCTTTACTAAGGAGCCATGTAAGGTTTAAAGTGATCTCCAAAACGCGGAGATAATTTCCTACGAATCTGCCAAAGGGGAGGAGGGAAAACGCAGGGGGAAGGAAAAAATATCCATCCAATACCAGTCGTTAAAACCTGGACGGACTGACAACTCTGGTGACGGCTTCCAGCGTGGCGCCACGCAAAGGGAAGTTACCATTAAGGATTGCAAGGGTCATTGCAATCGTTGGTAGTCGAACTAGGTTCTTCAAGACCACAACTCTGGTGACGGCTTCCAGCTTGGCGCCACGCAAAGAGAAGTTAGCATTAAGGATTGCAAGGGTCATTGTAATCGTTGGTAGTCGAATTAGGTTCTTCAAGAACCCAAGTTAATCGTTGTCAGTTAAAGTAGGACTTGAAAGTTCCATTTATCTCAGTGGCCAAAATACAATGCAGGGCGAAAAGAATTGCAACAGAAAATGCGGGTAGAAGGAATGGCGCATTTAATCGGGGAGGGATCCATTCGAAAATGCGGGCAGAAGGTTACCAAGGTTAATTAGTCAAGAGAGAGTATACAACACACTCAGAATCTATACCACCCTAAGACCGAGCTCAAGGCACGTGGAGGGATGAACTGATATAACTGAGTGTGGGCGACTTAGGAAAAGGAATTTAAAGACTCTAGATTGGACTAGAGATTCGAATGCTAAACAAAATATCCCACCTTAAATGGGACAAGAAAACCAGGTGCATCAAGGACTAAAACGAAAATGCGCAAACAACGTCGACTGTCCACATGCGGGATGGTGCATAGGCATATGGGGTGAAAACTCTGTGCGCAAAAAATTCTACAGGCCCGATCTATTCATAACAACAAGATTCAAGTAGGGACGTACAACAGTTCAAAATTTCTGCGAATTGTTAACACAATATGAAAATTTCTTGTTAAAGTTTAGGTAGGTACATCTAGATCAATGCCATAGAAAATAATTCTGCAGTCATGTATCACCACCATCCCAACCGTTACAATAAGGCATCCAAGGGAATTATAGTCGTTGTTGACCTTGAATCTTACATATTACGCAAATAAAAATATAATCGATTATACAACTTAAATATAATGCAATTACAAATTAAATAATTGACCGTGACTAAAGGTGCATAATCCAAAGTGGATGTCCCGTGGTTGCGCTCCATCAAGCTCCTTGCTCTTCTCACAAGCTCCTTTCTCTTCTCACAAGGTCGAGTTGTGCATCACAACTCCCACAAGAAAATTCAGTAAAGAGTAAAATCAGGCAGCATAACCTTAAGCATACCACTAGATGTCATCCATTTTCCTCCTCTACTATTTCTTTTATAGAGGTTTCTTAGTGACTAGTTTCCAAAATCCACATTAAAATCTTCTTATTAATTTTTTTTTATGAATAACCTCCCCCATACACTTGTCATTCAACTCCTTAGTTGCACCAGAAATTCATTTAATTAATTAAATTAATTTGCCAATTTCTCTCATCCTCCTAAAAGATTTCCTAAAAACGCTCCTAGATGTCCCTTTATTCCCTCACATTCCGTTAATGATTGACACCTTTCTTAAAGTTTAATTGAGTTCGAATCTGGAAAGTTCTCTAGACTAGATTCTCTTCTATGTTCCACATTCCTTTTGTATTTAAGTTTCTCCTTTTTGGAGTAAGTTCTAAATTAACAAGTTTTGCACAAAGTCAACAACTAAATTTTTTGGATAAATTCTTTCTCCTTTATTTTTTTTTAAATTTGATTTTACTTCAACCCCCCCTTTATTAATTGATTAATTAGTTTTAGTCCTCATACCCCAATTACACCTATCCTCTAATTTCAACTAGGCTTAGCAAAATTATTTTTAAGGGAATTTTTATAATTATTAAACTTTACTCATACAACATTTATTTTAAGGCTGGCCATGTCAAAATAATATATTGTTTTCTAGGTACCTAGGTTCGTTGACTCACCAGTGCTAAAAACCGCGACGTGCCCTTCCAGACGCACTGCATGCTCCAAAGGTGTCACTCGCCTTCATTCATGTTTTATTTATGTGACATTCCCTTCAAGACACACTACGTGCTCCAAGGGTGCCACTCATCCTTTGATTGATTTTGGTAGAAGTCAAACCCTTGGAGTCAATACTCCATCAGGCGACCTTGTGGGAGACCAAGGGCCTCTAAAGAATAAGGAACCTGCCTTACTGTGCACCCATTAGAATCTCCATGAGTGACTGTCTCAGTTTTCCCTCACGACATCGTGGATCTCTCAAATTACGTAATCGTTAACCTATAGTTCGAGCCACGATGAGAGTGCTAGTAGGATGTTGCAGGGTTGCTTCCATACCTCTCCTTCAATATATTTGGTTGTCGTGTGTAACCGCTTTACTCCAAATGTGAGTATGATTAGCAATAAATTGTCAGCCTTCTTCCATCAACGAAACATGTCAGCGATCCATAAACAACATCATAATATATCCAGTCATATGTCACATATGCAATAAAAAAAATACTCAAAACCTATACAGTCCACTTCCTGACTCGATCTAGAGTCCAAGGAGGTCCATCTATGCCATCAACATCCTGAATTTATCAAGAGTCCTACACACTCAGGAGAAACCAGTCAATAACACCTATCTATATATAATAACATAACATAACATCATAGATCACAATCTTATCATCAGAATCCATAAGTGAAGTAGTCAATAATATAATGAACCAGATCACTTAACACAAGTTTCCTCAAAGAATAAGTCACCTCAGGTGCGCACAAGAGCCAGATGTTACATACACCCCCTCTTTTTCTAAACTTCGTCTCAAATTTTCTCAGTACACCAGTGGATAAATAAAGTATCTAACAATATCTAAATGTCTAGCTATCAAACCAAAAATGGAAATTGTTGGCGCATATCATATGCGTCCTCCCAAGTAACCGAGTGTAGACTATAATTGTCCCACTAGAACTTGATCTGATCGACAGTTCAATGCAGTAGTATTTGAATGTGATGGTCCATAAAGCGGATTGGCTCTACCATGAGCACACCCTCATCCGACACTCGTAAGGACTCAATTCAATCACATGCCTAGGATCACTGACATAATGTCGCAACATATAGAATAAAAACATCACGCAACACCTCAAAGAATGAGGCATACCTAGCCAATAGGCCTACTTCATAATCATGGTCAACATGATGCGCATTAGAAAACCCTTTTGCCGATAATGCGCTTCTTCCATCCCTTTTTCATATCATTTGTATTTGTTCTTCCAATTCTTAGATTGCTTCTGGTCCTACTAGGACCCCATCCTCGAGTCTATCCCATCTCAAAGGCATCCGACATGGTCACCTTTATAGAAACTCAACGGTGGCATCTTAATGGTACCTTGATGCTTGTTGTTGCATGCAAACTAGGCCAATGACATTAACTATTCCCATTGTTTCTATTGGTCCAACACACACATATGCAACACAACCTTCGAAAATTGGTTTATTCCTTCATTCAACCTGTCTATCTCAGGGACATGTTGTACTAAAGATCAGTGGTGTTACCAAGGCCTCTTGGGAAACTCGTCCAAAATCATCTTGGAACCACTGATTCCCTTATCATATATTATTCCCTTCGTACATCCGACAGTCTCAATATCTTGTTGATATAAACTCTAGCTATACTTGGCACCTGATGCATCATATGCATAGGGGGAAAATTTGAACTCTTCGTCAAAGTGTCAACTATCATGAAAATCGAGTCGTTCCTCCTTGTCATCAATACCAATTTCCCAATGAATTCCATTGAAATGACCTCCCATTTCAATTGTGGAATAGTGTGTGGCCATAGCAATCCTGTTGGATGTCTATGTTCAACTTTCACCTACTAATCTTCTAGACATCTCACTATGCAGTTGACAATGTCCTCCTTTATCCCTTCCAAAAGAATAAGGGATTAAGGTCTGTCCTCTTCTTCATGACTCCTCAATGATCCATGTACACTGCTCTATGAGCTTCGTATAAGATAAAAAAATTCTCAATTTGTCGTTGGG
>ML790464.1:181765-203409 GCA_009831015.1 Picea engelmannii | reverse complement strand
TCAAGAAAAAGAAGAGAGATACACAATGAAGAATGAGAATCAATGTATATAGTGATCTAATCAATGATTTAGTGATATTCACTCATATAGGCAATGACATCCTATAATTAGGAATGCATGCATAATAACGATGGTCTAAGATTAGAAAGTCTAAAATAAAACTAGTGAATTAACTGCCACTGAGCTAGTGTGCTGAAAATAGAAATTTCTCCACTATGGAGTAAAAAATGAGTCCTGACTGCTAGGCCATTTTAGGTACTCATGTAAAATGAAACTAATGAACACTGAATAAAAATGAGGAAAGAGGGAAAACCATGTGGGAATCCACCCCCCCACCCCCCCCGCCCCGTCAAAAGACAATGTATCAAAAGAAGAAAATGGAAGATGCTAGGAAACTATGTTCTTCACTGCAAGACGTTCCCCCAAAGTCTGAAACTTCTACGCACTGAAAGTCTTTGTGAATATGTAGAAATATTTATGGATATGATGAAGTCTTTTTGCAACCTATTGGGCTTGTACCTCTTGATCATGTGGACCCATCTACACCTGAAAATATTCCTTTCTGATGGAAGTGGAGCCAGATTCTAAGTCTGATTCTGTAGGAGTGAGTCATACTCCTTATACATGGCTGCTTGCCATAATGGATTTACCACAACACTATTGTGGGTATGTGGATCAATATATTGAACCATATAGCAATGCATGGGAATCGCAGATCCTGAAGCCAAAAATACATGAGAATGATCCTCATGTTGAGATCGTGTCCTCCTCAAATCCAATGGATTCCCTATAAGGTTGTCTTCTTCCTAAAGTGTGGTATGTGACTTCTTGGGCATTTGTTGAAGCTTCGGTGTTGGTTTATTATCTAGATGTACTACTTGCTTATTTCCATGTACAAAATCTGAGTGCATGGAATCATCTCTGATGTCTGAAACTAATGGAAGCACAAGAGTATATGTATGTTGCATTGGAGGTGCATGAAAAGTACTCTCCTTATGTGTAAGTAGAATAGATGGGTCATCATCAGAAAACTTAGTGAATTTATACAACCTTGACTTGTGATCCACCCCACCAAATGTAATGATGGAATTTTCATGCATGTCAATTACTGAAACTAAATCGGATGTAAATTCAACCTTTTTGCCTTTTTGAGTGATCTGATAAACTGAGAGAAGATTCATAGAAATCTTTGGAACATGTGAAACATTCTCAAAACTTCCATTGTGGAGTTCCAATCTCCCTTCTCCTGATACATATACTGGAGTATCATGCCACATGAGAATAGGGGCTCTTGAGCATGGACTCAAAGAAGAGGAAAATTCCTCTTTCGCCACCATATGATGAGATGCACTAGAATCTATAATCCATGAATCATATGAGGATCTAATTGCAACCAAAGCATGATGATTACCTTTTGTAGGAACATGATATTATTCCTTCTTCTAATTGACTCCCTATCGAATGAAGTTTCCAAGGTTGTTCTGCTGAAGTATTTGTGACATAAGATCGATCTATTTCTTCATGCATGTGGATTCTTCATGATTTGGTTCATTGCAGTAAGTGCATTGATTTCCCTTATTATTCTTCTTGTAATATGAAGTTTCTTTGAAACCTAAAGAATCGTCAAAGGGTTTGGAATATCCCTCCTTCTCATTTTTTTTCTCCTCCCCATTCTCTTTGGATGATCCTTTTCCATAATGAATGGCAAGTGCATGTGATTTTGGATCCTTGATGAGTCCCATTTGTATGAGTTTTGTCTTTTCTTGTGTAAAAGACTCAATGAATTGAGCCAACGTAGGCATTTTCCAATTTGTTCCATAAAGACATTTGCCATAATGGAAATTGGTGACATATACAACATATTCTAGTCCTAGCTTGGCCAAGATTGTTAGAATACATTGTTTCTCTTGTGTAGACTTATAAATACTACATTAACCCAAGATCAATAACAAATATTTAAATTTAGTAAAAAAATGTTGTATATTATCAAAATTTTTAGGGTCTAATGTATTCAACTCTACCTCAAGCATATGACCTCGCATCTCATCTTGCTTTCAAAAGAGTCCTTCCAAGGTGGTCCATATCTCGTTTGGAGTTTTTCATGCGGCAATATGAAACCATAAATCAATGGATATTAATTCAAGAATTATTCTTGTGGCCTCATCCTTATGTTTTGCCCATCTGGTCTTGTGAAGCGCTGATGTAGGTTTTGTATGTGTTGCCATCATCAAATTATACAATCCTTTTTTTTAAGTTGGAATGCGGCCTTTGGATTCCATTAAAAATAGTTGTATGGTGTGAGTATTATCACCAAACTTGATTGAAGAAGTTATGTCTCCATCCCTGTTATTGATTTTGAAAAGATCCTGAAAACCCATATTGTGGATTCTAAGATATGATTGGTAGTTCTATGGCAGCTATAGATATGGTAAAATAACTATATTTCTTAAAATATGATGTGGGTTTTGGATATATTTTGTGAGCATGAGAATCCCTATGTTGAACGCCTTTGGTCCAAATTTCAGCTCGACCCAGATTGCGGATTTCGAGATATGGCTATTTTACTGCAGAAAACAAATTTTTGGAGGGTTGTTGAATCGTCACACCCTAGAGAAGGATAAAGTGTGACTATTGGCCCTTGGTTATGGAAGGAAGCGAATATTAAGGAATAAAATTGAATTATGAACTGCACGGAAGGCACATAAATTAAGGAAGGGTAGAAAGTTGTTAAAGAAGAAGAAAAGAAGGAGCGAAGTGAAGTAAAAGCTAGTCGTTGGAAGAGAAGATCAAGCAAGATAAAGGATCGAAGAAGAAGGATCATGGAAAACTCAACAAGCAAAAAAATACATCAATGAGTGCTTTGGAGCACCTCAAGGAAAAGAAGGAAAGATACGCTGGCAAAGGCCTTAAATACGGGTCAAGTCGACCTAGGGTTTTGACACCTAGACTTTGCCATGTAATGTATAAATAAAGGTCTAGAAGACCTGGGAGGGTTCGTTTTAAGTTGTTTCATTGATACTATGGTTGTTTTTCATTGTTAATTATTGTTGTTGAGAACAATATTGAGACTGTATTGTAAGATATTTAGCTGGGTGCGAAGATCAACCCTGTAGCTAGGAGTGCATGGGGGGAAAGAAAGAGAGAGATATGCAAGATAAGTGCATAGATAGAACTGTATGTTTTCATCTAATATATCAAGAAACATATTTATATGGACATATCCCTAGAGAGAGGGTTAACCATGTATATCTTGTTGTTCTTTAAGATTGATGTTGTCTTATTTTCCATTTGATATACTATTACTTCATTATTATGTTAGATGATAGATATAACTTGTGAAGTAAGTTTAGGAAGGGTAAAGAATATCTAGATTGTTTTGTGTTGTTGTCCTGGATCAACTTTTCATTTACTTTGGCTGTATACACATGTGTCCTACAACCCCCTATCGCTACTTCGAGTGAGACTGCATCTGCTTCGCAGGTGTTGCCGAAAGGTCCAGTAGTTAGGGCTTGTTGGTGCGTTGTTAGAGATGAACCCTGGGGCTACCGCTATGCCAAAAAATGGTTCCATTGTAGGGACCGAGATCTTCTTAAGGAAATGTCAAGCTGGTTTCCATCGAAGAAAAAAATTTAGAAGTGGATAGAAGAACAAGAGAAGGACTTCACTAAAGCCTAGAACAAGAATCCTAGCATTAGTACAAAAGATTGGTTTGGAAGGTACATCTTTATCGACATACAAGATATTTTATTTGGAGGAATTCATAAAGAGTTATATGAGTGGTTAGCTAGATTAGAAGATACCCAGTTTGAGATCAGATCTAGACCACCTGTGGTTTGGACAACAACGTTGATCAAGAAGGTCAACAGAGTTGATAACGTTGTGTCTAGATCAACAGATCTCTGATTTTATAGAACCATTGGACTCTACATTGCTAAGTTTTCCATCGATAGAGTCGAATTGTATAGTCAAGCAAAGAGGTATTTCTTTAAGGGACCTAGGGGGAAGTTCCTACACCTTTTAAAGTCAAGGATTAAGATGCTATTGCATGAGAAGAATATCCTGAAGATTGAGTGAAGCTAATGTTCAAGAATTCAGACAGTGATAGTGACATAGTGATTGAACTCATGCGCAATGGGAGACTGTTCAAAGAGGTTCCCCTTGCGAACCTATTCAAGAAAAACTATGGAGACAAGGGATTCTACAATGGAAAAGAAGCAGATCTAATGGGCGAACAACATCTAGAGTCCACAAGAACAAAGGAAGTAGTATCGATAGAACTTCACCAAGGAGAGCCAAAAACTTCAGACAATCCGCATACTGTCGAAGTAAGTACTATTACCCCTCCTATTTTTTTAGAAGCAACAAGTAACCAGATGAGTCAGAGCAGTCAGAGTACTGTTACCAATGGTCTAGCACACACTCAGTCAAGAAACTGAGGAATATCTATGGAATATGAGATGACGTTACCCATTTTTAGAGGAGATGGAACTGAATATCCTAATCAAAACTCATTCTTAAGAGAAATTGTATGGAGAATTAAGCAAGTCACTGACAAAGCTATCAAGATAACTCATTTTAGTAATACCTTGAGGGATCACACTCTAAACTAGTGTATGAAGTTTTCTTTAGGCTTTGGATAACCTAAATCGTTGAATGACATTAAGACTGTGTTGAATGCAAAATTTAATAAAGCTAAGTCAGAGTCACAATGCATTACAGAGTTGAAAGAGATCAAGAAGAAGGTCACTGAACCTGTTTGGGAGTTTGATCAGAGATTTAAGTCTCTGATAAGCCGTTTAATTTTCCAGATCCCAGACGAACAAAACAAATAATGGTTCATCGCTTCTCTCCTACAACAAATAATGCAACAAAAAGTCGCTTCGCAGGCTGAATCACTGGATATCGCTATGAAACTAAAAGAAACCTCTATAAGATAAGACATCCCAGGTATGAGCCAAATCTTGTATCAGTTAACCATTTTATCTTTACAGGTCGACGATATGATGAAATACAAAGGAAAAGAGAAAAGAGAAGATATTTGGTGTGTCAAATGTAAATCAGAAGGCCATGACAAAGAACATTGTCCTCTATTTCATGAATACTTGGCTTCTGGAGAACCTAGTCCTTTGAAGAAGGCTATTGTACCCTGGTGGGAGGTATGCAGAACTAGACATCACCCTAGTGAATGTTATTATATGAAAAAATATGTCAAGACAACCACCAATATTTACTGCACATTTTGTAAATCTGTGGGGCATGATGAGAGAGATTGTAGGGATTACGATATCATGTATGAAATATCAAGGGATATATATAGGATTTAAGGAGAAGCAAAAAAAGAAATAAATAATGCGTAGTTCAAATCGTCAGGAAGATGAAACTTCAACCCTCGAGGTGGATTCATAGGAAGAGGACGAGGTGGAGGCATGGGTTGAGGCAGAGGTCATATTATTTTCTATAACTATGCACAACCAGGACATTTGGAAAGGGATTTTCAGAACCCTTATGCCACTTGCAAATACTGTAGCTCGTTTAATCATGTCATCGAATATTGTCCAGTCATGTTTTTCAGACTCTAGGAGAGATGAGGAGGAAACCAACAAGTACAATTAATATCAGCAGAACCTCACGGTGAGGACCCTAGAGTCATTGTGATTACTTGAGGAGGCACTCTTACAAGTGAAGATAGGGTAACTCTAGTAAAGACTGTAGAAGGATCAGGGATCAAAAGAGATGAAGAGAATACATAGTTGTTTGATCCAAGGAGAGAGAGGCATACTTTTGAGGAATAAAAGAAAGAATTTGTAGAATGAAAAACTTCTTCATATAAGGCACAACCAGAAGTAAGGAAATGTGGAATGCCTCTAGAATTCAATTAGTCTACCTTGCCTAGGAAAGGAAAAGAGGTAAGAAACATTATGGAATTCTTATGTACTTGCATTAATTTTATTAAGAATGAAAGAGCTATGTAAGAGCTACAATACTTGATAAGACAATATGAGATAGGAAGGGTAGATCCTCTTATGAATAAAGAAGTACATCAAGTATCTAGAAAGAGAAGGACAAACAAGGAATTACACCTTAGTGCTCATATTGGAGACTATGACGTGGACTATGTGGTCCTCGACTTAGGATCAAAAGTGAATGTTATGACAAAGTAGACTTGGGCAATGATGGGAAAAACTAGACTGATGTATTCCCCTATCAAGCTCAATATGGATAATCAGCGGGTGGTGATCCCCTTTGGAAGACTAGAACATGTCCCAGTAGACGTCGATGGGGTAAGGACATTTACAGACTTCAAAGTAATTGAGATTGTTGATGATAGCTATCATTATCTTGCATTGTTAGGAATTGATTGAGATTTCAACAATTTGACTGTTGTCAACCTAAATAAGAGAAGAATGACATTTGAGGGTAATGGCCTTAAAGTAAGTAGACCTTTGGACTCGGATGAAGGTTGTAGATACACAAAACCTATCAGGGAGGAATACCACGCATATGAGTTAGAGAACATTTATAAACTGACAGCAAGACAATAGGGTTACATTAATCCTTCAACAGATGGAATTCTCAGCTGGCGAAGTGAAAGTGCATGCTCATCAGATTCAAAAGAGGCATTAGAAAATTGGCAGAACATAATGTATGAAGTCTCTACACGACGATGTGCTAGAATGACCAGACAAGTTCACTGGATTGGCACAAAAGTAAGTAATCTTCCAACATTTGATGGCTTGAATCATTTAGAGACATTTCTAGCTAAATTTGAGAAGATGGTACCAGTACAGCAGAGGATGTTGCCACTGGATGAAGCCTTGAAAGTCACACGAGCTAGATGGTGGGGAACACACAAGAATAACATCACATAATGGGTACAGTGTCGCACCTTATTGATAGTGCACTTTTCAAACCAAGCAGAAGGATGCAAAGTTTGGTACACAGGTCAGAGTTTTCCTAAGGACCATGTGCGAAGTTCTGAGGAGGCCTGGAGAAACACTCCTAAAGAACAGTGGGTGCATAAGTTCATTAACACCTTGGATACGATGCTTATCAACTTGTATCTTCAAGAAGAACTGTGCCTCATCACTACAAACTGGTATGGAATGAATCAAAACTTTATAGCTACATTTTTATTTGAGATTCAATACCCTATAGTAGATCAAGATTTATAAATTGTGAGGCAAAAGGTCTTAGAAGAGACACCTAACCTCCCTTTTTCCCAAGAAGGATATGAATGGATTGCACCTCTTCAACAGTTACATGATTGATACAATATTAATATTGATGAGGATGATGACTCTAGAGATGTAAACATTGCAGAAACTGAAGGTCACAGAGACATAGAAGGACCAAGGATTGAACTAACTTTTGTTGGACTACCAATTCAAATTAATAAGGTTAATATTGGAACAATGAAAACACCTAAGTTAGAAAATTTTGGAAACTATTGGGATGATGCTATTATTAGCAAGATCACAGAGCTATTACATGAATATTAGGACTTGTTTCCAACCAAGTTCAAAGATATGAAGGGCATTAAAGGACCCATGGGATAAATGAAGATACCCTTGAGAGAAAATGAAATACCCATCAAGCAAAGACCTTATAGACTTAATGCCAAATATAAGCAGAAAGTTAGGATTGAATTGGATAGAATGGTGGAAGCAGGAATCATAGAACCTATTGAAGAATCTGAATGGATTATCCCAATGGTAGTCCAGGATAAGAAGTCAGGAGAAATCCAAATTTGTGTAGATCTAAGGAAACTGAATGATTCATGCCTATATGAACCCTTTCCTACACCCTTTACTGATGAAGTGTTAGATAATGTAGGAGGATAGGAGGTCTACTCATTCACAGATGGGTTTACAGGCTATCACCAGATCAAAATTGCTAAGGAATATTGCCATAAGACCACATTTGCAATAGAGTGGGGGTGGTTCTAGTATATTGTGATGCCTTTTGGGTTGAATAATGCACCAACCATATTTTCCAGGGGGGTGGTCGAATAATTTCTGGACTTCTTACACTAGTTCTTGGAATCCTATTTCGATGATTGGATTGTCTTTAGCCTACTGAAAGACCATGTTCAATGTTTAATATTGATGCTAGATAAGTGAAAGCAATGTCAAATTTCCCTGAATTTGAAAAAGCATATTTTATTTTCACCTTTTTCATTACAGCTAGGACATATTGTGTGTAAGTAGTGGTTATTGGTGGATCCTTCCAATATTGTCATCATTGTTGATCTACCTCCCCCTACTTCGGTTAGACAACTTCGCACTCCATTAGGACACATTGGATACTACATAAAGTTTATTAAGGGTTATGCAAAAATAACAACACCTATGGAGAAGGTATTAAATAAATATAGTAAGTTCCAATGGACAGAGGAATGCCAACATATCTTCGACACACTAAAACAGAAAATGGTCACTGCGCCCATCTGGGTTTTTCCAGATTAGAGTAAGGAGTTCAATGTTGATGTCGATGCTTCATCCATTGTATTAGGAGTAGTTTTATGACAACCGGGTGCAGGAGACATCGACCACCCCATATCCTTTTCCAACAGGAAGATTTCTATAGCTGAATGGAACTATACTACGATTGAAAGATAAGGCTTGGCTATGGTATATGAACTGCATAAATTCATACATTATTTGTTGGGAGGACATTTCAAGATTTTCACTGATCATTATGCATTAAAGTACTTAGTCAACAAGCCATTGTTGGGGGAAAGAATATGAATATGGCTACTACTATTCCGGGAGTATTATTTTGAAATTGTGGTCAAACCATGAAGAATGAATAAACGACTTGATCACTTATATAGGTTGGAACATGGAGAGGAACCTACTAGTTTGGAGGATACACTACTAGATGCACATTTGTTGGTCATCAAAAAATTCTATGATCACTTCACCAATATATTTCAGTTCCTATCCACTAGAATGGCACCTCGCAAGTACACAATCATTCAAAAGAAACAATTGGTATTCTACGCTGCAGATTTTCAGTTCATAGTTGGACAATTGTATAAGATGGGACCAGATGAGATCTTGAGGAGATGTGTTATGGAGGCTGAAAGACCATTGATTCTTGCATAAGCTCATGAAGGCATCACAGGAGGACATTATACAGGGAAAGAAACAACACAAAATATTATCAGAGCTGGCCTTTGGTGTCCTACTTTACATAAGGATGCTAAGGAATACTACAAAGTCTGTGATGTATGTCAAAGAGTAGGAAAGCCTTCTAGGAGGGATGATATGCCTTTGGCACCACAATTAACATTACAAGTATTCAAGAAATGGGGCATTAACTCTGTGGGACCTATTAACCCACCAAGAAGGTGCACAGGAGCGAGATACATTATCACTACGACAAAGTATTTGACAAGATGTGTAGAAGCAAGATCAATTAAGGATTGTAGTGCATCTATAGGTGTGCATTTCATCTTTGAGTATATTATAAATAGATTTGGATGCCCAAAGATCCCCATGAGTGATCAAGGAACAAACTTCATCAACAAAACTATTGAATCCATGACTCAGGAATTCAAAGTTCACCATTAGAAGA
Source organism: Picea engelmannii (assembly GCA_009831015.1). Lineage (NCBI taxonomy): Eukaryota > Viridiplantae > Streptophyta > Pinopsida > Pinales > Pinaceae > Picea > Picea engelmannii. The sequence goes on along the minus strand of ML790464.1, from coordinate 193,830 downwards.
GCACTCCATACCACCCACAAGTGAATGGTACATTCAAAGCTTTCAATAAGATCTTGGAGACAACACTGACTAATATTTGTAGTCTCAACATAGATGATTGGGATTCAAGAATTCTAGCAGCATTATGGGATTATAGAACTACTTGCAAGAACATGACAACACATACTTCGTTTAAGTTAGTATATGTATTGGAAGAAGTAGTACATATGGAATACTTGGTTCCTAGTTTAAGAATTGCAACATTTACAAGTATGGATGACACCGGTGCTATTCAAGACAGGCTTGCGCAGATGTTAGAACTAGAAGAAGACATGTTTATTGCATGATTTCATCAGCAGGTACATAATGAAAGAGAAAAGTCTTACCATGACAGACATATCAAGAGGAAAGCATTTAAGCAGGGAGATTTGGTATTGTTATATGACAAAACATTCATGAAGCATCCAAGAAGTTCAGGACAAATTGGATTGGGCCATTTAAGGTTTCTTATGTCACTGAGCAAGGAGTTGCGCAATGGAAGACCCTTAATGGAGAATGGAAAGAAGGTTTGGTAAATGGGAGTCGGTTGAAGCTATACTATGACAACCAGTTGCCTCAAATCTCTCAGTAAAAGAAAAAGAAAGAAGGGTCTAGGTACCATGTTGTAACATACCCAGCCACCCACAGGTCAGGGTATGCTACCTTCAAGACCACCCTTGGACTTCTTTCTCTTACCGATACATTTTTAAAATTGAAGGATGCATAAAAGGAAATACTTTAATGACATACACAACAGTAGTCAGCAAGCATGCATAGTCTAAAGATTCAATTAAATGATAATTAAATATACAACAGAAATACATTCATATAAATGCAAATGATACCATAGCAAAGAGAACTTATCTTTATGAAATATGACACCAACTGGCTGTAGACCAAGGGCGTTCCACCCAACCATACACACTATTGTTCCAAATCTCAACAGAAACGTCACCCTCAAGACAGGGCTATGAATCCAAAAGGACGGTTCCAGAGTGTTACTTGGCTTCCCAAACCAGTCAGCACCCAAAATCTCACAGGCTTCCCAACTCTCATAGAAATCCAAGTACCCAACTCTCTTCTACCAAGATTTTACCACCCGAGAGAGTGGACATCCACCCTTCTCTACCACACAGTCCCTCAGGAAATCCTTATCCTTATTCGGGCTCCAGAGTAACTGGTCCATAATCTCGATGTTGCAACTCTCAGAACTCGCAGCTGTGAGCAACGTTGAAAACATGCCAACACATCTCAGACATGCAAGCCTCAAGTCACATCTAGATCACTCCAATGACTACTACAACCAATTATCACATGGCTAATTCTTCGGCAGTTTGGTTCCCTTTCCCAATAGAAGACGTGTATGAAGATGGATCAATGAATGGGTATGTGGGTGCATGAAAGTGCGTGAGGGGAAATGAATGAACATACAAGAAATCATAAAAAAATCCATTAGTCGAACCCCGCCATCAGACCAGAGGAAGGTTTAAGTAACCTTTTGGGGAATCAAGAACCTCCTGGCCTTCCCCAAGAATATCACATAACTGATCCCCTGCCTTAGACAAAAGGGTAATTAAAATAGGAAATAAACATTTATCCCCTCAAGCCCACTCTCTTGTGGAATCATATCCCTCTATAACTCTAGTCCTTTTCTGGCTAGCACCCAACCAGGTATTTATTATTAATAATGATAGAAAACATTACATGTCTTGGGAACCCTATCCTTTTAATAATTGTTTGGGCACCCTGACCTCTCAACATTGTAACAATACATTATTTAAAATGGGGGTTCAAAACTTGGGGTGCTACTTTCTCTCCCCCCTATTTTGGCACTGTCCTTAGTGCATATACAAAATAGAGATCAAAATCTCAATTTTTTTCAAAAATTTGTGGGTAATATGCCTCCATGGCATCTTCATGATCCCAGGTAGCATCTTTAGGACCGTTGCGGGTCCACTAAACTTTTACCAGCTCTATAACTCCATTCGGGAAAATTTTGAATTTTCTGTCCAATACCCACACTGGCGGAACCTAAAAATATCCTTCCTTCTCTACCTGAATCAGATTCCAATCAATAACATGGTTAGGGGTACATATTTCTTTAGTAAATATACATGAAATACATTATACACATTCATGGAAGTAGGCAATGCAAGCATGTATGCAATTGGCCTTATTCTGTCCAATATTTGAAATGGACCACAAAATTTGGCTGCTAGGTTTGTACAACTACCCAATTTCAAAGAGATTTTCTTGGGATTCACTTTCAAAAGTGCATTCTCCCCTACTTTAAATTTTCTAGTTGTCCTATTCTTGTCTGCATAAACTTTGTCTATCATGAGCTTCCATTAAATTCTGCTTGATCTTAACCACCTCGTCTTCCATGTCCTTGAGGAACTCTGACCCAAGTACCACTCTATTTGTTGGGTTGTCCCAGCTTACTGGAGTATCAAATTTCCTACCATATAAGGCTTCAAATGGGCTCATTCTTAATGAAGCTTCATACCCATTATTATATGCAAATTCAACCAAGTGTAAGTAATCTTCCCACTTAAATGGCTTATCCATCACATACATTCTCAGCATGTCTTCAATTATTTGATTGATTCTCTCTATTTTTCCCTTTGTCTAGGGATGATATGTTGTACTAAATTTTATATTTGTTCCAAATACTTTAAACAATACCCTCCAAAAATTGGAGTTAAACTTTGTATCTATGTCCGAGACAATTGTCCTAGGTATCCCACCAACCTATCAATTTCCTTCATGAAATTTTTTGCAATATTAGCCTCTCTATGTGTTGTTTTCACGGACACAAAATGAGCAACCTTTATTAATTTTTCAACCACCACCATGATTGAATCATGTTGCTTATTCATTCTGGGTAATCCTGTGATGAAATCCATGGTGACCACTTCCCATTTCTTCTCTGGGATTGGCAATGGTTGTAGCAAACCCGCTGGGTGCCTATGCTCAGCCTTCACCTTATGACATTCCATACATCGAGCAATGTAATCAGAAACATCCTTCTTCATTCCCAACCAAAAGAAATTCCTTCTTACTACTGTAATCATTTTTTAGCATAAGAAATATCATGAATTTCCTTCAGTACCAAATTCTTCAGTTCTCCAAAACTAGGAACATAGATTCTATTTTTATACATGAGTAGTTTGTCTTCCTTTATCTCATACTCATTTATTTTCTGGTGTACATCTCCTTGCTGTAATATTTCCTTTACCTGTAGTTAATGTGGGTCCATAATAAGACCATATAAAATTATTCTCTTCAAGTTTGATTAATGCATAATGACAATAGTAGCATGCATGGTATGCACTCTTCTACTAAGTGCATTGACAACTTTATTATTGTTTCCCTTGATATTCTTGATATCGAAGTCATATTCACTTAAAAATTGCAACCATCTTGTTTTCCTGGAATTCAATGTTGGCTATCCAAAAAGATACTTCAGGCCAGTGTGGTCTGTCCTTGATTCGAATTTCTTCCCCATGAGATAATGCCTCCACATCCTCAAGGTGTGAACAATGGCAACAAGTTCCAAGTGATGGGTAGCATAGTTCCTCTCATGTTCCTTAGTATTTCTGGACTCATATCTAATGACATGTCCATTTTGCGTGAGGATTCCCCCAATCCCTTCCTTACATGCCTCTGTACATACGAAAAAACTTTCGTTTTGGTCAACAATCTTTAACACAGGTGCACTAGTAAGTAATTCCTTCAACAAATTAAAATTATTTTCACACTTGAGTGTCCATTCAAATTTAGTTCCCTTCTTTTGCAAAGAAGTGATGGGATGAGAAATCTTAGAGAACCCTACTATGAAGCTTCTGTAGTAGCCCGTCAATCCCATAAAAGATCTGACGTTTGACACATTTCTGGGTGTTGGCCATCCTCTAATGGCTTTGATCTTCTCTGGATCTACTACTATGCCCTGCTCTGAAATATTGTGTCCCAAGTAATGGATCTTCTTTTGATAAAAATAATATTTACTCATCTTGGCATACAAGTGATGTTCTCTCAGCACTTGCAACATCAGTCTTAAGTGATGTTTATGCTCCTCTTCAGACTTAGAATAGATAAGTATTTCATCCAAGAATACTATGACAAAATTATCCAAATAATTTGTGAATATGCCATTCATTAAGCACATGAAGACAATTGGTGCATTGGTCAGTCCAAATGGCACCACTACAAATTCATAATACCCATACCTAGTCCTAAAGGTGGTCTTATGAATGTCTTCTTCCTTGATTATTACTTGATGGTATCCTACCCTCGGGTCAATCTTTGAGAATACATTTTATCCTCTTAGTTGATCAAAGAGGTCATCAATTTGGGGTAGAGGATACTTTTTCTTTATAGTGTACTTGTTCAGCTATCGGAAGTCAATACACAGCCTCAAGGTTCCATCCTTCTTTTTGACAAAAAGTACTGGTGCTCCCCAAGGTGAGACACTTGGACGTATGTACCCTTTCTTCAACAATTCCTCCAAATGAATTTGTAATTCTTTTAACTCTGGTATGCTCATTATGTAAGGTGTTTTTGACACTGAGGAAACTCCTAGTAGTAAATAAATTAATAAATCTATCTCCCTTCTTGGCAGAAATCTGGGTATTTCTTGGAATAAATATTCAAATTCATGTAGTACTGAGAAATCTTTGAGGCTTGTCCCCCTTGTATTATCTGACTCTTCCACATGAGCTGCATACAATTGACATCATTTCCTAAAACATCATTTTAGTTGTAAGGATGAAATCTCCCTTATAGAGATGGGTCTTGGAATTCCTTTCACAATGCTATGTTTTCCATTTCCATCAAGACATGTAAATGTCTTGTTATGACAATGTAAGACAACATGATTCATTTCCAACCAATCTATTCCAATCAGAATATCATAAGACCCTAATGGTATGAAGTTTATATCAATACTAGTATTCATGCCATTAAGACTTATGGAACAACTTCTGACCATATCATGGATTCTTCTTTTGGTCCCAATGGCCAACTGAACCAAACTTGCTTTTCCAAGTTTACTTTTCTCCAAATTTAATCTATCCACTATCTTAGGATCAATGTGGCAATGACTTGCTCTTGAATCAATCAAAATAGAAACTGGTTGATTTATGATCTTACCTTCCACCTTGACCATATTGGACTCATACTCTGCTTGTTGATCATCTAAAGCTGCATAGATTCTTCCCATATCTTCAACTTTTGTAGCCTCTTGGAGGTTTTCAATAGTCTTCACTTTGTCCTTTCTATGTGGGCAATACTTGTACAGGTGATCTTCCTTGCATACCCAACATTGGATTGGTGGTCTTCCCCTTTTTCCCAAGGAATCTTCTTTCTTGAAATCTCCCTTAGCATATTGATCTTGATGATTTCTATTAGGCTCATTCCTATTGAAGGGAGGTTTGAATCCTTTCCTCCTCTGATCGAACTTCGCATTTTTCTTATTCTTCCAATACTTATGAAAGGATTCTCTTTCCTTGCCTTACTCATACATGTATTTAGCATTCTTGATGGCCTCAGTCAAGGTCTTGGGTTCATCATACTTGATATTTTTCTTATAAAAGGATGGCAGTCCACTTAGAAATCTTTGTATTTTCACTTTCTCATCACCAATGAACCTGACATACTTTAAAAATCACAAGAACTTCTTCTCATACTCTGCCATAGTCATGCTTCCCAACCTGAGTTCAAATAAATCCTACATTTTATTGTCATTGAAATGCTCTGAGAGGTACGCCTTCTGGAAGTACTTCTTGAACTACTTCCAAGTGATCATAATTTCATTAACATGTTCCACTTGCCTCAGTTGGTCCCACCACATTGCAACTTTCTTATGTAAATGGTAGGTGCAAATCTTGGCTTCCAGGTTGGATGAATAGTTTTACAAGTAAAAATATCTCTGGCAACCAAGCCACCATGCTTCGATGTCATCTTCCCTTTCTCTTTCACCGTCGAAGTAAGGTGGCTTGAGCTTCATAAACTCTCCTTGCAAACTATCTACCTCTTGTTTCCTTGTTTGGTGTCTAACAAGAGAGACCTATGGACTTCTTACAGGATCATCCACTGCATAAAATTTTATTTCTGAGTAAGGAGGTGAGTGGTGTCCATGATCTCTTCTAGCACTTCTAGAATAAACATCTGTTCCATGATCATCCCTTCTTTCATGGCACCTTCCTTCTTCCTCTTATCTTGAGTTTGATCCCTTCACCTTTTGTCTCTGTAATTGATTTAATATCTACAACACTATCATGAATTTTCTCTCTCATCAGTATCTCATTGTCTGCTTTGTAGCTCTGCACTTCCATCTTCAGGTTTCTTACCGTTTCTATTAATGTTTAATGTTCTCCTTTTCCTTTACGTCCATTGGACTCTGTCTCTTCATTACTAACTTTGGTATTCTAGCCTTCATCCTCCTTATCATGACTGGAGGCTCCCTCGCCCTCTTCCATTTCCTCAATATGCATCCTGAGCTGATGTTCTTAAGCCCCTTAATTATGCAAAATGTGCAAGCGACCATTTTGTTAGAATTATACATATGATAAACAAAATTGCCAAACCATACTACATGTATCTTTTTTTTTTTTTTTCATGGAGACCATATTCCCATTCTCCAAAAATAATAGTGTCCTATTATCCTTGGCCGACACATAATCTCATCCTATGTAGGTGCTTCCTTCAAACCACCTTACTAGGTGACCACGACTAGAAACCATGTCTAAATCCTTCCTTAAAACTTTTATGTCTCGAAGAGCACCAATTCAAACCTTATCCCTCCTTCCCTAGCCTCTCAATTTGCATATGACCACAGTCATGAGCCTGGACTTAGCTAAAAAAGAGCTTGTTTAGAGCTTCCATACTTTAGAAATTTCGGCCAAGACCAGATCAAGGATCCTCGTCCTCTTTCACGATCAACGATCGAGATCCAATTAGGGACTTCACGCTTTGGGAATCTCAACTTTCCTTGCTTGCCTCCTCCTAGAACGCTTTTACCCAGAGTTCATGATTTTTCGACGGGTGTCCTCCCATAGATCAATGGTTGTGAATTGCTTCGACTCTTCGGGCTTCCAAAGTTTCAAACTTTCCTCGTGCACTTTCTTTCGCAGTTTTTCAGCCAAAATCAAAGATCCTTCGACGTGTGTCTTCTGAAATCAATGGTCGATACATACTCCGGCCTTCAGGCCTTCGAGAGTTTTCGACCTAACGCTACCTCTCACATATTTCCCCTTCGGAGTGCCCACTCTCTGGACTGCACAATTTTTTGCAATGTGGAGAAATACTAGAAGCAGACACGTGGCCCAATCATGTGGGTGAAACATGTCACCTTCTAACTAAATTTTCAATACTCCAAATTATCAAAAATTAATGACACATGGAACACATTCCATGTGTCCATGTCATCCCAGGTGACATCCATAAGCCACGTTGCATCAGAAATTTTGGGGTCCACATCACCTCCTAGTGATGTCATCGTGCCCCATCACTTCGACCCTTTGGGCTTCAGGACTTCAAGAGTTTCCATACTATCACACTTCCATTTCTCCCGAACTCTGCATTCCCGAACTCGGAAATCTATCACCATGTATCCTCCTAGATTAGATGACTAAGATTCACTTCGGGTCTTCACTGAGAGTCCATGGATATGCACGACGTGCCCTCCTTAATCCGACGGTTGAGGTTTACTTCGGGTCTTCAGACTAAGGAAATCTCAAATTTCAAAACTTATCTGGACCCATTGGATATTATCCAAAGCCATGGATCTAGTGACGCATGGTTCTTGACATATCAATGGCTGAGATCCTTTCGGGTCTTCAAGTTTTAGAAATCTCAAATTTCAAAACCTCCTCGAAGTACACAAGATTTTACTGCATGTCCTCTTGAATTGGACGGTTGAGGCTTACTTCAGCTGTCTGGTGTTCCGAGCATCGAGAGTTTCAAATCTCAACTAAAAACCTCTTGAACAGATTTATCAAGAGTTACTGATCTATTGACACGTACCTCTTGGTGATCGATGGTCATGATCTACTTCGGCTATACATAGTTTCATTGTTCGAGCCATAACATGTCACATTACTGCATGCCTTTCAATTTGCGAGGGCACGCATAGGTGGTTTGGAGTAACCCTCTTTTTGCCCAACAATTCTCCTCAGGCTGACACATAACCCCTTGGGGAAACGGTGGTTTGGATTGTGGGACCACCTTGGGAAATTATCTCCAATGCAACTTTTTTCCTTGAAACACCTCTCATTCATTCATCTCACTCTCCAATGGGATTCGATGGTTGTGACCTTAAACCTTGCCTCCTTTTCATTGAATGACCCTTGTTCTCCTATCCATCGATCCAACAATCCTGGATCTCTCTCGATATTACAATGGAAATTGCTCCCGAATTCGAAGGGGACAGTCATGATCCTTCAAACTGAATGTGTCCATGTCATCCCAGGTGGCGTGCACAAGCCATGTCACTTGGGAAATTTAGAGGTCCACATCACCTCCTGGTGACGTCAATGTGCCCCATCACTTCAGCTATTTTGGCTTCGGGACCTTGAGAGTTTCCAAACTAGCACACTTCCAATTCTCTCGAACTCTGCATTCTCGAACTGGCCAATCTGTCACCATGTATCCTCCTGGCTTAGACAACTAAGATTCACTTCGGGTCTTCACCTAGAGTCCACGGATAGGCACCACGTTCCCTCCCTAATCTGGCGGTTGAGGTTTACCTCAGCTCTTCAAAATTTAAAAATATCAAATTTCAAAACTTATCTGGCCCCATTGGATATTATCCAAAGCCATGGATCTAGTGATGTGTGGCTCTCGATAGATCAATGGCTGAGATCCTTTCGAGTGTTCAGGTTTTACAAATATCAAATTTCAAAACCTACTCGAAGTACACGATATTTTTCCGTGTGTCCTCTTGAATCAAACGGTTGAGGCTCACTTCAGCTCTCCAGTGTTCTGTGCTTAGAGAGATTCAAATATCAACCGAAAAACTCTTGAACAGATTTCTCGGAGTTACTGATCTATCGACACATACCTCTTGGTGATCGATGATCAAGATATACTTAGTCTATATAAAGTTTTGATGTTTGAGCCCTAACATGTCACATCACTGCATGCCTTTCAATTTGCAGGGGCACGCATTGACGGTTTGGAGTAAACCTCTTTTCGCCTCGAAATTATCTTGATGCTGACACATAAACCCTTGGGGAAACTGTGGTTTGGATTGTGGGACTGCCTTAGGAAATTATCTCCCATGCAACTAAGTTCCCTGCAATGTCTTTCATCCATTGATCTCACTCTCCAATGGGATTCAACGGTTGTGACCTTAACCCTTGTTTTCTTTTCATCGGACGACTCCTGTTCGCCTGTCCACTGATCCAACAATCCTATATCTCTCTCGATCTTATAGTGGCAATCGCTCCCAAATTCGAAGGGGATAGTGGCAATCCTTCAAACCGCTTACACGGGTTTCTGGCGTTCTATCTCCTGCGTAGATTCTACAATGCCATTCCTCCTGAACTTTTCAACTTCGAGTTCAAAGTTGGATCTCGACCACAAGAGTCTCACCAATAGACCCAGCCCTTACCAGCTCGGTGTTTCAACCAGAAGCTTTGATACGAAACTGTAACATACCCAACCAACCACAGGCCAGGGCACGCTAACTTCAAGCATGCCCTTAGAATTATTTCTCTTATCGATACCTTTTTAAAATTTAAGGATTCATAAAAGGAAAGAATTTAACGACATGAACAACAGTAGTCAACAATCATGCATAGTCTAAAGATTCAATTAAACGATAATTAAATATACAATGAAAATACATTCATGTACATGCAAATGATACCATAACAGAGAGCACTTATATTTATGAAATATGACACCATTTGTCTGCAGACTAAGGACGTTCCACCCAACCATAGACACTATTGTTTCAAATCTCAATAGTAGTGTCACCCCAGAGCTAGGGCTATGAATCCACAAGGACAGTTCCAAAGTGTTACTTGGCTTCCCAAACCAGTCAACACCCAATCTCTCACATGCTTCCCAACTCTCACAACAATCCAAATACCCAACTCTCTTCTACCCAAATTTCACCACTCGAGAGAACGAACGTCCACCCTTCTCTGCCTTGCAGTCCCTTAAGAATTCCTTATCCTTATTTGGTCTCCAGTGCAAATGGTCCATAATCTCGATGTTGAAACTCGCAGGACTCGCAGCTGTGAGCAACATTGGACACAGGCCAATGCATCTCAGACATGCAGGCCTCAAGTCACGGTTGGATCACTCTACCGACCACTAGAACCAACTATCCCATGGATAATTATTTAGTAGTTCAGTTCCCTTTCCCAATCCAAGATGCATATGAGGATGGATTAATGAATGGGTAAGTGGTTGCATGAAAGTGCATGAGGGGAAATGAATGAATGTATATAAAATCAACAAACAAGACATTAGTCAAACCCCCCATCAGACCAGAGGCAGTTTTAAGTAACCTCATGGGGAATCAAGAACCTCCTGGCCTTCCCCAAGAAGCTCACGTAACCGATCCCCTCACTTATACAAATGCATAATTAAAATAGGAAATAAACGTTTAACCCCTCAAGTCCCCTCTCTTGTGGAATCATCACACCATATAACTCTAGTCCTTGTCCATCTAGCAACCAGACATGTATTTATTATTAATAATGATAGAAAATATTACATGTATTGGGAACACTAGCCTTTTAATAATTGTTTGGGCACCCTGGCCTCTCAACATTGTAACAATACATTATTTAATATGGGGGTTCAAAACCTGGGGTGTTATAGATTTTAAACTCATATATGGATAGTTGTATAAGATGGGACCAGATGAGATCTTGAGGATATGTTTTATTGAGGCAAAAATACCATTGATTCTTGTAGAAGCGCATGAAGGCATCGTGGGAGGACATTATGCAGGGAAATAAACAACGCAAAAGATTCTCAGAGCTGGCCTTTGGTGGCCTACTTTACATAAGGATGCTAAGGAACACTATAGAGCCTGCGATGTATATCAAAGAGTAGGAAAGCCTTCTAGAAGGGATGATATTTCTTTGGCACCACAATTAACATTACAAGTATTCTAGAAATGGGGCATTGACTTTGTGGGACCTATTAGCCCACCAGGAAGGCGCACATGAGCGAGATACATTATCACTACGACAAAGTATTTTACTAGATGATCAGAAGCAAGAGAATTTAAGCAATGTAGTGCAAATATAGTTGCGTAGTTCATCTTTGAGGATATTATAACTAGATTTGGATGCCCGAAGATCCTCATGAGTAATCAAGGTACACACTTCATCAACAAAACATCTGAATCCTTGACTAAAGAATTCGAAGTTCACCATCAGAAGAGCACTCCATACCACCCAAAGGTGAATGGTACAGTCGAAGCTTTCAATAATATCTTGGAGACAACACTGACTAAGATTTGTAGTGTCAACAAAGATGATTGGGATTTAAGAATTCCAACAGTATTATGGGCTTACATAACTACTTGCAAGAGGTTGACAACAAAGACTCCCTTTAAGTTAGTATATGTATTGGAAGCAGTAGTACTTATGGAATACTTGGTTCCTAGTTTAATACTTGCAACATTTATAGATATGGATGACACCGACGTTGTTCAAGACAGGCTTGCACAATTGTTAGAACTAGAAGAAGACATGTTTATTGTAGGATTTCAGCAGGAGGTACAGAAAGAAAGAGGAAAGGATTACCATGACAGACATATCAGGAGGAAAACGTTTAAGCAGGGAGATTTGGTATTGTTATATGACAACAAGTTCATGAATCATTCATGGAAGTTCATGACACATTAGCTTCGGCCATTTGAGGTTTCTTATGTCACAGAAGGAGGAGTTGCGCAGTTGAAGACCCTTAATGGATAATGGAAATAATGTTTGGTAAATGGGAGCCAGTTGAAGTTGTATTATGACAACGAACTACCTCAAATATCTCACTAAAAGCAAAAGGAAGAAGGGTCTAGGTACCAG
>ML790464.1:133786-157810 GCA_009831015.1 Picea engelmannii | reverse complement strand
GTTGACAAGTGACATTAAAAAATATATATTAACAACAAAAAATATTTCAATGTTTTCTATAGATAAAATATTTTAACATTCACCTCAAGTAAACTTATTCTATATTAATTATATATATAGAGGGAGTGAAACAATGATAGATTATTTGAAAGTAAAAAAATTCTTATTCTTTTTCACGGAGACATTCAACTTATCATAAATAATAATTTAATTAAAGAAAGCTTTTTTTTTTTTGGATTTTTTTTTTTATTACCTTATAAGGTCATCATAATAGTAAACATGCCCATACATAAGCCAAAACCAACCACCTCTTATTCCAAACATATGGAAACTAGAACAAATGGAAAAATGTGTTGATGTTGTTGAAGTTTAGGCAGGTATGAAACCTTGAAGAAAAAGATATTAAAAAACAATATTCCTAACAGAGCATGCATAGTGATAGAAGAAAAAAATGAAATTAAACAGTGGGTGAAACATGATTTCCTTTTTCGCCATAATGTTGAGGCCTGGTAGGACAAAAAACTTAGGACTGGGTGCAATTCAGGTATCTTCATTTGTTTGGATTGCGTGGAAGTGATTCAAACAATATATCCAAGTAGTTCCTAAGGATGGTGTTTCGATGAAGTTACTTCACCATATCCCATCACATATAGAAGATGAGGTCTAAGTGTTCCTATGACATGCAACAGGTGCTAGTCAGTTTTGGCTCTGGAACTATGACGAGTGGAGGTTGACTTGCAGGAAGGGCCTCCTCGTGGTTCTCTTTCGAAGGGATTTTCTCTTAAATTATGAAAGTTTCCATTTCCAAAGTAGAGTCAAAACCATAGGTGGGTTGTCCATAAGTGTTGAATTCCCCTGATTAATCCAAATAGTTCCAAAATTTTATTTGTATCATGGCCCAAGTGTCCATCGAGGATATGGATTAATTTCCTTGTGTAGTCTCGAAGAGATACACCATAACCTGTTGGACCTGGGTTGCCCTTCAAGGCCGCATCAAAATTATGTTTGAAAAATCCTAGAGTGAGGCTAAGCCATGAGACGGGGCTATGGTTTGGAGAAATAGAATGGAGAGGAGAATTAAAAGAAGAGAAAAGGAGGTTTAACTTCTAGTTTCAGAGAATGGAGCACTCTTGGTGATTGCAAGGAATATCTTCATGAGACCAATGGGTGACTTGAATGGTTTCCTGAATATGTAAAAAAATACTTGACCATCTGCTAGAGAGGGACGAAGAATGGGAATGAAAGATGTCTTTATTTCTCTCTTTCTAGATCTTCCAAATAGTAAAGCCTGGTAATAAATGCCATATTTGATTCAAGATCATATTTTGGTAAAAATTGGTTCCCTAATTTTCCATGGTGCTTATAATGTTGTCTCTATTTCTATTGGATTTCATAAGAATATGGGAAACCTGATCCGAGATCTCCCCACTGAGAGGACATTGATTGAAAATATGCTCCATAGTTTACTCCTATTGTTGACAGAGGTGGAATATTGATTGAATCCCCATTTTCTTAGATTATCCCATGTGAGCATTCAATTTTGATCCATGAGCCAGAGAAATGTTCAAATTTTTGGCCAAAATTTTGATTCCCAGATGATTTTCTACATGTGATCTTTTTGTTGAGTGTGGAAATTCTCTTGGAGGAAGTAGGATTATTTCATTGTGAACATACATGTAGCAGAATAATCCCACTGGATAATATCCAAACCATTGTTGATGTGAATCTTTCTTTGGGAGGAGACAGTCCACCATGGTTGCATATCACAATCTCCCAGAATGTTGAGGTCTTGCAGAAGAATTTTCCATGTTCACCAGGGATGGTGTTGTGAGACCCTTAACCAGATATCTTCCACCTTTAATGAAGTGAAATTTTTCATGTGGTTATGTAGGGGACATAAGCTATCCAAAGAATCCAAATGGGTTAATGTTTTCCCTGAGTTTTGTGAAAACACCACCATCTGGCTATTATGTATTTCATAGAAGGGATGATTTTAAAAAAGAGGGGGATTGCGCCAAGAAACATTCCAAATGTTGGAGCCTTGGATATGATCATTGAATATGATGAGGTGTTCCTCATTGGTATGGGGTGCATATTTTTTTTTCCATATATTTTCCCAGAGATCTGTTGGATATTTGAGCCCATGCCACCAGAGTTTAGATCCCATGATGTTATTGAGCTTACTAGGATATCTTAGTCCGAGTCCTCCAATGGACTTCAGGTTGTAGGATTTTCCCATCCAATGAGGGCCCAATGTTTTCCTGGTTTATGACTGTTCCAAAGGAAGTTCCACTGCAAATTCCTTATGGTTTTGAGGACTGACATAAGTAGGACAAGTCTGGATTCAAGATTTATGGATATGGAGGTCTAGTTACTCAGTCGATTAGAGACTGAGATAAGAAGGTTGTACAAAGAGATATTTCATTCTGCTGCATCAAATAATGGAATCCCAAGATAGTTGGACAGGAGGGAGCTCTTAGGGATTCCCAGAAATTGATAAATGTGGGCTTGAACAATAGGAGGAGTGTTAAATAAAACGAGTTGGTACTTTTCCAGGTCAAATATGGTACATGAGGCCTCACAAAAGTCATAGATAATAAAATTGAGTTTAATCGCCTCCTGATTAGTAGGGGTATTCATCAGCATGGTGTCATCTATAAATTGACTATGAGAGGAAATTGGCTAAAGGTTTTGAAGAGGAAAGCCATGAATGGTAGAATCCTCTATGGATGATTTGATGTACCATCCTAGGCATTCTGTGATGATGACAAATAAAAAACGAGACAAAGAATCCCCTTAATGGATTCCTTTGGTGGGAGGGAAGGGATTAGATGGAACTCCATTAACCAGAATAGAGAGGAAGGAAGAGGTAGTGAGTTTCATTATCCAATTTATCCATTCCTTATCGAAGGAAAAGGATGCAAGGAGGGATTCCATGTATATCCAACTAAGTCAATCAAAACCCTTTGAGAGATACAATTTAATGAGAATAACTGGGGTATGAGTTGATTTCAGGTAGTGTATCACCTCTTGTGCCAGAATGATGTTGTCTATGATTTGGCTCCCCTTAAAATACCCTTAATTTTCCTTGGAAATGATGAAAGGAAGAATCCGATTGAGCCAAAGAGAAATAATTTTGGTGATGATCCTATAGATTGCATTACAGAGTGCCATGGGACAAAACTTCTTTGGATGAGTAACTCAATCTTCTTTTGGGATGAGAGTGAGATAGGTAGCATTGAAATAAGAGAGGACATTCCCCGAGGATCACGATTCTTCTACCAGCTACCAAACCTATTCTCTAATCATAGGCCAATATTGGTGGAATAAATATGTTTTGAATCCATCGGATCCTGGTGGCTTGATAAGAGGAATTTCCTATATCGCCTGATCCACTTCTTCCTGCGTGATTTGTCTATTTAGAGAAATGTTTTTTTTAGGCATAATGAGGGACAATATATGTTGAGTCACTTTATTAATGGTTGGGGTTATATCCATCAGTGTCTCTGATAGGAGAAATTTGTAGTAGCTTAGCAGTTCAGTCTTTATTCCCTCATGGTCAAGGATTAGATTTCCCTGAGCGTCCTTTAGCTTTGTGATGTGATTGATGTAGCACCGATGCACCATCGATCGATGAAAAAAATTGTTGTTTCTTTCTCCTTCCTTAATCCATTGTACTCTGGATTTTTGTTTCCATGGTATTCTCTCCTATTTTTTCCATCCCTAGAGTTGTTGTTTGAGTTATTATTCCTGACTTGAAGCATATGTGCGCCCCTGAAAAATTATTTCTTGTTGGATTTATTCCAAGAATTGTTCCATCTCTCTTTGATCTTGGAATCTGTTCCCTAAAACATTATTATTCCAATCTTGGATTTGGATATTTAAATTCTTGAGTCTTTGTTGAAATCTATACATGAGTGTGCCTTGAAAGATTTCAACCTTTTCCCACCAAGTTTGGGAAAGTTCTTGGAAGTCAGGATGATTTAACCATAATTTTTCAAAATGAAAAGGCTTGTATTTGGGCATTTCTATTGTGTCTATCAATAGTTGAACTAGCCAGTTAGCCGAACTTGATTTTGGGAGGACGTTTTCTTCTATCGCTAGTTCTTCAAGCATTAGAGTTTATAAGATGTGGAAGAGGTAAAATATACAAGAAATTTCATGGGGGTTGGATATTTTGTTGGACAAAGTGAAGATGTCATTTCTAGTTTCCACGTCAATCAAATTGAGTTGATCTAAGAGTGCTCGGAACTTATCATTGTCTTTCTCCATCCATTTTCTTCCTCCACCCTTTTCTTCCAATGTGAGAATGATGTTGAAGTCTCTAATTATAATCCATTGTGATGGACCTCTAAACATACCCAAGGAGAGAATATGTAGAAATGAATCTTTTTCCATAATTCCTTGGGGCCCGTAAGCATTTGTAAGAATTCCTTCCCTACTGGAGCTGAGAGCCTGATAATGTAAAGGGAGAGTGTCAAATGTGGAGAATGGTTGATATATGATGAATGTAATTAGGTTCCAGGGGATAGATAATAAATCTGTTGCACCATTGGAATCATTGTAGATGAAATTACAGTGTCTCCAACATCTTTTAAATATTTCCTCTCCTACTTGTCTAGCACATTTTGTTTCCTGTAGAACGAGAATGTATGGATATTTTGCTAGAATGTTGTTAAAAATAATCCTTTGTTTGGATATTCCATTATGTCCTCTTATATTCCATGTGATTATCTTCATCATAAAGAGTTTTATGGGGGTGAGAAGAAACCCTCAGTGAGATGTTGAACCTGCCACGAGTTAATCATAAAATTTTCTTCCTCTTTTATTCGTTGTTGTTCTTATTTTTTCCCCCGCCTTTTTCCTTCTCGAGGTATGCATTTGGGATGTAGAACCCGATCATAACTTATTCCCATTTGGAAAGTGGCCCTAGCCATAGAATCAATGAAGAATTTATGGAGTTTCCATAACTGCTCCACCGTGATGGATTTTAGTTCCTTCTTGTTGAAGGCTTCCTCTAATATCCCTAGATCTATGTATGCAAGGTATTTTTCATTCAACTACATGATTGTGTCCCCCCCATCCTCTATTTTATTTTCTTCATTCTACATGGCAGGGGATCCTGTATCTAGTATCTTCTCTAAAACTGGATATGAAGGTGTTTAATTTTCCCTTTATCATTTCTTTGGATGTCCTTTTGTCAGGATTTTCCATCTCCCCTTCTTCTGGAAGATGATTTAAAAAATCAAAAGAGTTTCTTGTGGGGATCTTTTGATTTCCCTCTTGAATAGTCTTCTTTGGAGGTTGTTTTCTCCATCCAGTGACCTGCATAAATCCATCAGTTGATTTTCTTCCCCCATCATATGGGCCTAGACATTGAGGGGGAAGTCTCTAAAGACATGACCATGCTCATGGAATTTCTAGAAATGAAAGGGTATGTTTTCATAGTCGATGGTATGAATCCAATCCTCATCCTGATACTCAATGGTGACCAATCCTAACAATGCTCTGGAAATGTCCATGTATACACATATTTTTTCTTATGATGTGTACTTTATTTTCTTTGTTGCCTCTGAGGATTTCACATATTTTCCTATGGTGTTTCCAATACCCATGAGAATCGATTCAAGCTAGAAATATTGGGGAAGTGAGTAGAGGTGCATCCATACTGGCACAATCACAAAGTCTTCTTTCTCTAGGATGAAGCAGTTTGTCCAGAATCAATGGAAAAGACCTGTAGAATTGTAAAAATACAGATCGTTCCTAAAGACTCTATCCTTGTCCTCCATATTGTAAACGATGATCGTGAAAAATCCCTTCGAGCTTAGTTGGAATTTTTAGTCCCATTTAAGTTTGCACCATGTTTTGTTCCAACACATGAGATTGCGTTCCGAGGGGCATAACCCTAGAAATTTTCGAATGAGGGTGTCTTCTTTCATGAACTCTATATGCTCCCCCACTCTTGTGGATTTTATCACATATCTCGATGCCTTGGAGGCTTTGGGTGTGCATTTTTATGGCTCCTAGGTGCGAGAAACCTTTCGATGAGACGTGCCAGTGTTTACCTCCATGTCCTTCCCCAATATGTGATCATTTAGTAGGATTTCCTCATGGATATGGGATGACGGCTCGAAATTCATATGCTTGGATCTGGATCCTGATTTTTTATTTATGGATACATTCCAATATGAGGGGGTTTGCACCCTCCCCTTGAGATTCATATCAAGCATGCATCCACACTTGTTGGTCTGAAGCCTTCGATTGCAACCTGAAATAATCTAAAAGTTTCTATTTTAGGAGCATGGTTGTTAGAAAAATAGGTGTGC
Organism: Picea engelmannii; assembly: GCA_009831015.1. NCBI lineage: Eukaryota > Viridiplantae > Streptophyta > Pinopsida > Pinales > Pinaceae > Picea > Picea engelmannii. The sequence goes on along the minus strand of ML790464.1, from coordinate 151,484 downwards.
TTGTTTCACCATAGACAATATAGCAATATTGTCACCCAACCATAGGAACAAAGGCCACCCCCAAGCATCTTAACCTTAATATATAAAATAATTATGGAATCAATCCAATTGCCAACCAAGGTAGCAAACCTTTCTCCAAGGCTACTGCACCAAGAAAGAATAACCAAAGACCAAGAAGAAAGTCCAAACCGTAACCAAGAGAAAGTCCAAGCCAAAACCAAAATGCCAGTTGCAGCAACTGCGGCTGCAACTACAGTTCCTCTCCATACTTGTGCACCACTAGTCTTATGTAGTTTTGAGAGTGTGTAAAACAAATGAGATCTAGCGCCCTCAATTTACACTAGTCTATATCACTTGGCTGGGCTGACCTCTCTTTCTGGAGGCTAGTAATTAAATATTAAATATTCTCTTGAGCCTACTTGTCTCCTAGGGTTATTATCCTACATTTTAGGGTTTCTCTTTCTTCCCAAAATATTATACTCTTGATTGAGGTTACACGTGGAGGTTAATACCTGTCGCAAATACCATAATATCAACACTTCCTCGTAGCTAGGGAGGTATTAAAAGAAATGGCCTTGAGCACACAAAAACCATTCAATCAGTAGCATCATTATAGCCATACATGCTATCTCGTGATCAAATCTTGAGGACCATTATCACTATCAATATCATTTTATAGCATAAATTGCATCATCTCTCGAATCCATACTCCATCTGGGTAATCGAGCATGATGTTGAGTAAGTCACTCACTTCACAGAGTGATACAAGAACCATTCTTCTAATTCAAACATATGTCCTAGAAGAATAATTGTTCCAACGGATGTTGGAAGCCATGTTATGGGATATATGGACTATTCTTTTAATACGGACATACATCCTAGAAGAATGATTGTCTTGGACTATTTTCCATTGGGATAATGTCTATCCATCAACATGGTAACTATCCGTCTAGCTGGTAATCATCTCCAACACTAGTGATAGTCTCCATGGAAATCAGAACAATTTCATTCAATAGAACACAATTATTTATATCCATGGTAGTACAAAAATACTATCTAGTGGTACACAACCACTCTTAGTAGCACACGACTACTAACTAGTGACACATAGTCACAATCAGTTGAATAAATCCACCACAGTGGCATACAACTAATGTCTAGAGACATACAGTCTCCACAACAATCATATCATATGATATCAACCTGCATAACAATATCATGATACAAACTGAGTCATCTGGGCCATTCTTCCACTAACATCTGTGAGATATGGAAGAACATTTTCCTTTAGAAAGTAAAACATCATGCCTGGGCTCTCCAGACTATTCTTCCATGGCATAGAAGAATATTTTTCCTTAATTTATGAGCCTGGACCATTCACCTAACTGGGCCATTCCTCCGACACTAATCATAGTGCAACTTGGAGAGAATGAGTCTGCCCTAGGGAATGCCTGTCCTTTATTGTTGAACCTATACCATTCACCTAACTAGGCCATTCCTTTGACACTAATCATAGTGCAACCTGGAGAGAATGAGTCTTCCCTAGGGAATGACTGTCTAGACCATTTCCTATAGAAATGACTGTCTTGCACCAATCTCCAAAACAAACCATTCTTTGAAAATGCTCACAATTGTGAACTTCGAACGAATGACTGCCCAGCAAGGCATGCCATTCTACTTGATGATTACTCAGAGTGACTGCCAAAAAGATTGATTGTCCCAGACCATTCCCCCACACTATCCAAAAGGGGAATCATTGTCTATGGTACATCAACAATCTATCAAATCATTTTCACTATGAAAATGATTGTCCGATCTAGACCATTTCCAAAACTAGAAAATTCTTATCTGTCAGAAATCTTGAACCACTTTATGAACTAGAAAGGAAGTGCCCATCCTCGACCATTTTATGAACTAAAAAATGACTGTCCATAAACCAATAACATATCAGTTCTCCCTCCCAAATTTGTATTAATCACTTCCTTTTCCAATAAAGAATTCATCTCCACGAGCCCCAACTTGTCTCTTAAGTATGAAAACTTTTTATCTTGGACAAAGGCCTTAAAATATTTGTTATTTTCTCATATTTGGAGATATAATGGAGAAATACTTCTCTCTTCTGGAATTTACGACAAAGAATATAATGATTGATATAAATATACTTTGGCCTATCATGGAACATCGGTTTCTATGAAACATTCAAATGGCTCTGATTATTGCAATATATTATGGTCAAATTTAGCACCTGATCAGACGATCTAGAAACCAACTTACAAAGCCACATTTCTTTTGTACATGCTTCACAAGATGCAATATACTCTACTTATGTAGTGTTGAGTGAAACAAAATTAGGTTTCTCTGCTAGCCCATGACATTGTGGCAAAGCTCAAACTGAAACATATCCAAGTAGTACTTCTTCTTTCATAGGAAGTTCTCGCTACACTTATATTGTATATGAGATACTTTGCATCAAGTTGCTTCAATCCATACAAGTTATTCTTCCATTTGCATATATGTGTCTCTTTCTAGTATACCTCAAAACCTTTAGAATGCTCTACATAATCTTCTTTCTCAATTTTCTTTATTGGGAAGAACAATATTTTACATGTAAAATTTAATCCATGGATACTGCAAGACATATATCTGGTTTACTGGAACAAGTTGTCTTCATAGTTTTCTCCTTCCTTCTGGAATAACCTCCATTTATGAATCTCATAATGCTTTCCATTCATAGGTATTTTTCACATTTTATTACATACATTGTTCTTCATCACAACTTCCATTTCTTCTACTTGATTGCTTCTAGTCGGTTCAAACCAATATGGTAGTCTTATGATTCTCGGTATAATAACTAGTTGTTCTGGATTTTCTTTCTTTCTTGGAATATTCATTTTCTTCCTCATGTTCCTCCTTAGCTTTTAGGTCTATGGATTCTTCTATATATTCTATTCCCTTTCTTTCTGAAGATTCCAACTTCTTCCTTTCAACATAGGAACATGGATGTAGATGGACAACCAAGTATACTTAACGCTTATTTTCAAAGAAAAAATCTTCTAGAGTCAAACTAATGAAGTGTTGCTTATCATGGTTGCTACTTTCAATGGGGAATATGGATAGATACTTTATAATCTTCACATATTCTTCAATGGATCATATCATTTAGGATTATCTCCCTCCTAATATTGGATTCATGCATGAATAAATGCTCTTCTTTTGGAATTATGTAATCAACTCCCTTCATCTAAGAAATTCCATGCTTCTATCTGCATCCTTATTGCTTTCTAGAGAGTGTCACAAGTCTTATTCTAATTTTCTCTTTATTACTAAATTATTTATGATTTGACTCCTTCTAGATCTCTTCAAGTTTGATTCTAATTTCGGCCTATCTGGTATGTGTTACTTATATAATAGATTCCTTAGGAATTTGTCAACATACTTCATCTTCTTGTAGTCATCGTAATATAAATCCTTATATTGTTATTCTTCCATAATTATTGTTTCACTGATCATATTTTCTTCTAAGAAATAGATATGCATGACATGTACAGGAATTATGTAAACATGGTATGTACAAGAACTATTTTATAAAAGAATATTGTTACCTTGACTAGAAGAAGAAGTTTGTTTTATCCTGCTTGGCTTTCTTTGAGGGTTCCTTTTCTTCGACAATTGTTGCTTCATCTGTTTCCTTCCTTTTCTTTAAATCAGGACAGTGGTTGTTGTAGTGACCATATTTTTGATAGTTGAAGCATTGTATTTTTGACATATCCTTTTCTCGATTTGGTTTCTTCCTTAAACCAAACTTCCTCTTATTCTTGAAATTCTTGAATCTTGTTGTGAAGGCTTGAACATGATATTTATTTTTGGATTTCTCTTTTGCGCTATTCCTTGATTATTCTTGTGCACATCAATTCAAAAGTTTTTCAAATATGGGATACTCCTTTCTTGTGTTCATGCTTGCCAAAAATGCATCCCATGTCTTGGGAAGTCCATTGAGTACTATATTTAGTAGTTCCATTTTTGAAATGATTGCTTCAATAGCATGTAGTTGATATCTTGAGAGATTCTGAAAAAGTATGATGTTATGTTGTCATCATCATTCATTTTCATGTCACGAAGCTTATTCTTCAGAATCATTACTTTTCCAATGTTTATGAATTAAAAGAGGTTAGTTAGGGCATCGTACATATTCTTAGGTGAGTGAAGATGAAATATGTAGGGTATCAAGTGGTCTCTTACAGAGTCCACTATGATACTCATAACATTGATGTCACTGTCCTTGAACTTCTCCATAACTGCAATGTTTTGAGGTTCCTTCTCTTTTCCTTCTTCAACCTATGGTTCCATGATCTTGCATTTCACGATATCCAACACATTATTCTTGGCAAGGATGAGGTCAGTACTTGTCTTCCATGCTATGAAGTTAGAATCCCGTTCTAACTTGATTTCTGACTTCATAGAGTAGGTCATGACTTCTTTGACTTGGTCAACCTTTGACTTTGATCAAAAACTCAAACTTAACATCTTGGTTTTATGAGAGTATCAGAAGGTGTGCTAGGCTAGGGTGCACTAGGATATCCAGAATTTAGGTCAAGCTCTTCACTTAAGGTGCCTTAAAAATAGGGTTAGGGTTTCATTGATGCAACAAAACTTTGACTGCAACTACAACTGTTACTGAGAATATCCTCCCAATCTATATTCTATTGGTTAGACTGTTTGAATATAGTGTGGGCCCATAACCTATTAGAAAAATAGGTGTTCTTGTTTCACCATAGAAAATATAACAATATTGTCACCCAACCATAGGCACAAAGGCCACCCCCGAGCACCTTAACCTTAATATATAGAATAATTACGGAAGAAATCCAATAGCCAACCAAGATAGCACACCTTTCTCCAAGGCTATCACACCAAGAAAGAATAACCAAAGACCAAGCAGAAAGTTCAAACCATAACCAAGAGGAATTCTAAGACAAAACCAAAATGCAAGTTGTAGAAGCTGCAACTGCAGCTACAATTCCTCTCCAAACTTGCGCACTACTGGTCTTATGTAGTTGCGAGAGTGTGTGTAAAAAATGAGCTCTAGTGCCCTTTGTTTATACTATTCTATCTCACTTGACTAGGTTGACTTCTCTTTCTGGAGGCTATAGATGAATATTAAATATTCTCTTGAGTTGAGTTGTCTCCTAGGGTTATTATCCAACCTTTTAGGGTTTCTCTTGCTTCCCGGAATTTTATAGTCTTGTAAGAGGTTACACATGGAGTTAATACCTCTTGCAACTACCATAATATCAACACTGGTATCATGCAAACACTAGCTCCACCATTATTCTTTCACTCCCCCACCCTAATATGGATTTTTCAATTAAATCAATCTCATTAATAAATTTGTCCACCTTTATTATTTAAACTCTCCTTGGGATAAACTATATATTATTTAAAGTATACATATCCTATGGTCTTTAATATTTAACTAATCATTTTTAAAAACAAAACACATATTCATCCACTCATATAGAAATAACTACAAAGCCCAATTCACCTTCATATTAAAATTACCAATATGAGTAGCATAAAGGTTACAAAAATACCCATCTTCAATGTTAGTTATTAATCTCTCTTCCTACTCTTGGGATGACCCAGGTTTAGATATTAATATGTTTCCAACAAAACCCTCTAAAACTATTGAACCTCCTCGTAAAACAGAAGGAAACACAACACTCATAAGGTGTTACACAGTCTCACCTGAGATAGTCCTATGGGTGACTACAATCCTCAAATGCTTGTAGTTAGGAAAGAGTGGGGATCTGGGATTGAAATTCATCTTCATAGGCATTGATCTGGTTTTTATTTCTATTATTCTTAATATTCATTCATCTGTTAAATCTATGCATTCATTCTAATAGATCTAACATATAACATATATCACAGAATTATCCCTTCATCCCTTCATCCATTCATAGTCTAACTACTTACAAAAGGTAAACATGCAATAAATCACAACACATAACATATGTGTTACCATGGTTCACCCCCTCCTGGGCTATGTCAAAAAATATATGGCTCCTTATGCTCTTTTATTTAGATTTATGTAATAGATGGTGTCATGTGCAATACAATTCCGATCATACAACCTCAAAACAAGTTCCATAATCCTTTATGAGATTTATTGGATCGCACCAGGATCCTTGTCCTGTGATCTAAACCTCAAGATATAACTACTTGAGTCTCCTAAAACTCAACAACTTACAAAAATGGTATAAGATCTTACAATGTTTTCCCTAAATGAACAAAACAAAACTCTAGAACCCTGACCTAGACCTCCTAGGTAATTATTTATACTAATCTTTAGGTTATCAACCATTACAAGCTCTTACAAAAACCCTAACCCTAATGTGGTTATGTTTTCCTTCCTGCACGCATTCCATGATTTCCTCCTTTACATGAGGATTTTCCTCGCATGTGTTGTTGTCAGCTACCTTTTTGCAAATTAAGATTTATCTTCCAAAAAATGGGCTTTTCCATGAAATTGGGTTGCGCCCAACAAGCCCCAAACACTGACATGTGGCTCATCCCAAACCACTTAGATAGTGTGCATTGCTTCTACGGTTGTTTCCAAAATTTGGAACTTCAATGCTAGTTCCCTTCCTCACATCTTTCCCTACTCAGATTTTCCTGTCAATCTCTCTATTGAATATGCTATGATATCTTTTTGGATCAGTGTTGCGCTCTCTATGTGTACCCATTCTGTTCTCTTTTTTCCTCCTCTAGTTGTGCGATAAACTATGATTCTTGGTCCTGGAGGGGTTCTACTTTCATCTGTCACTCCTACTTTTTCATTTGCATGACTTTTAAATATTCCAGCAAATTCTTCAAGTCCTAGTTACCTTTCAAGAGCTATGTGATGTGAATTATTTTATGTCTGTTCTTGTGCTATTGTATGGCTGCACTAAGGCTTTCCTCCTCTTGGTCCCATTGTTGGACCTGCTCATCCTCTTCCAATGTTTTCCATAGCTACGTGGATCTGTCCAAAAACTCTTTCGCTGCACTTACGTTCTTTCATAGTTATGCTAATTGGAGTTCATATTCTTGTTTCCTATGCTCTCTAACCCCAAGAGGAGTTGTAGTAGTCAAATTTTATTTTAATTCCTGAATCTATTGCCTATATTTTTAAATGGTTTGGGAAATAATCTTGAGTTTCTCCTCTGTGCTTGTGTTCTCTTCCTGCGTGATGTGAGGGATGTGATTGTACACTATTGTCACACCTTGTTCTATTATGTTTTCATGCTCCTTTTCCTCCTTGGTTTCGAGATTGACTTTCTTGACCACCAACTACAAGGCATCCTTTCCATTTATCATCTCCTGCAGTTCTACTACATCTATTATGGCATGTGATTGTAGCTTTTGTGCAACGCTGACTTGGAGCTTGTATAGTTCCTTATTAGGTATTACTGCTAATACTAGTTCTACCTATGCCATATCCTTCAATTGCATATGGGATGTGGATTCATCCATATACAACATGTTAGTTTTCATTATGAAAGTCGGACTTGCCTAGGCGATAGTTTGAACTGTGTCCTGCTCACTCAGTGTAGTTCTTGTCTTTCCTATTGGTTCTTCGGGGAAAAATTTGGTTTCCCTAATAGGCCTATGTCTCGACTTGATCTACTCGAGGACCTGCCTTACCCCTACCAGCTCATATTTTATTCTATCTCTCTAGTGTTGGGTTTTTTCAATTTTTTTCGCTGCACGATATTGCACTATTTCTTCCACGAGGCATGTGTCATCCTCGGTGATAGTATATTATGGAAGTTGATTATATGCCGTTTCCTTCTTGTGTTCCCCCCTGTATGTATTATTGGCCACTTAGGTGGTCTTCTCTTGTGAGGTGGGTTTCGAGGGGGTTTCTTGCATTGAAGTGGCTGACGCTCCTTGTTCTTATTGTCTTGGGGCAGTGCCATTCTTTTCTTCATGCACATATTTCTTCGATGAACTCTCATTTTTCTATTATGTCAGCTTCTATCTAGGTTTCCTTGACTTTGTTGGATTTTTGGGCGCAACAGTGTTACCTGCAGGTGTCTTAGTCAGCTCTGCATCTACCTTGGTACCCATAGGAACTTATTGAGTCAATATTGGAATCCTCCAGTCATTATGCCAATCCCTCATTGCCATTTCTATGTCCTCTTTAGTGATGCAATATCTTAGTTATATCCACTCCTTCCTCATATCCCTGCACGCTTGGATCCACATATTATCCCTTGTCACTCTAAAGTTGGAAATATCCCCTTATTTTGCGACCACGTCTGGAGTGATTCTCCAAGTATTCACAATGCTCTCTTGTATATCATTGAAGTACCGAGCAAAGGTTCCTATGTTGCCACTTCTAATATTGGGGTCCAAAGTTCTCCCCAATGATGTGTACTATGCTATGTGGAAATGAGAGTACGATGGCTCCCTCTACCCCATAAATGACACCAGAATGAGTAACCAGGAATAGTGGAACTATGTTCCCAAGTCATACATGTCTTTGTAGTCCTGAAGGAAAATGTTCAATAAACACAGAGCCCAACTAAGCATAGTGCCATTGGCGCATTGTGTTGCAGCTGTGATGAAATCGACAGGGAATTCCTCCTTACGACATTTTCTAAGAATTTTATAGGCCATGAGTTTGGTGGCCATTATCATTGTTTCTTTGTTGATCCTCTTGATTATGATCCTACATGGGCACCTCTCTAGGCCGTAAGTTTTATTCATCTCCTCGATTAGGTATTTCTCCTTTGTTTTATCATCAAGGTATTGCATGGGGCTCTCGCCCATATATGGAAGACCTATGATGATTTCAATTAGTTCCACATATTTTGATATAGGCTCCTCCAACAATAATAATCCTCCATGGAGGACCTCCATCAACTTCTTGAAATAGTTGTTTACTTCTTTCCCACTGCCAAAATGTGGAATTTATAGTAGGTTCAGGATTCCTGTGTTGGTTAGGTCGACTTCCCATGGTTTTCATTGTAGAATTTGGTAACCTAAGGGGCTTATACCTATACTGTCAAGTTATAATTGTTGCGCAAACTCAAGTAATTTTTCACCATCAACCACGTCGTGGTGTGAATATCTCATCTTCTCCATGCCCCCAGAAGTGTTGGCATGGTTTTCACTCCCTCTGTAATGAACGGTAGTATGATGGCTACGTCAAGATGCTTGCATGGGGACCATGCCATGGGATGTTTTCCCTTTCTTCTTGATGGCTCACTTGAGGTATCAACCTCCACATGTTTCTTTTCAGCATCATAATTTGGCTGGCCAGTAATATCTTTCACTAAACTTTCCTGCTACTATGCAGACCCTAGTCTGGGTGGTGGTATTTGTGTGAAAGCCTCGGTTTTCAATGTAGTGGCACCATTTGATTTGTGGGATCCTTTAGCCCTCGCAGGTTCTTCTGGGTTTCCCACGTCTTCGACCTGCCGGCCTTGTGCACTGTAGTAAGGGTCAATTTCCATTCCCACCATGGTTGGTTCATGGGGTTCTTCCATCACTGATGTGGGGATTCCTGGTTGTAAGTGGGGTGAGGGAATTGCATCAACATCGACGAATTCCCCCCTTTGTATGTTTTTTGTCTCGGACTTGTCGGTTTCGTAAGGTACCCTAACACTGCTTCATGTTTTTCTTGTTGTTTGTCTTGACGCACCAATATTTGGTGGTGCCATCATGGGAACTAGATCTTTTTACCAGACCATTGTCAACTGGTTCATACTGTGCAATCATCAAGTCAACTTTTATCTGTATGCTCTTCTAACGCTGTAGTTTTCAAATTCACAATAAGTTGTAGCTTGCCCACCTTTCTCCTTTATATAGTGTGTGGCATGAATGTTGTGAATTTTCTTGGAGAGTCTTCCTTAGCTACGATTATTGACATGAGTACGTTTCATTTAATTTTATAAATCCATCCAGTTGGCACCTTTTTACCATAACCATCATTTTTCTCTTTTCTAGACCATTGGTATCTTTTCTGTGGTACTGAACTTTTTGAGTGCATCACATACTTTTGTTTTAACTTTTCTTTAGTATGCAGTGTGTCACCCGTATGGTGCACCCATAAATTTTTATTTTCGTCGCGGTGAGTCTACTTATGTTGCCCGCTATATTTCCCAATTTTTTGTATTTTGTGCCTTTTGTATTTTTGTATTTTGTTTTCCTTCTTTTTCTCCTTTTTGTTTCTTTTTTTCATTTTTATCTCTTAACTTATATTGTAGTACACTATGTACATGTGTTTCTTACTGTTTTGTAACTTTTAAGTGTTAGGAATTTGACTGTCCCTGTACAGCTTCAGTCGACTCTCATTGATCATTCCTTTCAAATCTACCCCTGCCATGTCCTTTAACTATACAGATCCCCCATCTGTGATAGTCTTGACTTCATAGGGTGCTAACCAATGCATTCTTAATTTATCAATATGTTGAAAAATTTATTGTCATAGAGCAAGACTAAGTCTCCTTCCTTGAATCTCTTCCTCTTGATATGTTTATCAAGTGAAGCTTTGTATTTTTCTTTCTCTACGTCTTGGTGAAATCCTTCCAGAATCCTATCCTCTTCCATCTCCATTAGTTGATCTAATATTTCCTTTACTATTCCTCTCTCTGTCATGTTGGTGATTGATACTACACATAGACAAAGTACCAGGAATTCTAGTGGCACAACTACTTATTTCCCATACACCAACCTAAATGGTGTCTGTCCTGTATGCCCATAGTACTACTGGTATTTTCATGTCCCAATCATCCCTATCGATATTTCAGATATTTGTTAGAGCATTCTCCAAGATCTTATTGAAGTCTTATATTGTACCATTTTCTTGTGGATGTTATGGTGTACTCTTCTGATGATAGAATTAAAACTCCTCTGTCATAGCCTTGATAGTAGTATTGATAAATTGAGTGCCTTGGTCACTCATCAAAATCCTTGTACAACCAAATATAGTGATCACTTTCTCAAACAAGAAGTGTTATATTATCCCTGCACTGCAATATTTTACTAGTGTTTCTTCTTCCCATCTTGTTAAGTATTTTATTGTAGTAATGATATATTTTTCTCCTGACCTTATTGCTAGTGGATTAATTGGTCCCACATATTCTATTTCCCATTTTTCAAATACCTACAAAGTTACTTGTGGTCTTAGGGGCATCTCTTCCCTTCTATTAGGTTTATCAACCCTCTTATAGACATCACATCTCTGAAAATATTCCTTAGCATCTCTCTGAATTTTTGGACACCATAGTCCTGTGTGCAATACCTTTTGTGTGGTAGATTTTCATGCATAATTTCCTCCATCTATTCCCTCATGATCTTCTACCGAAATCCCAGGCCTTTCATGTTCTAGTACACATATTCTCAAAATGTTGTCTACACCAATTTTGTATAAGTTTCCTACAATCAGTTGATAGGTTGCAGCTCTGACTAATAGATTCTTCTTTTGCGCAGTGTTAAATTCTTGTGGAAAAATCCCACTACTCAATTATTCAATAATATCAACAAAATATTCATCAACTATTTGGACTGAAAATAATTGTGCATCATGGAAGTTGTCTTCGAAATTGCTAGGTTGTTCTCCATTCACTACCCTTGACAGGTGATTAGGTCCTGCATTCATCTTCCTTGGTTTGACTATCACTTCAAAATCAAATTCCTAAAATAATAGTAGCCATCTATAGATCCTCCCCTGCAACATTGGCTTGTTGACTAGGTATTTGAGGGTTGAATGATCTGTGAACATATTAAAGTGTTCTCCCAATAGGTAATGTATGAACTTCCTAAGTGCATAGACCATAGCTAGGCCTTCTCGTTCTGTAGTATTGTAGTTCTTCTATGATTCTAACAATTTTTTTCTTGCAAATTCTATAGGATGGTCCAAATCCTTAGCTCCTCGTTGCACTAGAATTGCTCCAAGTGCTATAGTAGATGCATCTACATGAACATGAAAAGTTTTTTCCCAATATGGTAATACTAGAATAGATTTTGTGACCATATTTTCTTTTAGGGTGTCCAAACCTTACTAAAAGTCCTCATTCCACTGAAATTTAGTATCTTTCTTTAACAATTTCTCCATTGGCGCAGTGATCTGTGCATACGCTTTTATAAATTTTTTGTAGTATCCTATATGTACCAATCTTTCTCTCAACTGGCACACTAATTTTGGTGGTGGTAAATTGACAATAATTGCAATCTTGGCAAGATCTACTAACAAGCCTTGCTTTCACACTATATGGCTCAATAATATTCCGAAAGTTGTCCCAAAGATGCACTTCTTGATATTCAATGTTATCTGACACTTCCCACATCATTCTGATATCATCCTTAATACTTCCACATGGTATTTTAACAGACTATATACAATCCAATCATCTATATACACTTCTAGAAGTCGATTTATGAACTCCTTAAAAACAACTATTACCACCCTTGAAAATATGTCTTGTGCATTCTTCAGCCCAAAAGGCATGATTGTGTACTGGTAGAATCTCCATTCTATGGAAAAAGTCGTCTTGTACCTATCTTTTGGGGTTATCTTGATCTGGTGGTAACATGAGAATCCATCTGTAAAAGAATATGCATCCTGGGCTCCCACATTCTCTAATACTTAATATGTAAAGGGTGTAGGCAAAGGGTCATGTAGGAAATCATAATTCATCCCCTTRTTTCTCCTCTTGAACTACCATAGGGATTATCCATTCAGATTCCTCCATTGGTTCTATGATACCAACTTCCATCATTTTGTCAATTTCTTCTTTTACTTTCTTCTTATATATTATATTTAGTCTATAAGGTCTCTGTCTGAYAGATATAGCCTCAGGTTTGACWKGTATCTTAATCTCTTCTACTTCTCCTTCTATGACTTTCATCTTTGTAAAATTTGTTGGGAACATGTCACTATATTCGCACYGTAACTCTATTATAATTTCCACWRTTTGTTCATCCCAATAATATCCAATACTTATCATTTTAGGATTATGAGTTGGGCCAATGTTTACATTCTTCACTTTGATAGGTGCAACAAATACTTCTAATTCCAAATATGGTACTTCCACCTCTCTTTTTCCTTCAATTTATGTAATTTGAATGTTGTGTGTGTCATCTTCATCTGGTGCTTCGTCTTCCACATGATAACATGACAATAGTTCCTTGATTGTGTGTATGTTATTTTTTTTATACTCGGTCATGCATTCAACCTCTGGTTCATCAATAAATATCACCCCTCTTATTTGTTTAATTGTTGAAACCATGTTGGGGTTCTCATGTTCAAATGAGAAGGTTTCTATAAATTTATTTTGTAATGATGTCCACTCTATTGTGCCTCTACGTAGTTCCTGGTCTACATACCAGTTATATGGAATTCCTTCCAATGTGTGGATGAAGTGATGAGTTCATTCCTCTAGTGGTTTCATCCTCTATGGTATTCTACATCTCTTCAAATATTCTGCTATGGTCCCTTGTCCATCATATCACTGCATCTTATTTCTCCCCTACTCTGCATTGAATCTAATGTGTGGTAGTCGTTTAAATTGGTACTGGTCTTTAATTGTTTCTTTGTGTGCACCCCACCACGCCTTAATTTCTAGGGATATGATACTTTGATTCTCTAAAAAATCATCTTTTTATCTTTTTAGGAATTATTCTAAGTCATTTATGCCATGAAAACGGGAAGGTTCTCTTATCTTGATACCCACCCATCTTACTGCACAGTCTATTCTTACACACCTTCTTGTAGACACTTCATGTAATCTCTGCTGCCAATTCTCCAAACCTATATTTTAGTCAGAATCACATGATGTGATGCTCATCCAAATTATTACCCCATCTGTAGTTTGATTGACATAAACTTCTTCGTGTGTGATGGTTTTGTATAACTGGCTAATTTCCTCTAGATCTAAACAAGTGGGCTCTACACTCCTTCTGATGGTTGTAGTGGTGCAATGACTCTTGATTCTCTTTATTCAAATATCATCTTCATTGTCTTCAAGTTAATTATGGTTTTGTTGTCAAATTCCCAATCCAGTCCAAGCAGTGTTGGATAAGGTGTTGTGCCATCCACTATTTCTCTCACTTCAAAGTCTACCTTAGTGTGCACTCCATCCAGATCTATTGTGACACCTTTTAGCCTTCCAATTGACAGAACTTTGTGTTTGTTTTCTAGCTTCAACTGGACATGTGAGTACCCTAATGTGGGATCTCCCATACATTTCCATGTATTCTTAGGTAAAATGTTGACCTCAGAGCCTAAGTCCACTACAATGTCTCCCATATTGAAATCCCCAATGTTAGCATTGAATATGAATTCCCTTCTTATCCTCCTTCTTGAATGGAGGTCATCGACAATCTTCTTCTCTAACTTCCCCTTTTCCTTTGTTTTACATATTTCTAAGATATGTTGAAAAACTTAAACAGATGATGGATTATTCAGTAGCTTATCACAAGATTGCAGAAGAGTATTTATGGTACTTACTTTATCTACATATTTTGTTTCTCTGGTGTGGTCTATTGAGGAGGTAATTTCATTCATTGGTACATTCTGAGTGTGTTGCATGGTTGATGTAGATGCAACATCTTTCTTGAGGAGCTCTTGTCTTCCCCCCTTGAATATTTCTTTTTCTTTCCCCGCATCGAACTGTTTTTGTGGTTCAATATTATTCTTCACCCATTGGTGTTGCACTGGATCTTGTCTTACTATTTCAGCTCATGTATTATCTCCTCCACATGTGACTATGTTTATGTTTCTCCCATCATCTCTTGATTTTGAAGAAATCGAATTTACATTCTGATTTTTTTGATTTATATTTTCTTGAATCTTCTCCAATAATGTCGGACAATCCTCTGTATCATGGTGTGTTGCGCAATAATACATGCATGTCGTAGGTGGAAGTGGAAATTTTCTTGCATAATGTCTTGGTTTTTGGAAGTTATGACATACTACTGGACCTATGCCTCTTCCAAATACTACTCTACGTCGTCCTCCACCTCGGTATCCAACTTTATCTCTTCGTCGTGTGTTGAACTGAGGTACATGATTATACAATGCATGGTTATACTGAGGTTACACAATGTTATACTGTGGTTGCGCAGTGTTGTACTACTGTTGTGCATTATTATATGGAGGTGGTACCTAGTTGAACTGTGGTGCAAATTTCCCTGTCATCATTTATTCCTGTACCCTATAGGTTTATGAAGTTCTTTCCCTCATCAGGTCCATTGTCCTACAATATTTGTCATCATGACCCACTGATTTGAAAAATTTGTCGTATGAACTCTTAGGTATTGTTTGGTACTTTTTCATCAATGTAAAATGATATGGATCATGGCGATGAGTTTTAAAAATATAGCACCATGTTCCCCCTATTGGAAAAGGGTTTGGTAGCCCTATTTCCATGTACTATGCAAAAGTTGGGAACTCATTCTTGTGGTGTTGTTTTGTCCTCCATGTATTACACCAAACAACTTCTCTTTTCTCTCTTCCTTTATTTTGGTGTTGTTGAAATGTGAGGTTCTTCAAATCCTCTTTCATCTCTTCTACTGCTATATCTATCTTTTGATATTGGTTCTCTTCCAATTGTAGGGATGCATGTAGGGCCTCTTCTTGAGTTAGAAACTTATGATTCCTCAAAGGGTATTTTAGGTGTGGTAGCAGTGAATTCACAAAGAGATTTCTATGGGACATGTCGGCCATGACATACTTCAATTTACCCTTCAACCATTTGAACATATGATCAATATCCCAAATAGACTCACCCGGTTTCTGTCTGATTTAAATAATTTCATTCATGTACTGATCTTCTAAACTAGGATTCTGAAATTCATTTATCAACAACTTCTTTACATCTGCAATAGTCTGTGTTATTCTTGGTGGATTGTTTATAACTAGACTAATGTACCAATCCAACACACGGTCTCTTAGAATAATAGATAATTGCACAATTTTTATATCCCATCTATAACATAAACAGACCCCATGCAATTCGTTAAACATGTACTTGTCCATATATTTGCACGGTGTTAATTTATGTTTTTTTTTATCCTTATGTGAAAAATCAATATCCTTTATTTTCAACTAACATTCAATGTTCACCTTCATTGGATTCCATGGTTTGAACACTCCCTTCTATACATTCATTTTCTGTGCGATCCTTTCATGGATTCCACTCACTCAATACCATGCATTTCCGGCCGACAACGTAACCATTTTTTGGTTATTAATCTCTCTTCCAACTCTTGGGATGACCCAGGTTCAGATCTGAACAAGTTTCCAACAAAACCCTCTAAAAATATCGACCCTCTTCGTAAACCAGAAGGAAAAACAACACATAGAAGGTGTTGCACAATCTCACCCAAGATAGTCCTATGGGTGACTACAATGATCAGATGCTTGCAGTCTAGGATAGAGTGGGGATATCGTATTGCAAGTCATATTCTTATGCCTTGATCTGGTTTTTATTTCTATTATTCTTAATATTCATTCATCTATTAAATCTATGCATGGATTCTAACATATCTAACATATAACATATCTCACAGAATTATCCTTTCATCCATTCATAGTCTAACTACTTACATAAGGTAAAAATGAAAGTAATCACAACATATAACACATGTGTTACCATGGTTCACCCCCTCCTAGGATACTTCCACAAATATCTGGCTTCTTATGCTCTTTTAGTTATATTTTTGTAATAGATGGCACCGCACGCACTACAATTCTGATCATACAATCTCAAAACAAGTTCAGCAATCTTCTATGAGGCTGACTAGATCGCATCAGGCTCCTAAACCTGCGATCTAACCCTCAATATCTAGCTACTTGACTCTCCTACAACTCAACAACTTACAAAAATGGTATGATATCTTACAGTGGTTTCCTTAACCGAAAAAAACAAAACTCTGCAACCCCAACCTACACCTCCTAGGTACTTATTTATACTAATTTTCACCTTCTCAACCATTACAATCTCTTACAAAAAACCTTACCCTAATGTGGTTAGGTTTTCCTTCCTACATGCATTGCATGCTTTCCTCCTTTGCATGTGGCTTTTCCTCGCACGTGTTCTTGCCAACTATCTTTTTGTAAATTAAGATTTATGTTCCCAAAAATGGGTTTTTACTCAAAATTGGCCTGGACCCAACAATCAATGATTAAATTTCAATTTGGGTGGCCAACCTACATTCTTTATCATATTCCTAAATATTAAATTTATTGAATTCTTCAAAGTGTTGAAATTGAATTCTTCGAGTAGTCGATCGAATTCAAATTGAATTCTTCATAGAGTGGAAATTGAATTATTCGATCTTCTTCGAATAGTCAATCTTTTTTGAAGCTGAAACGAAAGAAAAAAATATGATTCATTCTATTTTTGTTTTTCCTCTCAACAAAACTGATGAATTTTTTAATGTAAACATATTTATTAATAATTTATATTAAAAAATATTAATCATACATACCTAGAGATCATCTACATGAATAATCACTATTTAATCTATTTTATAAAATCGTATTGTAATTAAGAATTTTTGAGGAATAAAACTAAGATTTTATAATCTCATAAAACAATGCATAAAATCCATGGACAAAACCATGTAACATAACACACCACAAATACCATCAAAATTTATGAATCCTACTAAAATTAATAAACAATAAAAAACCATTAAATAT
>ML790464.1:56708-81836 GCA_009831015.1 Picea engelmannii | reverse complement strand
CTGTAGACATTTAAATTGAACATAATTTAAACATGGACTAATATGAAATATGAAAATGAAACTCATATTTAAACAAAATTTGTGACTCCTTTTTAAAATATATTTGCAAATGGGAATCAAAACTATTAAACCATTTAGTGTTTCAGTAACTCAACTTTATGTTTCCCATTCATCAAATTTACTAGAAAAAATAAGCTCGAATGGTATCTAAGCTTCACAAAGTGGTTTTGAAGTGTTTTCAAATGCTCTTATTTGAATAGCAACGTGACCTATATACTAAAGGTGGTTGTAATATCCCTAATCCGAACCCCAATTGTAAATGAAATTGTGGATGTACATTTAGGATGGTGAGCCGCTAGCACCAAGTGTTCATTACCTGAAATTGTAAATGTACATTTAGGCTGGTGAGCCATTAGCACCAAGTCATGGTTCATTTTTACATTCACCTAAGTAGTATGTGATAAAAAATTTTCAAAGAAGGGTGAGCACATTCCATAGTGTTGCATGCACCAGAGTAAATGTGTGGGAATTACCATGAAGTGCACATCATATATATGTGTGTGTGTGTGTGTGTTTTAGGCCGGAGAACCTTTGTGGTTAATAGGCCGGTGAGATGGGATCTATAAAGACCAGTGCACCTATCCTTGTGAAATATAATCACACTCAAATTAATAATAAAATCACATCTTTGAAAGCATACCACTCAAACGAAAAAGAGCGAGAGGCTAGACACCACCAAAAGGAAAAAGGGGGGAGTTAAGTCCAAGGGAATATTTTATTAATATTTTTGAAAAGTATAATTATGGATATTTGTTTATCCCAAGTTCATGAGAGATGCAAGCGATTCACCAACTAGATAAAGCTAATTATAATGGTGACAAGTGTCAAATTATGACCTTGGAAATATATTGTTGAGCCTTAGTGTATTTTAGGGGCATTCATTCATTTTCTTCATCGTCCAAACTATTTGTACTTCAGACAACCATTATTGTTTCTACAAGAAAATCTTGGAAAAGGGGGTTTTCCATATTGTAACCAGAATATTATTTTTCAAAGAGGTGGGTTGTCAAGCCTGCGAGCATTTTCTCCAAGTTATATATTTGGTGTTGAAGAGGAAGGTTGTCATGCCCGTGAGCATTCTATCATGGTGAGATATTTGTTGTCGAAGAGGAGGGTTATTAGGACCATGAGAATTATCTCTAGGTGAGAGATTTGCAGTCGAAGAAGAGGGTTATTAGGTCCATGAACATTCTCTCTAGATGAGAGATTTGTTTTCAAAGAGGAAAGTAGTATGGTCAATGAGAATTGTCTGAAGGAGAGATATTTGTTGTCGAAGAGGTGGGTTGTCAAGCCCGTGAGCATTCTCTCTAGTTGAGATATTTACTAGGAATTGTTCTTTGGTGCATTGGGAATTAGTTAGAGGGTTTTGAGACTTGTTGTTTGATCTATTACTAAAACCCTCGAAGGGAAGTGGAGAAATTAAGGGACTATTGAGTAGAGAAGGGGCACACTTCCTTAGGTGGGACATGCATGTGGGGAATGAAAGATTGCAGGGTCATTGCAGAAGTTGAGAACCTTGGAATGAACAATTATGTTTTTTATTAGACCTTAGCTTGGCATCACAAATCATTTTCCCTGAAGGCGTTTACGCCCCAACTCGAGGGTGACCTATTGCTGAAAGTATATGAGAAACATAGTCTACGGTTGGGCAGAAAGTTTGAGATCTATGCACAGTTGGTGACTCTTTATAAAATATAATTTTTCTTTATGTTCTTGTCTAAGTTACTCTGTAATTATTACCTATGTTTGATATGGATTTATTTCCTGTATATAATTGTATAGGATTAATTATTGTTATTTTGTATAATGTTTTTTTCACATGTAAAACATGATGTTGTGGTTCATTAATTGTTCTTTCACATGCAAAATATGACAATTATGGAGTTTCATGTTAGTTAAATTTGTATGATGGTCATGAGTTTCCAAGGCAAGGCTATAACTGTCATGCGCACACAGAAATAATATGTATGCGCATGAGTCTGGAATCGTTGTCGGCACGAGAAAACACTATATGCACAAAAAGAAAATTGGATTTGTGTGTGACGCCAGAGTGGTTTTGCATGTAGTAATAATCATTTTTTGTAGTCCCTCATCTTGGCGATGTTGGTTGACTCTAATTTTTCGCACTTATTCCACTGCTCTGATTGCTACTACTATGTCCTCCATTGCTTACTATAAGTTCTTTTGATAAGTATTCAATTTTTATCTCAGATTGTGGTGATGCACATGGGGTCGTCGATTCGACATATTTTCGTGAATATTATTTCTACAATGCCTATCCAACACTGATGATAATCATGTCATTGATTGGAATGTGATTCAAGTGGAGCCATGAGGCAATTTTCGAGTGCGACCGGTTTGCATATTGTACCAAAAAATAAAAAAACTTCAGAATCGATCCATTGAGATAGTAAAGTTCCAATTGACCTTGTACGGTCCTGAGGATGCAACTTGGGAGCATGAAGATTCTATGCGGGTATAGTACATACATCATTTTGAAGATTTTTGAATACTTTTTTATGTATATTTGTATATAATGCATTCAGGACAATGCATTAATAAGGGGGAGGGGAACGTAATATCCCTAATTCGAATCCCAATTGTAAATGAAATTGTGAATGTACATTTAGGTTGGTGAGTCATTAACACGAAGTGTTGGTTACCTAAAATTGTAAATGTACATTTAGGATGGTGATCTGTTAGCACCAACTGTTGGTTTAATTTTTTATGCACCTGAGTAGTGTGCACAGATTGTTTTCCAAAGAAGGGTGCACACATTCTATAGTGATTCTCACAACAGAGTAAGTGTGGGGGGATTACCTTGAAGTGATAATTAGACCGATTTATATATATAGAGAGAGAGATGTATGTATGTATGTGTATTTGAGGCCGGAGAGCCTGTGTGGTTAATGGGCAAGTGAGTCGGGATGAAAAAAGGAAAGTGCGCCTATCCTTGTAAAATGTAATAACACTCAAATTAATAATAAAATCACATCATTTCATGCAAAATTGTCAAACAAAAAGAGAAAGGGGGCTAAACTCCACCGAAAGGGGAAGAGGGGGGACTTAAGTCTAAGAGAATATTTTATTAATATTTAGGAAAAGTATAATTATGTATATTTATTTATCCTAAGTTCCCGAGAGATGGGAATGAATCACCAAGTGGATAAAGCTAATTATGAAGGTGACCAATGTCCAGTTATGACCATGAAAATATATTGTTGAACCTTAGTGTATTTTGGGGGGATTAATTCATTTTCTTCATCATCCAAACTATCTGAACTTCAGACGACCAATATCATTTCTGCAAGAAAATCTTGGAGAAAGGGGTTTTCCATATTGTTACCCGATTATTTTTTGTCGAAGAGGCCGGTTGTCAAGACCTTGAGAATTATCTCCAAATGAGAGATTTATTGTCAAAGAGGCGGGTTTTTAGGCCCACGAGCATTCCCTCTAGGTGATATATTTGTTGTCGAAGAGGCGGGTTTTTAGGCCCATGAGTATTCTCTTCAAGTGAGAGATTTTTTTTCAAAAAGGTGGGTTTTTAGGCATGTGATAATTCTCTCTATGTGAAATAATTGATGTCAAAGAGGCGGGTTGTTAGGACCATGAGAATTCTCTCCAAGAGAGATATTTGTTGTCGAAGAGGTAGGTTGTCAGGCTTGTGAGAATTATCTCTAGCTGAGAGATTTTGTAGGAATTGTTTCTTGGTATGTTGGGTATTAGTTACAGGGCTCTAATACTTCCTATCTGGCCTATTGTTGAATCCCTTACAGGGAAGTCGGGAATCCAAAGGATTGTTGAGCAGAGAATGGGAAAACTTCCTTAGGAGGGACAAGCATGTTTGGAATGAGATACTTTAGGCTATTTGCATCATTTGGGAACCTTGGACTAAAGAATATTTTTGTTGGGATGACTTCCTTTTTCTCTGGTGGATTTTAAGCCCTAGCTCGAGGGTGACCTATTGTTGAAAGTATTTGATCATCAATGTTAGGAACCAAATATCAATATAGCATAGAAAAACATCAGAATAAGTACTCAATGCCTTGAAAAAGAGAGAAATTCAAATAATAAGCCTCTTCAAGTGGGAAACCTCCTTATGCCCAAATAAATGTTCAAATAAAAGATGATTCCAAATGAAAATGTCTCCTTGGTATATATAGGAGACAAGGAGGTATAATTACAACTAATGGACTAAAGCTGGCATAAATAAAATAACATTACTAATGAAATATGACCCAATTAAGTGGTAATAAGACACTATTTTAGGCTTAACATGCCCCTCCCCTTGAGACAAGTGTTTTCTGCAATGCTTGACTAAGTCTGGATGCTTCTGTATAAAAGACTCATCTTCCCAAGTGGAATCTTTAGTTGGTAGTTTCCTCCATTTAATGAGATAATCTGAAATGGATCTATTCCTCAGCTGGTGAATTCTTGTGTCAGTGATGGCTTCAGGCTCCAATATGACTTTTCCTTCCTCTTCAAGTTCTAGAAATATAGTTTGAACTAGGTTCTTGTCACCTATAGCCTTATTTAAGCATGAAACATGGAAAACTGGGTGTACTCGTGAAGATGTAGGAAGCTCCAATTTGTATGCCATAGTACCAATCTTTTGCAACACCTTATAATTGCCATAGTACTTTGTTGATAATTTATTATCCTTCTTGGATTTCTTGAGGGACATATTTTTGTATGGTTGTAGTCTTAAAGACACCCAATCCCCTACTTCAAAACTTCTTTCACTATGATGTTGATCTGCTGGTTGTTTCATATGATTTTGTGCTATGGTCAAGTTGTCCTTTAATATTTGGAGAACTTGCTGTTGATGCTCGATGTGATCTTCCAATGCTTCAACCTTAAATTTTTCTTTTAGAGAAGAAGTGATGGAAGGAGGGTGGTATCGATAGAGTGCCATAAATTGTGTCATTTTTTTTGCAGTATGAAAGGAAGTGTTATACCATCATTCTGGCAAGGGTAACCATTTGAACCATTGTGTTTGTTTATCAGAGACAAAGAAACAAAGGTAGCCTTCTAGACATTTGTTCACTATCTTGTATTGGCGATCACATTGAGGATGATAAGATGAGATATGAGCCAATTGAGTACCCAAAAAAGAAAATAAATATGTTCAAAAATGTCCATTGGAGATGGGATCTCAGTCACTTACAATAATATTTGGGCTACCATGTAGCTTTTGAACTGTCTCCATGAATGCAGTGGCAACTGTACTAGATTTGAAGGGATGAGAGAGTGCACAAAAGTGTGCATACTTGGTCATTCTATCAACAATAACCATGATGACACTCTTTCCTTCAGACTTCAGTAACCCTATGACGAAATCCATGGAAACCTCCTCCCAGTGCTAACTTGGGATGGCTAATGGTTGTAAAAGACTTGTGGTCTTAATTGTTTCTACCTTATTTTGTTGGCAAACCAAACATTCTGCCACAAGCCTTTGAACATTAGTTTTAAGGCCATCGCAAAAAAATTCCTTCGTGACCCTATGGTAGGTTTTTAAAAATCCTGAGTGCCCTCGTACTAGAGAGGTGTGAAATTCCAATAGTACCTTTTTTTTGAGTTGGGAGTTCTTACATAAATATAAGTGATCTTTGTACCATAGTGAATCATTTTTCCATGTAAATGCATCTGATGCATTGGAATCATGCTGCAACCTTTGAATGAGAGTCCACACTTTTTTGTCATTCTTCCATTCATCTCTTTCTTATATTATCCAATTGGGTTGGATGATCGATATAGCATAAAGAAAGGCCTCAACATCTTCATCCTTCCTTGAGAGTGCATCTGCCACAACATTTTGCTTCCATTTTTTATAGACGATTTCAAAATCATAACCCAATATCATGGTTACCCATTTTTGTTGTTCTTTTGAAGATAGTCTTTGTTCCAAGAAGTATTTAAGACTATCATGATCCTTGAAGTGCCTACCTATTAGGTAAGGACACCATTTCTTCAATGCATGTAGTATTTCCATCATTTCCTTCTCATAAATGGGTTTTTGTAAGTCCTTTCCCTTGAGTGGTCGACCTTCAAAAGCCAGGGGCCTTCCTTATTGCATTATGACAACACCAATTCCATTTGTTGAGGCATCACATTCCACAATAAAGGTTTTTGTGAAGTCTCGAGTGGTCAAGGTAGGAAATTTGCACATCGCCCCTTTAAGTTGCTCAAAATATTTAGTTGCCTCTAGAGTCCATGAAAAAACATCCTTCTTAGTTAGTGTTGTTAAAGGTTCTCCTATTATTCCATAGTGTAGAAAAAACTTTCAATAGTAGCTTGTCAAACCCAAAAATCATCTAAGATTCTTCAATGTTTTGGGAATCGGCCAATCCATCATGGCCTTAATATTGTTAGGCTCTACCTTGACACCTTCATGAGATGCAATATGACCCAAATACTCTACCTCCTTCACTCCAAAGAAACATTTGGATGGTTTGACATATAGTTGTTGATCCTTTAGTAGTTGTAGCACCTTGTTAACATGTCGCACATGATCCTCCCATGACTTGCTATATATTAGTATATCATAAAAAAATACTAACACAAATTTTCGAAGGAAGGGATTGAAAATGGAATTCATCAACCCTTGGAATGTGGAAGGTGCATTTGTAAGGCCAAAAGGCATGACCAGAAATTCATAATGGCCTTCATGAGTTCAGAATGTTTTTTTTGGGATATCTTCTTCCTTCATTCTAATCTGATGATACCGTGAACGGAGATACAAATTTGTGAAATAGATTGCTCCATGTAGTTCATCTATCAATTCATCAATGAAGAGAATGGGAAACTTATCTTTAATAGTGATATTATTGAGCTCTCTATAATCTAGACACATACGCCATGAGCCATCTTTCTTGAATACCATTACCACCGGTGCAGAGTAAGAACTTTGGCTAGGTCTAAAAATTCCATCCTCTAACATTTCTTCAACGATGCGCTCAATTTCACTCTTCTGGGCATAAGGGTATTTGTATGGCCTGATGTTAGGAGGAACACTCCCAAGAATTAGGTGAATATCATGATCATGATTTTGAGTGCGTGGAAGACCTTTGGGAATATATTCAAATACTTTGGAATGCTTATCAATGATCCCTTGGATATCTAGAGGAATAGATGGCTTAGATGTTTGAACATCTAGTGAGAATAGTTGCGCAATAACACATTGCTGCCCCTTTTTCAATAATTTTGTCATGCCATTAGAGCTTATCACCTCACCATATTTCTCTGTGATACCTCTTAACTCAATTTCTTTTCCTTCGAATGAAAATTTCATGAAAAGTTCTTGAAAATTAAAATCCATTGTTCCTAATGATAGTAACCATTGGATTCCTAGTACAACATCAACACCACCCATGGGTATAAAAATAATTGGAATATTCATTACATATTCCCCCATAGTAAGATTGATCTTATTGCATTTTCCTGAGAAATTGATAGTTCCTCCATCTGAAATCATTACTTGAAACTCTGGTGTTGGATATACAAACCAATTGAGAGCTTTGGGAAATTTATAGTGAATGAAATTATGAGTACTACCAGAATCAATTAGGACTATTACCTTTTTCTTTTTGATATATCCTTCGATCTTGAGGGTTTGAGGAGTGCTTATTCCAACCAATGCATTACACGATATCATGGGACTCAACTCTTCAAATGAAATTGCTTCTACGTTTTCATATTGAGATGGTTCTTGTTCTTGTTCTTGTTCTTCTTCCTATTCACAATCTATGTAGAATAATTTCTTCTCACCACATTTATGTCCCTTGTTGTACTTGCTATCACAATTAAAGCATAAACCTTTTGCTTTTATTTCCTCCAATTGTTTAGGTGTCAACCTTGTAGGATGAGGTGTTTTAGAAGAAGGAGCATTATTATCTCTATAGATGTTAGGATTGGCCCTTCTAGTAGACATAGCCATATTTTTATTTTCAATATTTCTTGCCACCCTAAATGCATTCTCCAATGATTTGGGTTCCCAAAGGAAATCCTCATGTTGAATGCTATCATTTAAAGTTCCTATGAATATATCAATCAAGTGCTCATATGGAATATCTTCTACCTTTATATTCAATCTTTGGAAGTTCTCAATGTGATTTGTAACTGAACCCTTTTTCTTGAGATTTATCAATTGGTTAAAGAAGGTATTTATCCTTGTATCCTCACAATGTGCTATCATTTCTTCCATTAAAATTTTCCAAGTGACGAGTGATTTGCGAGAACAAAGACATCGATACCATACAAATTGATTGGGTTCTAAATATAAAGAAGCAATTCATACCTTTTTTGTATGTGGCACATTATGTAGATCAAATAACTTCTCCATTTGAAGTATCCATGTGATAGGGTCATTGCCATCAAAATTCCTCATATCGACCTTAGGAATGTGGTTGATCTTCAACCCAAAGTTGGAGTTTCTCCATTCTTGATTCACCTTCCTTGTGTCCTCATCATGAATTTCATGGGATACATTTTCACTTTGAGGCATCCTCTCTATTAGGAAATTTTTCAATCCGTCCATGATCTCCCCTTTTAAACCATACATCTTATTATTAATTGCCTCCAACTTAGCTTCCATCTCTTGTAGTTCATATTTTGTTAATTTCTTGTTTTGTAAATCATTTATGTCCCTACACATTTCTTCACCTTCATCAAGATTCCAAGTAGGATTTTTTGGAGGCTTATTTGTTGTAGAAGTTTCCTTTTTTGGTGACATGTTGGCCAAGTATAACTTTAAACCTTGATTTTGAGGTGGTTCTACTAGAAAATATTCCTTTTATTGTATCTCCAAAATTTCGTCCCTTCTGAGTATGAAATTTTATTTTTTGTATGTCTCTGATATTTCTTCTCTACAATGCCACTAGTTTGATCACAATTGGATGTTCCAAGTGGAGTTTATGGTAACTTCCCCACAACTTGTTGATTTTTTTCCTTTCTAGAAGATCTCACTTGTATAGCATTTCCCGCACAAAATAATTGATATAAAATTCTGAGACTCATACCAGAACTACTACGGTTTGTCCACTATCCAATGAAACTAGTATCACTCAATTTGGATAATCTAGGAGGACGTTGTGATTGTTTTACCCATAACACCTGCTTGAGAATAGTTAATAGGACTAGTTAGATACCCTATCTTCCACAGGGTGTATCTACAAATGTAATATGAACCAAAAGATGAAATTGTTACCACAAATACCTTACTAATTTTTGTAATTATCCTTTGGATTTCAAGGTTTGAAACGTTACAGAAAATTTTTTATAGTGAAAATTCCACAATGAATCAATTCAGGATGATTCCAGAACCCTGTGTTAGAAAGGTTGTATCTCCAAAAGTATAAGGCTTCAGGAGCTGAAATTTTAACCCAACGTACCTTGATCTTTCTACTATATATACTCCAAGACGCTCCTTCTGAATCGTTGTATAAAAATTTATATCGAAAATGCCAAGGTGTCTTAGATGTAGCGGCGAAACCCCAAGACCTTGAGCTTCGATACTATATGTTAGGAACCAAATATCAATATAGCATAGAAAAACCTCAGAATAAGTACTCAACGCCTTGAAAAAGAGATAAATTCAGATAATAAGCCTCTTTGAGAGGTCAAACTCCTTATGCCCACATAAATGTTCAAATACAGGATGATTCCAAATGAAAATGTCTCCTTGGTATGTATAGGAGACTAGGATGTATAATTACAACTAATGGACTAAAGACGACATAAATAAAATAACATTACTATTGTAATATGCCCCAATTAAGGGATAATGAGCCACTATTTAGGACTTAACAATCAAAGTCTATGGCTGGGAGGAATTGCTGAGCTCTAAGTGTAGTTGGTGACTCTTTATAAAAGATAAGTGTCTTTTATGTGATTTTCTAGCTTATTGTGTGCTTATTTCCCTATGTATGATATGGGTTTATATCCTCTATGATGTTGCACAAGATCAATTGATTTGATTTTCTATAAAAAAAATTGCAAATGTAAATAATTATGTTTTTACTTAGTAATTGTTATCGTACATGTAGAGTATGATAATTATTGAGTTTCCTCATATTTAACTTTGTAATGATGGTCATGAGTTTCCAAGGAAAGTCTATAATTTCCATGCATGCATGGAAAAAATCCATATGTGCATGAGGCTGGAATCGTTGTGGGCACAGGAAAGCATTATGCACGCATAAAGAGAACAAAATCTGCGTGAAGCACTAGACTGGTTGAATGGGAAGTAGTAATCATTTGTTAAGAGTGGTTACACATGTGGTAATTCTTGTGTGCACTTAATGATTGTGTATGCAATG
The DNA here is from genome assembly GCA_009831015.1 of Picea engelmannii. Taxonomy (NCBI): domain Eukaryota; kingdom Viridiplantae; phylum Streptophyta; class Pinopsida; order Pinales; family Pinaceae; genus Picea; species Picea engelmannii. The sequence continues at coordinate 71,460 of ML790464.1, read as the reverse complement.
CTATTATGTGTTAATTCTGCTTTTATATCTAGAACTTCAAGAATAAAATTTTGTGTGGCATGATCTATCATGGGGTCATGCATGTTGCCCTGCATGTTTATGCGTAGATCAAATTTTTAGTGTACAATCTGTGCACTAAATTTTTCGAGTGGCATTGCTCAACAATAGGTTGGGTATGTTACAAGTTGGTATCAAAGAGAAGTAATGATATAGGAGGCTCGGTATGTTAAAATATGATTTCAGAGCATTTGTTAGTCTTGGTAATAGGGTATGTTACGTTGGTTTGCATTTCAAATAGATCTTTGGAAAGTGGTTTTGAAATGTTTTGAAATTCTCCAATTTGAATAGGATGGCCACCCATATAATAAAGGTGGTTTTATGGCATCCAATGTTTTTTCTCCATTAATATCTATTCACTTAGAGCTCTGATATTAATCTTTGTCATTGATCGACTTTCCCTTCCATCCTCCCAACCTAAGAACCAATGAAGTTATAATTTAGTCTTTAAAATGGATCACGCTTCAATTATATATATATATATAGTGGAAATTCTTCTCACTTGCACATCAATTTGATGATTTTGAAAATTTAATAAAAGTTATATCGACATGATAATTTTAAAATTAGTCATATATGACAGTTAAATAACGTAAAAAATTGTAAATACCAATCAAATATAACCCTTTCCCTCATGCATATATTTCAATAACATTATGATAATGAATACTTCCAGAACTCCAAAAAAACTTGACATTTTGCATGGCCAATGTACCACCTGAAATGCATCATATTAAAAGTATAAGAAGTGGAGAAATTTCCTTGGATGGACTATTAGGTACATGTGGTGTAATCCTCTAGTTCACGAGCTAGGAGCATGCCCTTGATGACAAGTCCAAGACAAGTTCAGCTCACAGATGCAAAGCATGCTCTAGTTAGATGAGGTGAAGTGGTGACTTAGATTATCTTTATATATGTGAGAAAACACATATTGGGACGTTGGCATTCCCAAGAGGACTCCTGCCTTATCTGTGTGATGCATTCCATGAGGGAAAGAGAGGGTTGTGGGTTGGAGATGACATTTTGGGTTGCACCAATGCATGGTTGAGGATGACTTAGGTGAGTTGGTTAAATTGATGTTCCCCATGATAACATGACACGGTTAGATTTCCCAAACCTTGGATGGCTTGATCGTTTGCAAGGAAGGATTAGAATGAATGAAACAAGCTAGGGTGACATGAGGCACTCAATAGGTGACTTGAGGAGAATAGAAGGAACCAAAGGATAATCAACTTGATGTGGCATTGGGAGGAAACCACCATAGTGAGGGACCAAGTGAGGTAGAGGTTAGGCACACCTCATACAATTAGTGGTCATGTTGTCTTAGGAAAGAAGTGACCAAGTGTAGGACGGCTTGACCCAAATGACAAGTGATGCATTCATCCAACTGATGGGTTTCTCATGTACTTCTATAATTTCATGAACAATCTAGAACAAACAATAATATGGACAACAATATGGAACAAGTAACAACAAAAAGGACCTTGGAATGCATGTCTGAGGTTGGGCAGAGAAAGATGCATGGATGGAGTGTGACCTTCTCCCCTAGTCACCTGAACAGACCAAGGCGTAGTATTACTTGATGCAAGTGCATAAGTGTGACATATTTCGTATGAGGGAGAGTCTAAGAACATCCTAGGGTTTTGTACTTGGGTTTTAGGAAAGGCTACAACAAGGCATGTTATGGAACTGTCTGTATGTTTAAACTGATCCAAATTCTTCATTGTAACACATTTAATATTGTATAAATATTTTGGTTGCTATCCACAATTTGTTCTACTTGGTCGCATATGTCTGTGCCTTGTCTATTGCCCCTTATATTTTCATACTATTAACCACTTTAACAATATAATTGTGTTTTCTTTAATATTTTATAAGTGTTAAATAGATTTGAGGGTGAATCCTTGAATCACTCATATATTGGGATGAGTATGGGTGTACCCAAGTGAAGAGGTGTATCTTGAACTTATTAAACTTTCTCTGGTTAGGTCCCAAATCCAAAACGTCATAGTGTTGGAATCCCTAAGCAAAGACGAATCAATAGGATTCCAACTAGAAATTTCAGGGTGTGACAGATGGTATTAGAGCCTATTTGAGGAAGATGTTTGGTGAATATCTTCACCACTATAACTCTAGTGATAGATGGTATCAAAGTGAAATTGGTTAAAAGTTCATAGCTCTTCACCACTACCATTGATATGAATTGAATCCTCAACTAGTATACATTGTAAAATTGTAATTATTATTATTTATTTACAGTTCTATTTTAGGAAAAATTGGAAGTGGAAACGAACCATGTCATAGTTGGCCTTTCAAAGGAAACACATTAAAATGATTAATTTTTAAGAAAAGAGAGGAATGGAATGGAGAGGAAAGGAGAAAACCTGAAGGACATTAACAAAATTAGAAGCTCTAAGAGGGAAACCTAGTTGATGTTTAGTGGACGAAGGATTTAATGTTCTTGTTCACTCTAAGTGAAGGTGTCTTTGAGCCTTCGCCTCTCCATTTTTGTAATGTCACTGAGTATAATACAGAGAGTCTATGTATCATTGACCTGTTTGTAATTTTATCTTGATCATAATAAAATTCCCATTTAAATGATGATATATGTGAGTTAACACATTTTTTTCTTTGGGTATTTTTCTTATGAGTTGCAGTGCTCTATTCATACTTTGTTGAAGTAAAATTTCATCATGTAGAACCTATGCATATAGTTTACTATTGTTGGGCTTATTTTTGACTTGGAAGGGAATTTTCCTTTTCCCATAAATCATAGATGTATTATATCTTAATGTCTTGGGTTGTCGCCATGTTTGTTAGCTTCCCAAAAACCATATACATGTTTTGACAATTTAGCTACTACCAATTTCACCCTCTATGCATTTTTATCTTTCCATGAATGCTTAATTCGACTTCTATACATTTTTCTCTATCAATGAATGTTAAAAATTAACTTCCATACATTTTTTTTGCCTATGGGTTGCCAAAATATCCCTGGTGTTAGCATCGGAAGTCACCCCTAGATTGCAACAGGAGCAGAGCCCGACGCCCATCAGTTTATGTCACGATTTGTTTTAATGGGGTGATCAAATGGAAGTTAACTCAAAATGATGTGGTTCTAACTCTGAAACTAGGCCAGGTAGGCATGGGCAGGTGAGGTTTTAATCAAACTTCAAACAGTAAGTTGTAGTAAGGGTGAGTAGGGGGGAGACTTGTATCAGAGAGGTGCAAAGGTCTTTCGTAAACATCAGGTTTCTAACAGGCTGTGGGAGAAGACATCTAAACGCAAGATCTTCTTGCATTCAAATGAAAAGCATCGGGGAATACAACAATGCAACAATAAATCCTTTATCATAACATGATTGCAATAATTCACATGGATCAGTCATTCACGAACTCTCTCAGCATAAGATGAAAATTAGATGGAGTAAGAAAGATTGCCTGTCATAAAACAAGAAATCTCACATGCAGATGCATAACCAGGGAACTAGAATGTGTTTAAAACTTTACAATCGGGAGCTTCGCTCTGCCATCGATACCTTCAAAAATGCAAAAACTCAGTACATATGCTAGGGCAGATTTTCCCAACAAAGGCGCGCTCGCCCTCCAAGGCGTAGCGTCTCTTCAATCAATCTTCGGGCGGAAGTCCTTAGTTAGACATCTCCTTAACTTCACATGGAATTTGTAGGGGAGGAGTAGCTGAGCGAGTAAATGCTGAGCTATCGTGTGCAGACCTCCTCCGGCTAGTCGAGAACCCACCATGGCTTCTCTGGAAAAATAGATACACAGGACCTTCTTGAGCAGTCCGCTTTCCAGACCCTCCATTCCTCATATTTAATGAATGAGGAGAGGCTTCAACCACCCTTCCTCGCCTTCATTTATTCCAAGCGAAGACCAATACCAAGGTCGGATCAAATGGCACTTGGAGATCGCGATAATTCCTTCTATGAACATACATGACGACTTCGGCCCTTCCTGAGCAGTTCTTTTCTTTCCCAAATGACCATGGGCTGTGACCACATGCTTATCCCCAAAGGGCCCTCGACGTTCGTGAATGGGGAGCTAATCCTTTCTTCTTGAAATCGTGATCAGCGAAACGCCGAGGCGGCTTAATCTGGTGCCACGCATCCCTCTAGATCTAACGATCCTGAATTCACTTCGGTGATGTTGTGGGTCCAGGTCCTGGACACTCCCGACACCTCATGCATCGGGAATACGACGATGCTAGACCTTTCTTATCATAGTTACGATGGGAGAAAAGGTGGGGAGCCTAATTGTTCACCAAGTGTCTGCTTCAAATGGACGGCTGAGACTGCCCCCTGATACTGTGGGTCCAACTTAAATTTTTTTTTTCGTTTCGCGATTCGCGAGTTCATGGGTCAAAGATCCTCGGATCCCTCTTCTAAACTCCCGATCCCCGAGATGGCGATACGGTTCGGGCCCCCTTTCTGGTCAGCGCTCTCTGCATGTAATCGTTGGCTAGAGCCCAAGTACTAATGCCTCTCGCAACTCGCGGCTTCGCGAGTTGGAGTATTAAACTTTGGCGTTCTCCCCTCTCGAAGTCCCGAGACGTGATGGTCAGCGAGGGTTGATACCCTCTGGGCACTTTTTCATAACTCGCAATCTCGCGCAACTAAAAGACATAGTTCACCCTCCAAACTTATGAACCCCGAGTTCAAGGAATAACTACTGCGCTTGTACTGATCGCGATTTATGCCCTTTGAAAACCCTTTTGTAGCATACTTAGCATGACTCAGATAGCTGCAACAACGCATCAACCGTTGCTCTGCTCTGTTGATGAATTCTTTCCGTAGAAGAATGAAGTGCCCACTCGCTTGATTTAAACCCGAAATAGATTTCTTCTATGAGTTGTGCCCAACACTCCTCACGCCATTTGTAATCCTGAATACTCTTGTGCCTCACACGAAAAATGTTACTAATATTAGGCTCCATGGGGGATAGAGTCGTCCCTATGATGCTCTAAGGACTCATTTTGCAGTTCCAGTGCCTTGCTGATGGGATGTGGAGTCATTTACTAAGACGAAACAATAAAAGTAAAAACAAAGAACAGAAAGGAAAATATTTACAAAACATAGGAGCCACTGAAGGCTTAGACAAAACATTTTTTAAGAAAATGCCCATTTACTGGGCTGCTGAAAACTTCTTCGCCTTCCAAATCTTGTAGTCTATATGTGTTATTTGAGAAGACTTCAGATATTTTGAAAGGCCCAATCCACAGGGCTTCAAATTTTCCGTGTTTGCCCTTATCTTCCTTAGGAGCGTCCAATTTCAGCACCAGGTCTCCTATTTGGAACTCCTCCTTGTTGGATTTCTTATCAAAAACCTGCTTGATCCTCTGTTGATGGTCCTGAACTCTGATCATCACCTACTCTCTGACCTGCTAGACTTCTACCAGTTAGTGAATCCTTCTGACCATGTCATTAGACTCTTCTTGATAACCCTGGAAGAATTTTGCTATGGGAATGGCCAGCTGAGAAGGGAAGACAACTTCTTCTCTGTATACTAACTGGAAAGGGGAGGTGCCTATAGATCTCTTTGTAGTCACCCGATCAGCCCATAGAGAAAATTTTAGCTTTGAATTCCAAGCCTTTTTGTTGTCCTCCAATAATCTTTTGATGATCCTTATGAGACTTTTATTGGAGGATTCTGCTAAACCATTTCCCTGGGGATAGTACGGAGTGGAGTGAATCAGCTTGATTCTGAATTGCTCACATAAATTAACCAGTGATTCAAACTTGAATGAGGTTCCATTATCTGTAACGATCTTTCTTGGGCAACCAAATCTTGTGATGAGGTCTTCCAGGAATCCAATAATTACCTTGTGGGAAGCACTCTTGGTGGGGATAGCTTCAATCCATTTGGTAAGAAGTCTGTGGTAGTCAGGATCCATCTGTGATGCCCACTAGAAGTAGGGTGGATTTCTCCAATAAATTCTAGGCCCCATTGCTGGAAGGGTCCTGAAACAACCACAGGCTGTAAGGGCATAGACTTGAGCTATTGCTTTCTTGAAAATCTTTGGCATGGGATACAGGCTCTAACTCCTCTATGGACATGATTGAACAAGGTGGGCCAGTAGTACCTAGCTCTGAGAATTTTGTGGGCTGTAGTCTTCCAGGAATGGTGCCCTCCACACAGGTCGTCGTGAAATTCGACCATGATCCTGTCAGCCTCTTGTGGACCCATGCATTTTAAAATCACCCCCCAGGGGGTCTTTCTAGTATAAAATTTGATCAATAAGGCAATACCTGACTACCTTGAGATTCAGAGCTCTTAATTTGTTTCTTTGCAGGCCATCTGCGGGCCACAACTCCTGCAGAACATATATGACATCCTTATACCAAAGACATCGAGCCAATGGGGGCTCTCTTTGAGGATCTATTTTAGACCACCGACGCTGTTGAATTCCTGAGCATTTGTTCATGAAACTTACCCCCAAAGCTTGGCAATTGGCTTCAGCCAGCAGCTTGGCTAAGTCTTGACCTTTGATCAATTTGGTAGGCCTTATTTCCAATTCAAACTCCAGGTTCTTGGCTATCCATTTACTTCTCCTCCCGTCTATGTCAGGTTGTACAAGGATGTCCTTCACAGAGGTCGAAGGAACATAAGTGGTCACCTTTCAGTGCAATACATAGACTCTGAAATCCTTGAGAGCTTTCACTAAAGCATAGGCTTATTTCTCCATGATTTCATACCTGACCTCTGCATCTCTTAATGCCCTACTGAAAAAGGCGATAGGCTGCTCTCTCCCTTCCTCATTTTTCTACAGCAAGACCGTTGCTACTGTATCAAAAGAAGCGAAAGAGAAGATTAGGAAATATTTGGAATACTCAGGATTGATCAACACAGGTGCCTCAGTCAATGCTCTTTTTATTTGGACAAAAGATTCCCTAGGTTTGGCCGTCCGTTTTACTTCATTTCCATTCTTGAGAATAGTTGTGATGTGTTTCACCATTTCAACAAAATTTGAGACGAACCTCCTCAGAAAATTAATCTTTCCCAAAAGGCCTGAATTTCCTTGTTTGACCTGGGGAGTGACAGGGTTCGAATTTCCTCCACTCTTCTAGGATCAATCCTCACTCCTTCTGTCGATACTATATGGCCTAATAAATTTCTCTGCTCCATAGAAAATAAAGACTTCTTGGGGTTTAGAGAAAGGCCGAACCTCCGACATTTTGAGAAAAATTTTCTTAGGTGACAGCAGTGCTCTTTATCCGACCTCGAGAAGACTGTTATTTCGTCCAGATATATCACCACAAACTTGTCTTTCGCCCCGATGAAAGCTATGTCCATGGCTCGCTGAAACTTCGCTCCTGCATTCATCAGTCCGAATGACATTTTGGCATACATGAATGTGCCCCAAGGAGTGGTGAAGGCTATTTTTTCTCTGTCCTCGGGCATGACCGATATCTGATCATAACCAGAAAAAACCATCGATCATGGAAATCCTAGATGCACTGGTTACCCTCTACAATATGTGTTCCATGTTGGGCAGGGGATAATTGTCTTTCTTTGAGCTCCTGTTCAGGTTCCTGAAGTCGACACAAATCCTGATCTCTCCACTTTTCTTCCTTACCAAAACCAAATTGGCCACCCATTTGGAATATCTCAGGGGGACGATGATCTCGACCTCCAACAACTTCTTTACTTCTTTCTCCATGACAGGAAGCAACATGGGATTTATCTGTCTTAGCTTCTGCCTAAATGGATTAGCCTCTTCCTTCAGTGGGATATTGTGTTCAATGATGGACGTGTCATATGTCTTGAGGTCTTCGTAAGTCCATGCAAACACATCAGCAAATTCTTTCAGCAACTCATCATATTCGGTCGTCTGTTTTGTGGTCAAACTACGTGACAGCTTGACAAACTTAGGCTCCTCCGGTGTGCCAATGTTGCACTCGGTTGTGTCAGCACCTTCACCTGAAACTCTACCTTTTACTTCCACATCATTCCCATCGAACAATATTTCTAAAGGAATAAGTCCCCTCGGAATGTGATTTCTAGGCAGCTGAATAATCTAGTGGTTAGCAATTTTATTTAAAAACACCTCGGGGTGAGGTTTATCTTCTGTATTAGGATCCCGATCAATGTGCAATGCAGAAAATTTATCAACAGATTGGAGAAACTTCTCGATTTCCAGATCATCCCCGAATACCTTCCAATGCTTGACATTTTCTGGTACAGAGGGCCTATATTTTATCTCAACATCATATTTGGCCATAGGCGGCTGAGGGACCTTGAACTGGCTAGTTGAGACGGCCAAAGAATCGGCCACAACATTATCCTCCCTTGGAATAAAATAGATGTTGAAGGTTGAGAAGAAATTGTCGATTAGGTCCCATACTTCATTTATGTAATTTCTGAGTCAAGGGTGCTTAGCCTAATAAGCGTTTCTGATCTGTTGGACCACCAACTCTGCATCTATGAACACTGCTATCTCCTAAATTCTCATTTCTCTTGCAACTCTTAATCCTATAACAAGGTCTTCATACTCTGCCACATTGTTGGTGGTTTCAAATTCTAATTTGTATGATAGAGAAAGGGTTTCCTGGGAAGGTGACACAAAACACACCCCAGCACCAGCGCCTTCCCTGGAACAGGATCCATCAGAAAACATTTTCCAAACGGGGGTGATGGAGGGAGGCAGTTCAGCAGGAGTGGTGGGCTACTTTCTGAGTTCAAGAGGAGGCTCAGGAGCATGAGTGAGTTGCAGTAAACTGGAACCTAAATCAGTGTCCAAGGAGAAAATAGGATGGTTGGTAGGATTGGCTTCATCACTGATTATATAGGCCGGTTGGGCTTCCCTATATAGCCTCCTATGCTCTCCTCCGAACACTGGGATAGTAGCATATGTGAGGTCCATCTGCAAGGTTTCCCCTAGTCTTTTTATCCAATATCTTAATAACAAAATACAGAACTTGGGGGGGACATCGGCTACTACAATATCCATGACCACACTTTTCATGGGCAACAGAAACAAGGTCACGACCAGGTCTTTGATAACCCCGAGACATTTAACTTTCCTGGATTCAAAAGAATAGAGGTCATGATAGGCTTAGGTGATTTCCATTCCTAGTTCTTCCATGATATTTTTGGGCATGAGGTTGTTAGAAGCCCCCGAATCCATCAAACAGTTGTGCAGTACCATGTCATGTATGTTCAAGGAAGTGTGGAAGGGAGGGGATGAGTCATTCCTGTCTTCTACCATAGGACCTAGAATAATTGTAGGCTTTTCATCTTGCAAATTGATGGAGTCTATGGGAAGGCTTGAGACCTCAGACTGTAAAAGATCAGAGAAGCGTTTCTTGAACCCTTCATGTTTAATCAATTTGGTTAGGGGCACAGGGATTCTAATTTTTTGAATTTCATGCTCGAAATTAAAAGAAGATGAGAGCTTTGGGATTTCTCTTATTTCGGGAACATGAATCTGAACTATGGGAGAGAGGGGTCGGGGCTTCTTACCTCTATGACCGTCTGCTACTTCATTAGTAGGTTTCTTTGTTCTAGTAGACTTCTCAGAAACAGCAGGTGCCACTGTCTTCTTCTTGGAACGTAGATCATACCTGCCTTGGCCGCCACTAGCCTTGCCTTCTTTCCTTAGTTCATTTAGCTGACTGTCCATGAGAGACTCCTCATATGCTGATTGACTCAGATGAGGAAAAGGAGGAGTTTATCCGAAGCAATGTATTTCAGGATCAAGCTCACATGTTTCCCCTTCTTCTTCCTCGACCATAAAATTGTTTTGGAAAGGGGCCTGAATCTTTTGGTCTTCTCTGTCTCTTCCCTTCTCCCTTTGCACGATCAGGGAAGTGATATTGTTTGGCCTCCTGAAACCTCCTTTTTTTTCGGCGCTCTGAGGGCCCTTGTATGCTTTCCTCCCTTCCACCTTTATCCTTTCCATCTCTGCGGACAGAGACTTCACCATCTTGGTCAGTTCATCCACTTGAGAGTGGGGCACCGATGGGCTAGAGCTTGAGGTTTCGGATCTTCCCTTTCTTATGTCTACGTCAGCCTTGTTCCTCAGTTTATCAGCTGCTAATACATTGGATTCCACTTCTATGGCCGCATCTTGAATTTGGGCTAAGGAGGTGGCTCTTCTTTCCCTCAATAAAAGATAGAAATTGGGTCCAAACGCACTGGCATAAGAAATATTGGTCGAGGCTTTTGAAGGCTTTATTTCAGTGGGGATCTTGTTATACATCTTATTGAATATTTTGGAGAAGTCGGAGACAGACTCTCCATCCATCTTCTTCAAAGATCTCAACTCTGTCATGTAATACATGAAATCTTTCCTATCTCCCCACTACCTTAAGAAAGCACTATCCAGGGCTTCGATCCCAGCAATAGATCTGGGGGCCAACCCTCTAAACCACTTCCTCACCTCGCCATCTAGGCTCTGGATGAAGACTCTCATCCACACATCTTCATTTTCAATGTTCAGGTTGTCTGCATAACTGTAGAAAGCAACCAGGTTCTCTTCCACAGTTATGTCTCCTTCCCCAGTAAACTTGGGCATATACTTCAAGTAATCTCCAGAAGGGAGAGGATTCATAGGATGAGGTAGGATTAAGGGAGCATATATGCCAGTGACTATGGAATCCATTCTATTTAGAGGGGGTTTAGCACCATCCATAGGGATATTAGGTGGAGGAGAGCTTGGGGGGGAAGGATTTCGCGAAGGGTCTACTGGAATGAGTCTCAAACTGGAGTGGGAAACAAGAGGGGATTTAAGGAGAAAGCTATTGAGCTCAAGTCAGCAGGTGATCCTCTTTATGTAGGAGTGGGGAAATCTTCTGCAGTCCTGGGCCTTCGCCAAGGTATAGCTTCAGAGAAGAGGGGACTGACAAGGATCTCTCCCTCCAATCCTAGACCAGGAGGGGAAAACTCAGCAGGAACACTCCCAAAATTTAGGAAATGGAAAACCTCTGAAGGAGACCTATTAAGAAACTGAGGAGGAGAGAATGGAGTTCTTACATAAGGGGATGATGGATTACCTATTTTGGTGGTGGAAGCTTCTCCTTCAGGGGCCTTTCCTTTTCTGAGAACCACCTTTGGATCAGTTTCAGGTGTAGCTAGAGGCAGTTGTGGATGAGACCGCGTGTGTCTGCCTCTGAAAGCCACAACTAATAGAGAAGGTTCTCCCCAGCGGAGTCATCACAATGGAGTCGCCAGGTGCACAGTAGAAATATTCAAAGGCTCTGATACCCAATGCACCTTCAGAATCAGAGGTTCAATGTCATTCAATCCCAGGGAAAATTTTCAACTTTGTCCCGAGCAACAGCGCCAGAAATGTTAGCGTTGAAAGTCACCCCTAGATTGCAGCAGGAGCAGAGCCCGACGCCCATCAGTTTATGTCTCAATTTATTTTAATGGGGTGATCAAATGGAAGTTAACTCAAAACGATGTGGTTCTAACTCTGAAACTAGGCCAGGTAGGCGTGGGCAGGTGAGGTCTTAATCAAACTTCAGACAGTAAGTTGTAGTAAGGGTGAGTAGGGGGAAGACTTGTATCAGAGAGGTGCAAAGGTCTGTCGTAAACATCAGGTTTCTAACAGGCTGTGGGAGAAGACATCTAAATTCAATATCTTCTTTCATTCAAATGCAAAACATCGGAGAATACAACAATGCAACAATAAATCCTTTATCATAACATGATTGCAATAATTCGCACGGATCAGTCGTTCACAAACTCTCTCAGCATAAGATGAAAATTAGATGGAGTAAGAAAGATTGTCTGTCATAAAACAAGAAATATCACATGCAGATGCATAACTAGGGAACTAGAGTGTGTTTAAAACTTTACAATCGAGAGCTTCACTCTACCATCGATACCTTCAAAAATGCAAAAACTCAGTACATATACTTGGGCAGATTTGCCCAACAGAGGCGTGCTCGCCCTCCAAGGCATAGCATCTCTTCAATCAATCTTCGGGTGGAAGTCCTTCGTCAGACGTCTCTTTAACATCGCATGGCCTTTGCAGGGGAGGAGTAGCTGAGCCAATAAATGTTGAGTTAGTGTGTATAGACATCCTCCAACTAGTCGAGAACCCGGCATGGCTTCTCTAGAAAAATAGGTACACAGGACCTTCTCGAGCAGTCCACTTGCCAGACCCTCCATTCCTCGTATTGAATGAGTGAGCAGAGACTTCATCCACCCTTCCTTTCCTTCATTTATTCCAAGCAAAGACCAAGACTGAGGTCAAATCAAATGGCACTTGGAGATCACGGTAATTCCTTCTATGAACATACATGAAAACTTCGGCCCTTCCTGAGCAGCTCTTTTCTTTCCCAAATGACCATGGCCTGTGACCACGTGCTTATCCCCAAAGCACCCTCGGCATTCATGAATGGAAAGGAGCTAATCCTTGCTTCTTGAAATCGCGATGAGAGAAACACCGAGGCGGCTTAATCTGGCACCACGCGCCCCTCTAGATCTGACGGTCCTGAATTCACTTCGGTGATGTTGTGGGTCTGGGTCCTGGACACTCCTGGCACCTCGTGCATCGGGAATACAACGATTCTGGAGCTTTCTTATCATAGCTACGATGGGCGAAAAGGAGGGGAGCCTAATCGTGCACCAGGTGTCCGCTTCAAATGGACGACTGAGACTGCCCCCTGATACTGTGGGTCCAACTTTAAAAGTTTTCTCCCTTTCGTGATTCGTGAGTTCGTGGGTCAAAGACCCTCGGCTCCCTTTTCTAAACTCTCGATCCTCGATATGGCAATACGGGTCGGGCCCCCTTTCTGGTCAGCACTCTCTGCATGTAACCATCGGCTAGAGCCCAAGTACTAACGCCTCTCACAACTCGCGACTTCGCGAGCTGGAGTATCAAACTTTGGTGTTCTCCCCTCTCGAAGTCCCGAGATGCGATGGTCAACGAGGGTTGACCCCCTCTGGGCACTTTTTCGTAACTTGCAATCTCGCGCAACTAAAAGACATAGTCCACCCTCCTAACTTACAAACCCTGAGTTTGAGGAATAACTACTACACTTGTACTGATCACGATTTACGCCCTTTGAAAACCCTTTTGCGCCATACTTTGCGCGACTCGGATAGATGCAACAACCCATCAACCGCTGCTCTGCTCTGTCGATGAATTCTTTTCGCAGAAGAATGAAGTGCCTACTCGCTTGATTTAAACCTGAAATAGATTTCTTCTGTGAGTTGCGTCCAGCACTCCTCGCACCATTTGTAATCCTGAATACTCTTGTGCCTCGGATGAAAAATGTTACTAACACCTGGGAATTTTAATGCATCGTGGGTTATTAATTACAGTCTTCCAAAAAAATTTACACACTGTTGGTGATAAAATTTACACCTAGAACCTTCTTCGTAGTTGTTGGTCAATGATTTTGAGATGCATATGGTTTCCCTTCATTATTGGTTGTCAAATACACCTCTTATATATATTTTTTATCCATGGATCGACGCACTTTAACTCCCCTCCCCCCCCCACTTTGGTCGAGTTCCCTTCCTCATTCAATCAAAAAACATCCCTTGGTTGACCCAACTTAGGTAAAAATGACTTGGGTAGATTCAACTTGGATCAATTTGACTTCATTGATTGGCATTACCTCCAACCCAACTTGCCACATCTCTCTGATGCATTTGTTTATGAATTGAGTTATGTATTAATTGGTAATTTTACTGTATCGTGGGTTATTAAATACATTCTTCCAAAAAAATGTACACACCATTGGTGAAAACATTCACCCCTAGAACCTTCTTTGTATTTGTTGGTTAATGATTTTGACATGTAGAGGGTTTCCCTTAATTATTGGTTCTTGAATCCACCTCTTATCTATTTTTTTAACCCCTGGTTGACCCACTTCGAATTGGCTTCCCCTTTGGTCAAGTTCCCTTCCTCATTTGATTGACAAACATCCATTGGTTAAACCAACTTGGGTAAATCCGACTTGGGTAAATCCAACTTGGGTAAATCCAACTTGGGTAAATCCGACATGGATCAATTGGACTTGGTCAACTGGCATTACCTCCACCTTGAATTTCCACATATATCTGACTCATTTGTTTCTGACTCAACTTGTGGCTTGATTGGTTGATAATTTATCGTAATCTAAAGAGCTAAGGTTATAATATTTTTATTTTGCAAAAGTATCTATCTTGGTGAGACAGACAAGCCATAGGCCTACCATTTATGGATCAGATGGTATTAGAGGATCTTCCAAACTCTTGGAGAAACTCTACAAGGTAAACACCAACAACGCATACAAAGTAGTAGACATGCATTGTTGCGAGGCCTACATAGAAGTAGAAGACCACCAATGGTGAGAAGTCCTCGTGTAGGAAATGAAAAGGAAGGCATAGAAGTGATATTTGATCGACTAGAGAATATCATTATTGTAGTAAAATACATGGCAACACAATTGTTGTTAATGAAGGTTAAGGAAACTAGTAACATGATGGAGTCAATCCTAGAAAACTCACCTTTTAATACCCTTCCTCAAGAAACGCTTTTGTGAATTTGAAAAGAATAGTAGAGGCATTGGTTCCAAGATCATGAGGAAATGGAGATATGATTTCTATGGGATAGGAAAGGAATTCCAAGGGATTTTGACTCCCATTGTAGCTCAATAGAGGCCCAAGCATGAAGGTGTAGGATTCAATGGACAATAATCAAGAACAAGTGAAATTCAAACCACTTTCGTCAAGGAAA
>ML790464.1:6811-40638 GCA_009831015.1 Picea engelmannii | reverse complement strand
GCCATTGCCAAACCGACCATCAAGAAGCAAGGCCTCTATACTCCACTTCCTACCCCCAATCGACCTTGGGAATCCATCTCTATGGATTACATGTCAAGCCTTCCTTCTACTAAGCATGGCAATGACTGTGTTTTTGTGGTCGTCGACCGATTCTCAAAGATGTCCATTATGATGGCCTGGAAGAAGAATATCACAACAAAAGCCACTGCTAAACTCTTCTTTGAACGAGTGTGGGTACACTTTGGGATCCCATAGTATATCATCTCAGATCGGGACAGTAGGTTCCTCAGTACATTTTGGTCCAGTCTCTGGTCGATGTTGGACACCAAGCTCACCAAGTCCACAACTTTCCATCAGCAAACTGATGGCCAGACAGAGCTCGTCAACTAGATGATCGTACACATTCTGCGCATGTACAATTCAAAGAATCCATGCACATGGGATGAGATCCTCCCCTATGTACAAAACAGCTACAACCGGGCTCTCCATAGCTCAACTAGCCACAACCCCTTTCAAGTGGGCTTGGGATTCCAGCCACTATGTCCCATTGACATAGCCATGCCATTTGTGGCTACTCAGGAAGATTCATCTCATGTCCAGTCTAAGGAGGATAAGGCAAACAAATTCATTGAGCACATTCAACACATCCGCCAATAGGTTCATGACATCTTAGATAGAGCCAATGCTAAGTACAAGCAACGACATGATCAACATCGGGTGCCACACAACTTCCAAGTGGGCGACAAAGTGTGGCTACATTTGTAAAAGGAGCGCCACGCTAGACCCCACCGCAAGCTTCGTCTTCTTCAATATGGGCCATACACCCTCACCAAGGCTGTAGGGGAAAATGCCTTTGAGCTCAACATTCCACCATTCCTTTGTCTGCAACCAGTGTTCAATGTGGACCGCCTTCGGCCCTACTTTCCACCTCTACTAGACACATCCGACATGGCAGAACAAATCACACCAATAGAGTTAAATATAGACTGCATGGAACAAGCCAAAACTAATCATATCATGGATACACAGATCAAGCACACCCAAGAACAAAGGATACTGCTATATCGAGTTGTCAAAGCAGGCCAACTCCTTCACCAAGGCAAATGCCTCACCAGGGACCAAGTTCAGCAGAAGTTTCCTCATCTCATGGAGGAACTCAACATAATGGGGACCATTGCTTCCTAAGGAGGGAGGATTGATCCAGGTGGATATCGGTCGCCACCCACCTTTTTCGACTGGCTCAAAACAGTTTTCTGGCAATTTTGGCAATTTACTATTTTTAGCAGGTTTTAACTTCCGGGGCCATTTTGAGGGCCTAAATGAAGGTTTTTTGAGATAGAGGTTCTCAATGATAGCAGAAGTCATAATTGAATCTACTCGATGATACCTTTCCAACGAGCTATCACACGCCTAAAACGGAGATCGTATGCAAAAGTTACGACCCCGCGAAGTTGATGTACTAACTTACCCAAACGGAGCCCACATGACTTTTGGCGCTTCATCTACTAGGGTTAGGTTTTTGGATGTCTATGACTTTTGGCATTCTCTTCTATTGTAAAAAGGCCTTTAGAAACTCATTGTAATCAGCTTCTCATGGATGCGAGAAGCAACCACATCTCTTCTCAGAGATAAGCTACCAGCGCCCTAGCTAGTTTATTTCCATTCTATCTGTAAGCATATTTCAGTCATTTGTTATTAATGAAATGAAGTCTTATTTCCATTGCATCTTTGTGTTTATGCGTATTTATGTATTTCATTGTGTTCCTACATAAATCTGAATCAATGCTTCCATGATGCCTGTGTCATGCCTATAACGACATGAGGAGGACACTTGAAACACCTCAAACATCTAATTTGGAAGAGGAGAAATGAGTCAGCAGGCTTGCAAACCTTTTTCCATCTGAAAGCAGCTCAAAAATTGATTTTTTGGAGGGGAGTGCTCCCCCTTACACTATCTCAGAGTGTCGATGCTCCCCCTTACACTGTCAGGGAGCGTTATAAAGCTTCCTTGGCCCTTTTGAGGGAGCGCTATAGATTTTGAGAGCGTTGGCACCCCCCTAAAGCCTACTAGGGAGCGTTACAATGCTCTGATGGCCCTTTTGAGGAAGCTCTACCTATTCTCGGAAGTTGTTAAGCTATTGAGATGAATGGGGGAAGCATCTTTTCATTCTTGGAAGGCAGTTGGATTCGAATCCCTAGTCCAACCATGATCTTAGGGAAGATCCTCAACTGAAGGAGGCAAATCCTCAACTTCCCCAAGGATATCTCAAGTGGTTAAAGCCTCTCCAACGCTATATAAGCAAGCTTTATAATGGTGAAAGGGGATTGAAAATGGAGAATTACACCAAACTTATGATCTCATAAGTGGTGCTAGAAGAGAGCTGATTGGGGAAGAATTGCTAGCATGAAACCTATGATCTCATAGGAAACACACGGTCAGCCAAAGGAGAGTGATCAGTGAAGTTGTTGTTATCCAGGTTGTGGATCTTTCGAGCAAGGGTTAAACGAAGGGGACTTGACGAAGTTGTCGCATTCGCATCTACGATTGTAAGTACTGTTGTCATTATTCTCATCAATATGATACACTTGGCCTGTTTCTTTCTTGTTTGTGTCTAATGTTACATGAAATTATCATTGATAGATAGATCTATTTTCAATCTAATATAAATAGAGTAGGAAGTGGTCGTATCTTGTTTGTCTATAGGACTCAGCGAGGAGCAAAGGATCGGAAATCAACTCGGAGCGTGCAGGGACAAATGTCTATAAAGAGGTAATTCTATTCTCCTTCCTTCTCATGTGTTAGTTTGAATAGATCTGAAAGGAAGTTAGTGTCCACGTTAAGCATTTTTTGTCTTAGAGTTAGGGTCAAGATCTTTGAGGCAATCTACCTCTCCGCAGGGAGATTTTCCTACAACACTAATCCTGGACTATTCCCCACCCTGGGCCATTCCTCCGACACTAATTAAAGTGTAACCTGGAGAGAATGAGTCTGCCCTAAGGAATTACTATCTGGACCATTCCCCACCCTGGGCCATTCCTCTGACACTAAGCAAAGTGTAACCTGGAGAGAATGAGTCTGCCCTAAGGAATGTCTGTCTTACATCAAACTCCAAAACATACCATTGTTTGAAACTGCTCACAACTTAGAACTTCGAAAGAATGACTGCCCGACAAGGCATACCATTCTACTTGACCACTACTCAAAGTGACTGCGAAGAAGAATGATTGTCCTAGACCACTCCCCATGTTAACCACAATGGAAAGTCATTGTATATGATACATAAACAATCAGTCTAGCTCCCATGTTAACTACAATGGGAAGTCACTATCCGTTAGAAGTCTCAATCCACTTTCTGAACAGGAAAGTATCTGTCCAATCTGGACTATTTTTCAATTAATTAATAAATAATATTTTCAGTTCTCCCTCCTAACTGGAGATTTAGTTAAATCACAAAAATAAATGGTTTTCAAGAATATTTTTCGTACCTTCTTCTAGCTTGGAGAATCTTCCCTTTCAGCTAAGGGAGTTATTTCCATGATCCCTATCTTCTCTTGGAAATATGCAAACCTGATTCTGGATAGAAGTTTTGTTAGGATATTTGTTCCCTGCTCATCAGTGGGGACATATATTGGAGAGCCACTTTATCCTTTATGGACTTCATCATGGATAATATAATACTTGTACTTTAGTCTGGAACACTGTGAAGGCTTCATGTAGATCTGGATGATAGAGTATATCATAGTTAGAGAACTAGAGCATATCCATGTGGCACTTCTTCTGTCATCATGAGATCTAATCTTCTGAGTAGTCATCTTGATGTTATAGGAAATATTCACCATGCTTCTGCTGTGCACTAGAGGTTCTCCATCAAGTTGTCTTCTTCTTATATGCATATAGGATTCTCTTTCTAGTATGTCTCAAAGTCTTGAGATTGCTCCTCATACACTCTTTATTCAATTTCTCTGGAGAGCATTCCTTGCATTCATTTGATGTAGAACTCCAAATCATGGATGTTGTGGATGATATAATGACTTATATAGAGATAATTCTAGTGTACTGGAACAATCAATCATCATAGTCTTCTCCCTCCATCTGGGACAACCTTTGGTTCTGGATCTTGCAATGCTTTCATTCAAAAAATTTCCATACACTATTCTTCATCATGACTTTCAGTTCTTTTGCTTGATTCCTTTTAGTGAGTTCATATCAGGCTGGTAATCTTTTGATTCTTAATAAAATGATTGGTTGTTCTAGATTTTCTTTCTTTCTTGGAATCTTCATGTTCTTATTCATGTTTTTCATTATCTCTTGGATCCATGGAGTTTCTTGTAGATTCCATGATCTAGATATTCCACTTCTTCCTTTCATCATAGGATCATGGATCTGGATGGAAAACCAGGAATACTTTAAGTCTTTTCTTTGAAGAGGTCTTCTTCTGCGGTTGAGCTGAACACGTACTATATTTTCATGGCTACTACCATGGATATATATTTTATCATCTTCAATGGATCATAGGATTAGGTCCCTCCTAATCTTCATGTAAGAGTGCATATAATCAGCTCCCTCAATCTGATAGAGTCCATACTTACATCTGCATCCTTATTGTCTTCTGCAATATATAATTGGCTCTCTCTGTATAACAGAGTCCACACTTTCATCTTAGTTGTCATCATAAGTCTTTCTCCAATTTCTCTTGATGTCTGACTTCTAAGTCTCTTCAAGATTGATTCTGATTTCAGTTTATCTTGTAATAGATTTCACATGATATATTTCATTCTTTCATGTGTAATATCTAATGATAACTCTTTTCATCTTGTTTGTTCTTTCATAGGTATGGTTCTTCTTGGAACACATTATCTTCCAAGAGATAGATATACAAGATATGTACAAAGACGATGCAAGCAATATATGTACAAGAAATAAGAAGAGTGTTGTTACCTTTTAGTAGAAGAAGTCTCTTCCATCCTTCTTAGTCTTCTTTGTAGGTTCCCTTTCTTTGGAAATTGATGCTTCATGTTTCTCCTTCCTTTTCTTTAGCTCAGGACACTGATTCCTGTAGTGACCATACTTCTGACAGTTGAAGCACTGTATTTATGAAATATCTTTTCTTTGTTTTGTCTTCCTTATTGAATCAAACTTTCATTTGTCCTTGAAGTTCTTGAATCTTGTTGTGAAGGCTTGATCATTGTACTTATTTTGAGTTTTCTCTTTTGCATTGATCCTTGATTCTTCTTGAGCACAACAAGTCCAAAGTTCTTCAAATGTCGGGTACTCCTTCCTTGTGTTCATGCTTCCAAAAAATGCATACCATTGAGTACTATGTTCTCCAATTCCTTTTCTGAAGTGATCTCTTCAATAGCTTGTAGTTGATCTCTTAACTGGGAGATCCTTACAAAGTATGATGTTATGATGTCGTCATCATTCATCTTCATGTCACGGAGCTCATTCTTCAGACTCATAACTTGTCCAATGTTTCTGACTGAGAAGAGATTTGTTAGGGCATCGTACATGTTCTTCGATGAGTCAAGATGGGATATGTAGGGTATAAAATTGTCTTTTATGGAATCCACAATGATACTCGTGGAATTGATGTCGACATCTTTGAAATTCTCCATAGCTGCAACGTTCTGCGGTTCCTTCTCTTCTCCTTCTTCAAAATCTGGCTTCACGATCTTTCCTTTCACAATATCCAACACTTTATTCTTAGCAAGGATGAGGTCAATCCTTGTCTTCCATGATCTGAAGTTAGAGGATCCATCTATCTTGTTCTCAGACTTCATAGAGTTTGTCATGGCTTGCTTGACTTGGTCAAACCCTAGATCTGACCAGAAATCCAAACTTCACATCTTGGCCTTCTGAGAGTACTAGGAGATGCGCTGGGCTAGGGCACACTGATCTATCCAGATATTAGGTCAATATCATCACTTAAGGTTCCTCAACAAGAGGTTTAGGGTTTTTTCAACTGCTTCTGCTAGTAACCCTAGCTGTAGTGCTTTTGGAAACTGCTCCTACTAGTAACCCTAGCGACAGTTCCTCAACGAGCTCAATGTCTAGTGGTTATGTTTCCTTCCAGCATTTTAGGCTAACTCAAGGGGTGTGGGCCCATAAAATGTTAGAATATAGAAGATGGTGTGCTCGTTTTACCATTGATGATACCCTCGTCACCCAACCATAGGCTGAAGCCTCCCTCCGAGCACCTTAACCTTGACTGAGAATTCCTTCGGAAGCAAACCCTAGGCTAGATAGCCAAACAAAGGGTAGCACACCTCTCTCCAAGAATAGTGACACACAAAAGACTGATCATATAGTCCAAAACCCTAGCCAAGAGATATTCAAACCAATACTGAAAACTTGCTTCTGCTGCAGCTACACCAACAACTCTCCTCCAAACCCGCGCACAAGAATGCAACTGTAGTGCACACCAAACTGCAGAACTGCAATTCCGAGATGCTGTCAAATGAGATCTGGCGCCCTATATTTATATTGGTTCTGCCAGATTTGTTGGGGCCAACTTCTCCTTCTGGATATGTGTCTGTTCAATATATTATTATTATTTCTGGCCAACTTCTTCTCTTGGAGGCTAATAACCTAATATAAATTATCTTCTTGAGCCGAATAGGCTTCTAGGGTTATTAGCCAACTCATTAGGGTTTCTCTTGCTTCCCGGAGTCTTCTATTCTCATCACGTTCACACGTGGAGGTAAATACCTTCCGCAACTACCATAATATTATCATCTCTTTGGTTTCCCAAGGTGCACGTAGACATGTTCAAAGAACATGATTGTTTATTTTGATCCTTTGATGGTATTTACACAGGGCATGAGAATGCACATTTTTTTGAACCTTTGAACTACCATAAATAAATAGTCATATTCATTTTATTTGGTTAGTAAACCTACCACAAAATCTATGGAAATTCTTTCCCAAGGTCGAGTTGGTACAAGTAAGGGATGGTATAGACCTTGCTTCCTGTTATTCGACTTGTTGGTACAACAAAGCATACATCATATAATATATTGTGTTGCATCTTCTTGCATTTTGGGCCAGTAAACATACCTTTTTAAATGGGAAACTGCCTTCCAAACACTAAAATTTCTTGCAACCATGGAGCTGTGAGCCTCTTTGATAAGATGCAAACATTCATCTTTAGGGACACAAATCTTGTCAAGATTGTGGAGTAAACCATTCTGGAAATGATATTCATTGTTTTCATCACCTTCTTATATATGAATTTTTCCCTACAGCTAATGAAACACCTACTTAAAGTCCTCATCTTATATGTATGCCTATTTGTATGCATTATGGGTAAAAGGATGCATGTGCATCATAGTTCCCAAATATGTAATATTGGATGTGGGTGGTTGCCAAAGAATGTTTTCCAAATTAGTTGTGCTAACCTTCTTATACTTGATGACTACACACATTTTTTGTAAAAACCTCATCCACTTGTAATGCATGGTTTGTTGTAGCTTACTCTTGTCTTGAAAATACTGTAGCGGTTGGTGATCTATGTGCATGATGGTATCCTTTCCTATTAGATATTGCTTCCACTTTTGTACATCTTGTACCAAGACATAGATATCCTTGTTGAAGGTAGGGAATTTGATAACTATCCCATGAAATACTTTAAAATGACAGAATACAAGCCTTCCTCGCTGCATCATAACTGCTCCCATGTCATACATAATTGCATTTGTTTCCACCTCAAAAGCATTCTACAAGTTTTGTAGCATCTAGACTCATGCTTTATTGATATTTCTTTTTATCTCATCAAAAGCCTTATTTTAATTCTTTTCCCATTGGATATTATGGTGTGGAGTGGTGCAATTATTGTTGAAAATGAAGCTATGAAATTACACAAGTACTGGCTTGATAAAAAAAAATCCTAACATCAGTGACAATTGTATGAAATGTCCATTTCATGATGGCCTCCATATTTTTGGGATCTATCTTGAGATACCCTCCACTGATCGCATACCCCAAATACACCAAAGAGTGCTAAGAAAAATCACATTTCTTGAGATTGGCCAACAATTGGTTCTTTTTTAGTGTCTCTAACACCTACATAAGATGTGAGATGTGGTCCTTCCAGGTAGCCCTATAAACCAATATATCATCTAAATAGACAATAACAAATGCATCTAGATAGGGTCATAAAACATCATTCATTAGTCCCATAAATGTTGTTGATGCATTGCATAAACCGAATGGCATAACCAACCACTCATAGAAACCATGCCTTGTCTTGAATCATGTCTTCCAAGTATTTTCTTCTTTGACTCATACCCAGTGATATCTTGATTTCAAATCCATATTAGTGGAGTACTTGGAATGTTGTAGCTAGTCCAAAAGATCATCGATACTTGGAAGAGGGTATATATTCTTCAATGTAATCTTGTTCAATGTCCTATAATTGATACACATTCTCCAAGTCCCATCCTTCTCAGGTGAAATTATTATGGGTGACCCACATGGTGAATTACTTGGTCGAATCACATCCTGCTCTAACATTTATTGCAATTACTTCTTTACTTCATTCACTTCTATAACATATTGTCTATACAACCCAGTATTTGGCAACGAGGCGTGTGGAACTAATTGTATTTCATGCTCCACATCCCTCTTGGGTGGTATCCCTTTAGGAACCTTGAACACTCTTATGTATTCCTATAGAAAATCCTCCAACTTATGTTTATTCTCTTTATTTCACCCCTCTATGGATGTCTTCACTCTCATTGACTCATAATTAGATTGATTTTCTCTGAAGAAAACAAAAACATATTTCATACCTGAACTAATCAAATTCTTCTCTTGGTTGGAACTTACCAGTAAGATATTTGAGTTTACTTTAAGTGACTTGATGATGTAGGAATTACCATCCTTGATCAGTCGATATTGGTTATCTCTCTAAATGAATATTTCATCCCTCATATACATGTAAGGGATTGCAAACACTACTACACATAGATGAAGGGGTAATACATTCAATTCCACTTCATCAATAAAATCAACAATTATAGAAAATTTAATATTACATTGTTTCGTTACCTTTGTGTTTGTATTTTTGTTTACCCAACCCATTATACATTCTCTAGGATGATCATGAACCTCAAATACAATATTTAAAACTAGATTTGTTTCTATGATATTGACCTATGAGCTAGAGTCAAACAAAGCATCTATCTTGGTGTTCCTGACCTAAATATTGATGTGGAAGAACTTGGTCATCTTGTTCGCTTCCTAGTGTTGAAGGATACTTAGATTCACCTCCTTATCCACAAATGTGTGGACAATATTTTCATCCGCATATGATATAGTTTAAAATTTATTTCTCGAATCCATGATTAGAAGGATTTTTTTCTTTCTGTCGTCATCGGGGTTCTTCCAGTTTAGATTTGTATTTCATTTCTAGCACTTCTTCTTAGTGTGGACATTAATTATGCAATGATTGCAATGGGTGATAGGATCTTTGCACTGATGTGTAGTGGTTTTTGTCTTCTTATATTCCCCCCATTTCCACTTCTTCTTACCCTCCTTGGAATATTCTAGGTGCTCTTTCTGCTTCAAACCATTTGGTTCCCCCTTCTTTTGTCCTATGTTTTCAAGGTATTGTTCTTGTACACACACCTCATCCATTGTCATTGGCTTGAATAACATCACCTTCTTTCATATATGACTTTGTAAACTCATGAGATACCCGGGGAGTACATTTTGGTTCTTGGGAGAGATACTTAGCATGATGGAAATATTTCCAAACTCAGTGGTGTACTCTTCTACGCTCTACCCCTAACACTACATCAAGTAGTGCCACTGGATCTATTGGTCCTCTACATATATTGTAGGGTATAATTTGTACTCGGTGAGGGGTTTTAAGTCCTTCCACCTAGATATTTGTGGATCATCCTCCATCCTAATTGTTTTCATATGGATTTCCCACCAGGTTAACGCATGGCCCTCTTACTTCAATCTAACAAATGAAATATTCTATCATTCCTCTATATGGTGAATGCTAAAATGAACTTCTAGTTGTTGAAACCAATGATTCAGTATTAATCCATCGATCTCACCTTGGTATGTATTTATTTCCACTTTTGATGTCATATTGAATAGGTATTATGAAGTGTTAAATACACTTGAAATCCATTTCTCTTTCTTGGATTCTTTTTGCGACTCCTTTCATATGTCCTCCCAATATCTTGAATTCCCCTCCAATATGATCTTTGATTTAGAGTCTCCATCATCTCTGGACAATTTGAGATTTAAGATTTATTTCTATAGCCACCATGAGGAGGTTCTTATTGTGAATGATGTCGACAACTTGTGCTTCCATCCACTATCTAACGTCCCCGTCGTTACAACAAGAAGCGGCGTAGAACAAGTCACAATTGATTTTTATTTTAGTGTTTTGTTAGGAAATTAAAACATCGATCTAAACATGGAACGTGAGTAATCATTCACATAACACATCATATACCACCTTACATCCAAGGTGCAATGCAATAGAAGTTATTTATGGCGTGAATCCCAATCAAAACGTGCAATCACTCGTGAGAACAAACTTGCATTTCGTGCAAGAGACTAAAATATAAAACCATCAACACTACATTAAAATTCAGTGCGCGCAAGGAGTTTAATTACTCAAATAGTCATACATCGCATTAATGAATTGTGTGCAATCATTATATTTAATTAATCCATTAGTTATACATCAACAATTTAGGCACACGAGAAAATAATTAATAATTCAATCATTCATCAACATGATTAAAGGCGCAATAGTAACCAATTGTTAATTCGATCAAGAATCATCAATATTCAAGGCACAATAGTAATCTAGCTATTAATACATCATACATTATCAATTAATGGTGTAAGGAAATAATCACTAAATCCATCTACTAACAATTCATAATTTAACTTGGTATAACTGTGCATGTGTAAACTGGTTTTTGGACCAACACACGACAACGTGCGTAGAGGCATGAGAGTAATCATTACTTCAATTCAAATGTGCATGAATTCGAATCAGAAGAAGCTCTAGGTGCAAGGGGGTAAGTAGTTTATTCCATGGCACTAGGAGCATAAATAATATCTAAGCAATCATTCATTACAATAATTTTTTCATGGTGCAAGAATTACAAAACCAACAACCATTCGTTACAATGACTTTTCAATGCGCGCAAGAAGAAAAATATAAACATTATACAATACATCATTCAATACATTAAACTTTCATGCACACAAGAGATAAACTACGTTTAGGACCATCATTTAAGAATAAACTAATTAAAATAAATAACTAAACATCTAAAACCATCATTCCATACATTAATTTTTTCATCCGCGAAAGAATTAAACTAAATCTAAGCGAGCATGTATCCCCATCATCTATTACACAAGAGTACCCAAGCATTTTTATTCTAGAGCACAAAGACATCTAATATAATAAGTGATCAATACTTTTCGATGATTACAAGGCGATAAGTAAATCCAAAAATCCTTAACTATCATTCTGACATACAATCCATTTGTGCAAGAGGTCCGAAAACTAAAACTGGCATTACTACATACCTATAATGGCACAATAAATCTAAAAATATTTAACTATCATTATGATGAAAAATCCAGATGCGCAAGAAGTCTAACAAAAGATAACTATCATTTATAACGCCAAATCCAGATCAAAAAAGTCTAACATTCTAACCATCATGCCTTACATAACATCCATCATTTAAATCATTTAGAAGAACAACATGGATCACACTCTAATATTTCATTTACATACAATATCATCTAGATGAGTAATTTCTCATTTACATACAATAACCCAAGGTATCGACACTACATAGGAGGTTCACAATTTATAGTAATTAATATAGGAATATTGCAATGTGAAAAATGTCTATAGGAAAACAAATTGATATCTAGGAATTTACATATTATAATGTCTAACATCTTGAGGAAGGGGAAGGGTTACTATATAATTCTCATCCATTTCCATGCATCAAGATTAATCTATGTATACCATAGTAAAACTATTAATAACATCATCTATCACACATTACTATTAAAAGGCATAGAAAAAGTGCCTAACATGCTTAGGCATGTATATACATATGCCTATAGGAAATCATATGAAACAAAATTAACGTATTTAAAATTATCCTTATACAATTACATTGTATTTTATAAGTAAAATAAAAAGTTTCCATGCATTTACTTATCTAGATTTAGACTATTTTGTGACATCGAATGAAACCTTCCATGCRTTTCATCAGTTAAAAATTTGTATTCTTTTACCAACTAACAATAAATTGTAGGTGTATATGCTCATTTATTTTAGAACCATCCTTGTTATTTACCACCTCATAACCCATTGTGCGTTAAATTTTGCAATTCTAGAGTACATATGTGGGTAATGACATTATTGAAGCTAAAATATTGTATATGAAAATGAAGGTTAATGAAAATGATTACCATGRATGGCCTTATTTATTTCATCTAAGAAATCAAAGGAATTAATTTCTTGCTTACTCTCTAATCATTCAAATTTATAATTAATATATTGAATTCGATTATGCATAATAATAAAGACAAAACTGATTCAGGAATCACACAATGAGAAGGATCCTTCAAAGGGGAAGGCATAAAACATCTATGTCTATGTTTAGATTTCATTTTACACCATCATTGTAATGATGTTTAGGGTTACATGTTATGGATAAACATCATTTATTTCGTTTCATGTATGGTTAGATACATGTTTACAAGTCCACTTATACATATGTATGCATGGATACATAGAAGAAGGTAATAATTCTTAGGGAATGCCAAATGCTAAATTTCAAATTTCGATCAAGAATAATAATATAAAATGAGGCAATTATCATTATTAACTTACTAACTAACTAACTTGTATGCTTCAAGGATATCTATCTTCCCTCAAGGTTAAAATCGGGCATTCTTAATGAACCCATTGTAGCAGGACAATCCGCTGGCTTTCAATAAAGAGTTCGCAGCAACCTGGATAAATTCGTGGGAAATCACTAAATTCGTGGAAGCAAGGAAACCCTTGGCATTCAATTTAAGAAATCGCTGCTACAGAAATAAAATTCGTGGGAATTACATTGAATTTGTGGCAGGAAGGAAACCATTGGTATTAAAACTAAGAAATTGTTGCTATAGGAATAAAATTCGTGGGAAATCCATTGAATTCCTGGCAGTAAGGAAACCATTGGCATTGAAATTAAGAAATCCCTGTTACAGGAATAAAATTTGTGGGAAATCCCTGTTACAGGAATAAAATTTGTGGATTCGTGGCAGCACGGAAACGATCTTTGTGGCAAGATCGCTGAGGTAAAACGAGAGAAAACATCACCGGCTGAGGTTTTTTTTTATTATTTAATAAATCTCAGAGAGAATGCGGTTTTTCTTGGCTTGCAAGAACAACTTTAAATTAAAACTCCAGATCTTTTCATGTCGAAAGGAAAATGTGATTGTGGCTTTGTAAGATCAGTTTAAGGTAAACTGCATATCTTTTCATGATTGATTTCTGGGCAAGCAATAAAAGCAGAGGTGGTATCCCTTTTCAAAACGTCGAGAAGAAAAAAAAATAATAAATAGATGCTAGGGTGATATGAGGTAATTTCTCGGATCAATGAAGAAGATGTGATGATATAAAGATATACCAGTTGTGGTGTAAACAAGGAAGAAAATGCAAACAATCCAATAAAATTCAGAGCTTGGGTTGCTAGTGCGAGGGTTTTTCCAAGGAGAGAAAACTAACTATAATCCATGAAGAGAAAACAAATTCACCACATGTACATGATTAAATTAAATCTCCTCAAAATTTAAATCCCTAAATAAAATTATGGAATACATATGCAATAGAATCAAACACATTTAATTCGAAACATATTGAAATCAACATAGTTTAGGATTACCGTAACCGAGGTGAAGAATATGATGTCGATATTCCACATGTGTGGTCCCTCCTGTCTCCTGCTTTCTAACCATGAAGACTACACCGGTACCTCCCAGCCAATGCTAGGGGTACTCTTCTTCCCCCGTATCCCCCCGAGCCGTAAAGGGGCCACGCATACAAGCAAAAGAAAACTATCTCCAAGCTTGTCTCACAAGGTCGAGCTACCACTCTCTATTCGAGCTGGGTATCCCAACTCCCACAAAAAAAATCAGTCAAAATACAAGAGCATAACCTTACGCATACAAGACTTGATCCATTCTCCTCCTCTGCCATTTATTTTATAGAGTTCTCTTAGTGACTAGTTACCCAAATGCACATTAATATTTTTTTATTAAATTTTATTAGGAATATTCTCCCCCATACACTTGTCACCCAATCCCTTAGTTACATCAGAAATTCATTTAATTAATTAAATTGAACTGTCAATTTCCCTCACTCACCTAAAAACGCTCCCTTTTTTCCCTCACATTCACTTAATGACTAACGCCTTTCTTAAATCTTAGTTGAGTTTGAAACTGAAAATATCTCTAGACTAGATTCTCTTCTATGTTCCACATTCCATTTGCAATTAATTTCCCATTTTTTGTCCAAGTTCAAATTTAGCATGTTTTGCACATAAACAACAATTAATCTTTTTAAATAATTTAATCCTCCATTAATTTTTTAAATTTAATTTTTACCCCAACTTTTCTTTATTCCCCCTTTATTAATTGCTTAATTAATTTTTAGTTCTCATGTCCTACATAGACCTAGGCTTTAAATTCAACTAGGCTTAGCAAAACTAATTTTAAGGAAAATTTAATAATTTTTTAAACTTTATTCATGCAACGATTATCTTAAACCTGACCAAGTCAAAATGAGATGTTGTTTTCTAGCTACCTAGATTCATTTACTCACCAGTGTTAGCAATCGCTATGTTCCCTTAGAGACGCACTACATGCCCCAAGGGTGCCACTCGACTTCATTCATATTTCATTTAAGCGATGTGCCCTTCAATACGCATTACATTATCCAAGGATGCCACTCTCCATTTCACTGATTTTGGTAGACATTCTCCCTTTGAGTCAATACTTTGTCAGGTGACCTTGTGGGAGATTAAGGTCCTCTAAGGAATAAGGACCCTGCCTTATTGCACACCCTTTAGAATTTTCGTGAGTGTTTATCTTAGTCTTCCCTCATGGCATTGTGGGTCTATGGAACTAGGTAATCGTTAGCCTATAGTTCCAGCCATGGCAAGATTGCTAGTAGGTTGTGGCAGGGATTTTTCCACACCTCTCCATCAATATATTTGGTTGTCATGCGCGACCCCT
Source organism: Picea engelmannii (assembly GCA_009831015.1). Classification (NCBI taxonomy): domain Eukaryota; kingdom Viridiplantae; phylum Streptophyta; class Pinopsida; order Pinales; family Pinaceae; genus Picea; species Picea engelmannii. The sequence goes on along the minus strand of ML790464.1, from coordinate 25,343 downwards.
TTAGTCCAAATGCGAATTTGATTAGCAAGTAATTTTTATCTTTCATCCATCAACAGAACATGTCAACGATCCAAAATAAACATCATAATATACTAGTCATATGTCACATATGAAATAAAAGAATACTCAAACCATAAATAGACCACTCCATGACTCGATCTGGAGTCCTAGGAGGTCCATCGATGCCATCGCCATCCTCAATTTGTCCAGAGTCCTGCACACTCATGAGAATCCCATCAATAGCACCTGATGATGTTGTGGATATGATGGTATGCAATGTGCATCAAAAAAACCTTTATGTCTATATTTCTCTTCTTCCAACCCTTTTTCTTATCATTTGTACTTTTTTTTCCATTTATTGGTTCGCTTATGGTCCTACCAAGACCCCTTCCCCCAGTTTATCCTAGAGAAAAGGCATTCGACCCGATCACCCGTAGAGAAAATCAATGGTGCCACCTTAATGGTACCTTGATGGATGTTGTTGCATGCAAAACTCGGCCAACAACAAGAACTATTCCCAATGTTTTTGTTGGTCCAACACACACATAAACAACACAACCTTCCAAATTTGGTTTGTTCCTTCGGTCAGCCTGTCTCTCTCAGGGACATGTTGTACTAATGTTCAGTGGTGTTCCCAACTCCTCTTGGGAAACTCGTCCAAAATTGTCTTGCAAACATCGATTCCCTTATCGGAAATGAATATTTTGGTATGCCATGCAACCTCACAATCTCATTGATAAATACTCTAGCTATGTCAGGTTCCTGATATGTCGTATGCATAGGAATAAAATGAGCACTCTTCGTCAGAGTTTCAACTACCACGAAAATTGAGTTGTGCCTCTTTTCCATTAGCGGAAATCCAAAAATGAAACTCATCGAAATGGCCTCCCATTTCGATTCCAAAATAATGTGTGGTTGGAGTAATCCTGTCGAATGTCTATGTTCAACCTTCACTTGCTGAAATTCTAGACATCTTTCAATGTAGTTGACTATGTCCGCCTTCATTCATTTCTAAAAAAAAAGGTCTTAATGTATGTCCTCATATTCATGACTCCTGGACGAGCCATTTACATTGCTCTATGAGCTTCGTATAATATCAAAACTCCTCAAATCATCGTTGGGCGATAAGTAAATTTGGTTACTATATCTCAATGATTTGTCATTGTTCACAGTATATCCCTCAAGTTGGTACGAAAATGGTGTCTTGTCCAATAGAGTTGATTAACCTCGTATACCATTAATTGTAATGATGTAGTTAGAATCATTTCACGAATATTCGTCTAAAGAGGCGCCACCGAAAAAATGCATGGTCTCTGACTAAACACATCTGCAACTTTATTCATTGTTCCTTTTATGCAGGTAATCTCGAAATTGTACTCGCTTAGCAGTTCTGACCAATGCCTTCGTCACACATTCATGTCGCTTTGTATAAAAATGTTTTGTAAACCACAGTGGTCCGTTTTTAGTTATAATTTTCATCTAATTAGGTAGTGTCTCCACACTCTCAGGGAATACACAATGGATAATAACTCCAAGGCATGTGTCACGTAGTTCTCCTCATGCCTTCTTAACTTTCTTGAGATGTAAGTGATCACTCAACTGTCTTGCATCAAGACTCCCCCTAATCTGTCCATGGATGCATCAGTGCATACCAAGAATTCCTCGTTCATGTCAGGGAATTTTAGTATGGATTCTATCATCAACAACTCCTTGAGCCTTCAAAATTATTTCATGCATTTCTCAGTCCACACAAACTTCTCGTCTTGCTTCTGCAAATCCGTAATCAGATTCGCTATTTTCGAAAAACCCTCGACAAACCATTGATAATATCTGCCTAAACCCATGAATTTACATACTTCTGGGACATTCGTTAGCGCGAGACATTCCATGAGAGCCTCTACCTTTGCAGAATCCACAACGATACCTATGTCGGACATGACATGCCCACAAAAAAAGAGCATTTCGACAGTTTCCGAAATAATTTGTTCTCTCATAGACATTGTAGTACCAAGCACACAAGTTCGTCATAATTTATTAATATCACGATGTTTAGGTCGGAATTCATTTCACCTTTCCCTAGGTTAAAGAGAAAATTCATACCCCTTCCTCCAACCACCTGTTTGGCACCCGAATCCATTCGACGAATTTAAGCTCGTCATGTCGAATGCCTTTACCTGAATCCCTTCAGCAAGGTACTAGGAATAGAGCTCTTTGTAGCACGAGGATCTAAAAAATAGTAAAATTTTGGTTGGCTATGGTATGTGACACCTCGAGCAAAGTATACTAGTGCTTGACTTGGTGGTTATTCACCTCAGTGATGAATCCTATGGGCCTTTCCCATATTCACAATGGTAGTCTATCCTGTTGACATGGTCTCTCTGGTCCTCTCAACTGGACAGATGAGCTAGTAATGTGGCTCTCCACATGTCCAGCATCAAGTCTTCGATATCGTACTCCGGGTTACCAGAGTATTATGTGTTGTCCCACAAGCCTGAAACCCTTCTTTGTTCGACTGAACAAGCGCAATCGCTATTGCTGCTGAAGCGGTGGTCCCCTGTAGGGGTTCTCTATTGAGGAACCTGTCGTCACACTGCCATTAACAAGGGTTCTATAGACGTATATTGATACCAAGATATCTTGTCTTGTTTCCATCTGATGTTTCTATGCACCAGATGTCGTTAGTATAGATGGTCTTGTAGGAGTCGTTCCCTGACTACCATGGTAAATTATTCTTTAGCTAAGAGGCCTATTGGACTTCATCGTGTAACATCAAGGCATTTAGACACTCACCTTCGCATGAAGATGGAGTTAAGTCCACACACAAACTTTTTGACCTCTAGCTTCTTCATTTTTAAATGTGGGGCATACCAGAGTATCTTCGTAAAATTGATCTCATAATCTAGCACTGTACGACCATGTTGTCGTAAGGTGAAAAAGTCATCGAGTTGGTTCTCAGTGATTTCCTCTAAAAATTACTTCTCCCAGAATCATTCATCGAACCGTTCCCATAACACGGCTCTGACAGCCATGTTTAGCTAAGGTAGGAGTGTATTCCACCTTAGAAGAGAGCTCCCCTTTAACTAAAGACCAACATGTGAACATTCATGCTGGAGGTCATAGACATGAAGTGCGAAGCACATCACCTTTTTATCTAACCATGCCTCGATGGTTGAGCCATCTGTGGTACTCGTGAATGCAATATATTAATTCTCTAGAGTTCCCCATGAATTCTACTAGTACTGGTTGGGGCATGTTGTGAACCCTCAAGGGCACAGAAACCCTAGCCTTATCTCAGTACAGACGGTTAGTCAAGGCCTCTGACATTTCCCTGGAAGCACCTTGTCAAACCCAATGCATCTTGTATGAAAATATTCTCATGCTTGAGAATTTTTTCTTCTCCTTGGGGGTTGGACCCCTTTGGTGTGGATGCTGCTGCAGGTGTCGTGCCTCCTCCTCTGGCATCACGTCCTGAACCTTCACAACGTCCTCTAACCATCAGTAACTCATGGACATGTTAAGTTTTAATTAGTGCTAAGTTATTTATTCAAGTGTATAATTTAATGGAAGGCGTGGCTATCCACAGTCGCAGGGTTGAACCCACTCTGATACCATATGTAACCTCCCTGTCGTTACGACAAAAAGTTACGTACAACATGTCACAATTTTTTTTTCTTTTAGTGTTGCATTAGGAAATTAAAACATGAATCTAAATATGGTGCCCGAGTAATCCTTCACATAACACATCATAGACCACATTACATCTAAGGTGCAATGCAATAACAGTTATTCATGAAGAGAATCCCAATGAAAATGTGCAATCATTTGTTAGAATAAACTTGCATTTCGTGCAAGAGACTAAAATCTAAAACCATCAAAACTATATTAAAATTCAGTGTGTGCAAGGAACTTAATTACTCAAATAGTCATACATCACATTAATGAATTGTGCGCGAGCATTCTATTCAATTAATCCATCAGTTATATATCAACAATTTAGGCACATGAGAAAACAATTAATAAATCAATCATTCGTCTACATGATTAAAGGCACAATAGTAACCAATTGTTAATTCGATCAAGCATCATCAATATTCAAGGCCCAATAGTAATCTATCTATTGATACATCATACGTTATAAATTAATGGCGCAAGGCAATAGTCATTAAATCCATCTACTAACAATTCATAATTTAACTTGGTTTAACCACGCATGTGTAGACTGGTTTCTGGACCAACACACGACAACGTGCGTAAAGGCAAGGATGTTAGTAGTTTATTCAATAGTGCTAGGAGCGTAAATAATATCTAAACAAACATTCGTTACAATAATTTTTTCATGGTGCAAGAAGTAGATAACCAACAACCATTCATTACATCGACTTTTCAATGCATGCAAGAAGAAAAATCTAAACATTATACAATACATCATTCAATACCTTATATTGTCATGTGCACAAGAGATAAACTAACTTTAGGACCATCATTCGAGAATAAACTAATTAAACTAAATAACTAAACATCTAAAACAATGATTCCATACATTAAATTTTTCATGCATGAAAGTAATAAACTAAATCTAAGTGAGCATGCATCCCTGTCATCTATTACGCAAGAGTACCCAAGCCTTTTTATTCCAGAGCGCAAAGATATTTAATCTCGCAATTGATCAATACTTTACAATGATTACAAGGCGCTAAGTAAAACAAAAAATCCTTAACTATCATTACGACATACAATCCATTTGCGCAAGAGGTCCGAAAACTAGAACCAACATTACTACATATGTCTAATGGCACAAGAAATCTAAAAATATTTAACTATAGTTACGACGCAAAATCTAGATGCGCAAGAATTCTAACAAACTGTAACTATCATTTATGACACCAAATCAAGATGCCCAAATGTCTAACATTTTAACCATTGTTTCTTACATAACATCCATCATTTAAATCATTTATAAGAACAACATGGATCACACTTTAATATCTCATGTACATACAATATCATTTAGATGACTAATTTCTCGTTTACATAAAATAACCCAAGGGATCAACACTACTTAGGAGGTTCAAAACTTATGGTAACTAATGTAGGAATATTGCAATTCGGAAGATGTCTATATGAAAACAAACTGATATCTATGGAATTTACAGATTATAATGTCTAGCATCTCTTGAGGAAGAGGAAGGGTTACTATATAACTGTCATCCATTTCCATGCATTAAAATTAATCTATCTATACCATAGTAAAAATATTACTAACATCATATATCACACATTACTATTAAAAGGCACAGAAAGAGTGCCTAATCTGCTTACTAATGTATATACATATGCATATAAGAAATCATATGAAACAAAATTAACGTATTTAAAATTATCCTTATACAATTATATTGTATTTTGTAAGTAAAATAAAATGTTTCCATGCTTTAGACTATTCTGTGACATTGAATGAAATCTTCCATGCATTTCATCAGTTTAAAAACTTTATTATTTTACCAACGACCAAAACATCGTAGGTGTAAATGCTGATTTATTTTAGAACGATCCTTGTTATTTACCGCCTCATAACCCATTGTGCGTTAAATTTTACAATTTTAGTGTACTTATGTGGGTAATGACATGATTGAAGCTAAAAGATTGTATATCAGAATGAAGGTTATGGAAAATGATTACCATGAATGGCTTTATTTATTTCATCTAAGAAATCAAAGGAATTAATTGCTTGCTTACTCTCTAATCATTTGAATTTATAATTAATATATTGAATTAGATTATGCATAATAATAAAGACAACTGATATAGGAATCACACAATGAGAAGGATCCTTCGAAGGGGAAGACATAAAACATTTGTCTATGTTTAGATTTCATTTTACACCATCACGGTAATGATGTTTAGGGTTACATGTTATGGATAAACATCATGTATTTTCTTTCATGTATGGTTAGATACATGTTTACAAGTCCAGTTATACATATGTATGCATGGATACATAGAAGAAGGTAATAATTCTTAGGGAATGCCAAATGCTAAATTTCAAATTTCGATCAAGAATAATAATATAAAATGAGGGAATTAGCGTTATTAACTTACTAACTAACTTGTATGCTTCAAGGATATATATCTTCCCTCAAGTTTAAATTCGGGCATTCTTAATGGACAATCCGGTGGCATTCAATAAAATGTTCGTTGCAACCTGGATAAATTCGTGGCAGGGAGGAAACCATTTGCATTCAATTTAAGAAATAGTTTCCAGGATTAAAATTCGTGGGAAATCCATTGAATTCGTGGCAGCAAGGAAATCGTTGGCATTCAATTTAATAAATAACTACTACAAGAATAAAATTCGTGGGAGATCCATTGAATTCGTGGCAGCAAGGAAACCGTTGGCATTCAAATTAAGAAATCACTGCTATATGAATAAAATTCATGAGAAATCCATTAGATTCGTGGCAGCAAGGAAACGATCTTTGTGGTAAGATCGGAACAATGAGAAACATCAGTGGCTGAGGGTTTATTTATTTATTTAACAAATCTTAGGGAGAACGCAGCTTTTCTTGGCTTGCAAAAACAACTTTAAAATAAAACTCTAGATCTTTTCATGTGCAGAGGAAAACACGATTGTGGCTGTGTAAGATCAGTTTAAAGTAAACTCCAGATCTTTTCACGATTGATTTATGGGCAAGCAATAAAAGTAGAGGTGGTATCCCTCTTCAAAACGTTGAAAAGAAAAAAAATAATAAATAAATAAATAGATAGTTGGGTGATATGAGGTAATTTCTAGGATCAGTGAATAACATGCGAGATAAAGGTAGACCATTCATGGTTTAAAGAAGTAAAACAACGCAGAAAATCCAAGAAAATTCATAGCTTGGGTTGCCGGGGAGAAGACGAAATAACTTAGGCATTGACCAATCCGTTTAAAATTGAGTGCGATGGTTTTTCTAAGGAGACAAAAATAACTATAAGCCATGAAGAAAACACAAATTCACCACATCTTCATGATTAAATTAAGTCTCCTCAAAATTTAAATCCCTGAATAAAATTTCGGAATACATATGCAATAGAATCAAACACATTTAATTCGAGACTTAATGAAATCAACACAGTTTAGGATTACTGTAACTGAGGATGTCGATATTCCACGTTTGAACTCCCTCCTGTCTCATGCTTTCTAACCGTGAAGATATCACTGGTACCTCCCAGCCAATGCTAGGGGTACTCTTCTTCCCCATTAACCCCCCGAGCCGCAAAGAGGCCACGAGAACAAACCAGAGAAAATTATCTCCATGATCACCTCGCAAGTTCGAGATGGCACTCTATATTTGAGCTGAGAATGAAGACCTCACTGGTACCTCCCAGCCAATGCTAGGGGTACTCTTCTTCCCCCTTAACCCCCCAAGCCGCAAAGAGGCCACGAGAAAAAACCAGAGAAAATTATATCCATGATCACCTCGCAAGTTCGAGATAGCACTCTATATTTGAGCTGGGAATCTCAACTCCCACAAGAAAAATCAGTCAAGATTAAAATCCGACAACATAACCTTACGCATACCAAACGTGATCCATTCTCCTCCTCCGTCATTTCTTTTAGAGATTTCTCTTAGTGACTAGTTTCCCAAATGCACATTAATTTATTTTTATTAAATTTTATTAGGAATATTATCCCCTTTACAGTTGTCACCCAATCCCTTAGTTCCATCAGAAATTCATTTAATTAATTAAATTAAATTTCCAGTTTCCTTCACCCACCTAAAAGAGTTCCAAAACTTGCTCCGTGATGTCCCTTTATTCCCTCACATTCCCTTAATGACCGACGTCTTTATTAAGGCTTAGTTGAGTTCAAAATTGGAAAGTTCTATAGAATAGATTCGCTTCTATGTTCCACATTCCATTTGCAATTGATTTGCCCTTTTTGTTTAATTTCCAATTTAACAAATTTTCCCATAAACAACAATTAATCTTTTTAAATAATTTATTCCTCCGTTAATATTTTTAAATTTAATTTCTACCCCCACTTTTCTTCATCGCCCCTTTATTAATTTCTTAATTAATTTTTAGTTCTCATGTTCTACTTATACCTAGGATTTAAATTCAACTAGGCTTAGAAAAAATGTTTTATGAGAAATTTTATAATTTTTTAAACTTTACTCATGCAACAATTATCTTAAGGCTGACCAGGTCAAAATGAGATGTTGTTTTCTAGGTAACTAGTTTCATTGACTGACCATTATTAACAACTGGTGCAGACACCCGACCCGCTGGTCAAGATCCGCACAGGATCGATCTTCTTTGAATCCATAGAACTGAAATAGTTTTTTCGAGCCCTCACTGGAACCCCACGAATTCGATCCATAGGTACTTCCATGAAAACCCCACCTGGACAATGTGCACTAGGTGTGAGTCTTCACCTCATTCTCACCGAACCTGAAATAGAGTTCTCCCTCGACCCAACGGTCCTAGCTGTATCGAAATTTCAGTAGCCGGGAGTTTGAAATGCAATGACCCAAACCACTGCCTCCTCTACTTTCTGAACCCCGAAATGTCGAAATGATGAAAAGGGGTGCTACTCCTCTGAAAGCTTTCAGGATTTTGCGATATCGCGATTCGGGACTCCACGTCTCCTGACTCCTGGCCTCTCAAACACCCGGGTCCCGAAATGACGAAAAGGGCTTAATAGGCTTTGGCTCCTTCACTCCTTTCCCTTTTGAATCCTCGGTGTCTGAATGTCCAAATTCCCGAAATGGCTCAGATCTTTTTTGGAATTTCACAAACCGGGAGTTCATGATGCAGTGACTCCAAAATCACTTGTCACTCCAATCCCTGAATTCCGATATGGGAATTCGCACACGAGATCCAACGACTCTTGATGAATTGGATCAAACAGTCCAGATCCTTCGGGGTTCTTTGAACCGGGAGTTCATGATGCATGGATTCCAAAATCACTTTCCGCTCCAAACCCCGAACCTTGAAATGCCGAAATGCCGAAATGGACTCAATGACGGTTAAGCCCTAACCAAACCTCGGTCCATGTGACTGATTCCTCCATGACCATGCCCTGCTCCAAGAACATGTCGTGTTTCGCGACTTTGTCGTTTTCAATGCAAAGTGCCCCAACTCCTTGTCATCAGAACTGCCAAAATGCTGAACCCTGAAATGTCGAAATGCCAAAATGCTAAAAGGCACTCAGCCTTAACCTTCTCATAGATCTATGAGATCCGACGGCCCATGGGATTTTTTGCACTTTTCCATGAAGTGATCCTGCCATTCGTTTCAACTCTTCTCTTGAGCGACCTCCCAGAAGTTAAACTCTATGCGCCTTCCTTCGGATCGGATGGCTATCGGTCCTTTGCACTAGATCTGACAACACATATCCATTTCTCTTCCTTCTGCTCTCTCCTCTTGTTGTCTGGACGTGAAACTCGACGGTCTAGATCTCGCCTCTTCAGTTCATCTAACAACAGTTGTTCCCTTAATTGACCATGGCCTTCTTCCTTCCCCTTGGAAGATTTTTTGAAGTTTCAAAGGCCGAAACCTTTGCTTCCTCTGTGAGCTCAATTCCTTTGGATATCGCCTGTGTTCTAGGAATGTTATCCCTCGTGAGATTTTTCGACTGTGAAACCTCTAAGGGTTTATCGACCTTCTTCTCACTCTATTGTTACTTGGTGTGCTAAGGCACTATCCTTCTCGATATTTGTTTACCCAAGCCTCTAGGGGACTCGCCCTTCTTCGTCCTCAAAGGGAAATTTGGTTTTCTCCTAACGACCTTATTCTCAAGCCATCCTTGCTGAGCTTAACAGAGTATTCAGTAACTTTGTGAGTGTCTCTCCTGGACACTTCTCTTCTCTATGAATTCAAACAAGAGTTCCTTCTGTGCATGCTTGCATCAACTCAATGCCCACCTGATAGAGTTCTCCAGAATCCTCAGTGACTCTGTCTTCTCACCGAACTCGAAATAGAGTTCTCCTCAATGCATCTTGTGCATTTTCTCAATGCCCTCCTGGCAGAGTCTTTACAGAATTCTCAACAATTCTGCGTCTCCTCTCTATGCTCTCCTCTGCACAGTTTCTCCTTCAATATTTTTAGCAACCTTGAGGCTTCCTCCTTGAGTCAATGGCAACAGCTAGTGTGCTCTCCTGGCACGTCCTTGTCTGAAATTCCACAGAATTCATAAGTGCACTCTTGCACTAGTTTTCAGAGACCGCAATACTCTGTCATGCACTCTTGCATCAAACCAAAAAGAATCCGAACCTGAAAATCAAAGAACTCAGAGACAATAAATTATGTATATCTTGGCAAATGCAAATCTACTCATACATCTACAACATATCATCAACACATAAAGACATTCATTCAGGAACTCACAAACACATGAACAACAACATGCAGGAAAAACTTCTATGATTGTATTAATACGAAATTCATCTTTACAATGTGAGCTCAGACTGCAACAAAGTCACGCCTTCCTCTCTTCCCCCTATTCTTTGATCTACCCTCCTCCGACTAAATCTAGATACAAAGAAGATCTTTTTACAAAAGGGGGATCGTCGAGCACTTCCCTCCATCCTCACCAACTCTCATTAATTTACATTCAATTACATTGAATGTTTGTCTAGTCCGAATCAGATCTAGATCTTAGCCTTACAACCATTTAAGGCAACCTTTATCTAAAGCCTGTGCACATGCATGGCTTTTCACTCTTCGGCCTTACAACATTTAATACATTAAATTCAAATTTGAAATTTGAAAGTGAGAGGGTTGCGACTCTCCTCTCCATTGAATGTGTGTTGGGTGTGTTGGTTGGCTGGCGCTTGATGACGTGGAGTGATTATCTTGCATCAAAAACTGTGACATTCCCTTCAGGACGCACTACGTTCTCCAAGGGTGTCACTCGCCTTTTGACTGATTTTAGTAGACGTCTTCCCTTGGAGTGAATACTCTGTCAGGAGACCTTATGGGAGACTAAGGGATCTGTCGAACTAGGTAATCGTTAACCTACAGTTCGATCCACGATGAGAGTGCTAGTTGTTTGTGGCAAGGTTTTTTTCACACCTCTCCCTCAATATCTCTGGTTTTCGTGCATGATCCCTTTACACCAAATGTGATTCTTATTAGAAATCAATCGTCAGCCTTCATCCATCAAGGAAACATGTTAGTGATCCAAAATCAGCATCATAATAGACGAGTCATATGTCACATATGCAATAACAGAATACTCAAACTATAAACAATCCACTCCTTGACTTGATCTGAAGTTCTAGGAGGTCCATTGATGCCATCGTCATCCTCAATCTATCCAGAGTCTTGTACACTCAGGAGAAACCAATCAATATCACCCATCGATAGAAATATAATGAAATAACATATCATCATATCCACAACATCATAATAATACATAAGAGAAATAATTAATCATATAATCAATTGGATCACTGGCACATAAGTGTCCTCAAAGAAAAGTTCCAATCAGGTGTGCGCAACAGAGGAAATTTACATATCTGGATTCCACTGGATCCATTGGTCCTCTACATATCTGATAGGGTATAATTTGTTCTTGATTAGGGTTTTTAATTCCTTCCACCTAGTTATTTGTGGATCATCCTCTAGCCTAATTTTTTTCGTCTGGATTTCCCACCAGGTTAAAGCATGGCCCTCGTACTTCAATATAACAAATGAAATATTCTATCATTCATTTATATGGTGAATGCTAAAATTAAATTCTAGTTGTTGAAACTAATGATTCAATGTTAATGCATCGAACTCACCTTGGTATGTCTTTATGTCCACTTTTTCTTTCATATTGAATAAGAATTATGAAGTCTTAATGACACTTGAAATCAATTTCTCTTTCTTGGATACTTTATGTGACTCCTTTCCTATGTCCTCCCAATATCCCGAATTCCCCTCCAATGTGATCTTTGATTTAGAGCCTCCATCATCTCTGGACAATTTGATCTTTATTGGTATAGCCACCATGAGGGTTCGTATTGTGATTGATGTTGACAACTTGTTCTCCCAACCACTCAAATATATCTTCTACTGGATTCTGGGGTTATTATAAATAGACTCATTCATCATGGATAGAGTTTTTGCAACTTATTTATAGGTTGATTCGTCGATCCTGCAACTTCCCACAAATACCTAAAAGGAAAATGTTCTTTGATACCAATATGATCTATAAAATTACATGGATGTTCCTTTGGAACAATTCATCACAATACATATGATACATAAAACCAAAATCAACCTTTGAAGGTTAAATTCCTTTAGATTTCTAGAATATTTAGTTATTGATTTTCTACTTGTGGATGAAATAGATAAAATGTGAAAAATAGAGAACAATAAAATACAATCACATGTCATCCACAAAATGACACAAATGTTTTCTCTAGGAAACCCTTAAAGGATAAAACCCGACTAGAAGTTGAGTTTTCTCTACTCTCTTTTCTTGGTTATGGAAATAATGCAAGTATAAAGGAGAAGGAACTCTCTAATGAGTTACTTGAGACTTGTTGTCTCTTAGGATGTTACAAAACATTAACCACTTCTATTGTTCTCTCTGATTTCCCAATTCTATTTCTACTCTTCTATGGAACAAAATACAATAACATTAAATGGAACCCCTTCTACTCCTAGTGGCTCGATATTTAACATAGACCGATAACCATCTAGGCATAGGTTTTTACACCATCAACCCTGCATTGTGATAGGGTTTTGGACCTTCTAGAATATTTTTTAAATTACATACGTTTCTAACCCCGTATACATGAGTAATGGGGTCTTACATGGCATCCTCTCATACCCTAGTGGTGAACATGGTAGGTGAACTTGCATAATGTATAAATTTTGCATACAATCTCTTATTGATGTGATTTTTGTACCATTGGAAAGGGATCAATGTGTACACTAGAATTATAAGATTCAATCTATTTTAGGAAAGTTTTAACCCCAAAATATGTCACTTCTTGCCTCAAAAGGTCCCTAGAAGGTTTCAAACCGCAATTTTTCTAAACGAGGACCTGCCACTAAAATGGCCCTTGAAAATGATTGCACGAATTTTTTCTAGTTTGAAAGGATCGAGATAGATGAAAAACAATATAATGATCCAATATGGAAGACAATATTTCATTCATAGAGTGAAATTAAGTTGAATCCAACAACTCGATAGTTTAGCAATTTTCTATGGCCAAAATCTATGCTTAGTACCAACCACAAGGGGAAACTCAAGAGTTACCATGTAGTTGTCTTCCTTGAGTATGATTATTAGGGAAAACTAATATGAAAAATGAAATTGCTATGGTGAATTGGAGAGAAGTGGATAAAATACTAAGCCACTTGACTCAACAGACATAGATGCATTGGTTGCATTAGAACAATGAGTGAATCAGAATTGAAGTATTGATAGCAGATTTGGTTAGGTTAGCGAATCAACCAGCTGATTTATTCATGAAATAGTTTGCAATGTAAGAACATGAGCCAAGAGAGGTTTTTATGGGGATTATAAAGTAGTTTGAATTGAACATGAGAATCACTCATTTGCATACCAAGATGAGAGAAAAAAAGTGTCAGAACCTTGGTACATCCATGCCAAGGGAGAACCATGTTGAAGGATCAAGGAGATTGGATGAATTAAATGGACATATGATCATTATGAAGAATCCATCGTAGAGGATTTTGAAGGAAAAACTTGGATCAAACATGCCTTTACTCAACTACTTGATGCAAAAGTATGACACCATCTCACAGGTTTCGTCGAGACAAGATAGATATTAGGAGGATGGATCTTCTAGAGATCGACCTTTACTTTTCCATTGAGACACCAACATAATGACTCCCTATCGAAGTGGGTGATAATGAATCCTAAGAGGTTCCACGGTTAATTTTCTAACTCAATGAGAACATCTACAAGTAAATGGATGAAAAATTGTAATTGAAATATTGTTTCCAGGTCATAGATTTTTTTCTCCGCTAACTCCTATCCTCTTAAAAAATTAATCATGAACTTAAAAAGTCTTTCCATGACCTTCTCTTTAGATATCCACCTAATTCGATGAATTTGTAACACCTCTAACTTAGTGATTAGAAATGACTACATTTGTTTTTTCAATTCTCCGTGTCTTTTAGCAGAGTTCCCATGTTATAAATAAACTTTGTTTGCAAATTTGTAAATATATAGAAACTATATAAAATGAGATGAATTATCATTTTCTAAATAAATGAGGATAATCTCAATGAAGTTTAATTGATAAAATTTCATGTGCACCCCTTATTTCCAATGCCCTGTAAAAAAACAAATCTAACTAACTTCATGACAAATGACATGGTCGATTAAAACTTGGAGGGATACCAAATACATGAACCATTGATAATTATTTTGTATTCTTCATAGGGAAACCAATAGAAGATTTTTTTTGAGAATTTACACATTTTTAATTAATTCAAACTATAAAATAAGTAAATATGTAAATAAGAAACAATAATACACTTAGAATTAGATTGAATAAAAACAATAAATTTATATTAAAATCAATAAATTAAATTATTTTTATGATATATTCATTAGTTTTGAAAAATTGAAACTTTTATATTACTTTGTAATTTCAAACAATAAGTTATAATTTACCTCAATAAAAATTTGTTAAAATGATAATACAACTTCCTTTTTTTAATTACAACAAATTATATATACACATTCCAATCATATATTTTTGTCACACCCATATCCCTAATTTTCATAAATAAAATATGATTATAAATAAAAATATTAAAACCTTTTATAACATGTTATATTCATATTTACACATAAATCCATTCTTCTTTCTAAACATGTAAATCATTTTTGTAAGATACATGTTTGTAATTCAACAAGTGGAGTTGCGRAGMAACAAGTCCCTGCCAAGAAGGAAGAAATAAAGGTTCCCTAAAGTCARGGACTTGCTGCTCCTATTTCATAGCAACATATGACCGGAATGGAACTTGGAGTTCACTCATTTCCAGGATGGGAAAAACTTTAATTTTTTTTGTCTATGAGTATTTTTGTATTGGCAGAGCTCGATTGACAAGTCTTGTAGCCCTGGAAAAGTCTAGAGTCTACGGTTCTGTCTAGAGTCTGTGGGTAGGGCCAGCGTACAAGTCTCAATCCCAATAGTAAGTTAATATGCTCTAATAAATATCTGTGGAGAACTACTTCTTTCATACTGGAATACCTATCAATCTAGTTGCAGTGATTGTAAATCCAACTCTTCTTATGAAGATGTCTTTGAATGAATTGAAGGAGAATTGGAAGCCATTGTATTTAGTTGATTACTTCCATTGGTACATCACAATAACAACCAGACAAATGTCTTATCTTTGTTGAGTTCGTCACGGAAACACAAGAGAATACAATCATTGTCACTTAAAGAGATTTTATTTGATGATTTTTTTATTTAATGTAATATCTTACCTTTGTTGGCTTCCTCACATAAACACAAGGAAATACAACCATTGTCAATTAGATAATTTAGCATAGAATCCTCACTCAGAATTCATACCAGTGACCTTTCTCCCTTCTTCTCGTAGCTTGAACATCTCTACAATCTCCATAGTAATATCCCAACTTTGTTAAGCTTTCATCATCTTTGGTTTCTTTTTAGTGAAACAAAAAGATGAAAGTATGCAGGGAAGAGTATTGAGGGCAATTAAGTGACTCAATAAATTCAGCTCCCTTCCATGTTACACACATTCTTTGTATTTACATATATTGTTTATATTGAATGTCTCTCGACTTCGTCATCACGTCCCTGATGCATACAACAGGACAACATAAATACTAAATTCTTAATAAATATTTTTTTTTTATAAAATTAATCAGTAAATATATCAACTACAGTCTTTCTTTTTAAAAGCTAACCAATAAAATCTTAGAAATATGTTCAATAAAATTTCAACTTTTGAAACCTATGAATTCATTAATTAAAAACTCGAAGGGTGGACTATTTATGGAAGGATGAAGCCACTTGGCAAGTATACCTTCATGTTTGTTTCCAACATGGTTACATGAGATATTACTCAGCCATGCATCTGCCACATGCTAAGACTAGGTTCATATCCACGTTATTTTCACTACATTGATTGCCACGCTAATCTCTATGTTTGAGTCATTGCAGTGAAAATATATTAACTACGAGAATTATACAAAGGAGTTATGTAATCTATCGTTTCATGTAGCATAGGTATGGCCTTCGATTGATCCAGGTCTTTCTTTCTTAGATTCCATGCCTTCCTAAGAGAGGGGAGAGACACAGTCCAAATATGTTCAGAAGGTAGAAAGAAGAGTTAGGAATCAGTTGATATTCTAACCAACAGATCATGTGCACAGCGTGTAGAGGACAAATAGTGTGTGTGCATAGCATACAAGATGGCATAGAAAAAAATGGCATATTCATTCTGAACAGTACCACCCAACTGCATCTTTATATCCCACTGTGCATATGAGTGATCTAGTAGAGAACCCAACTATTTTCTCATCAGAAACCCAAGGAAAAGTCGCACAGGGAAACAGGAATGAAGGGTACAGACTCTACCCTGAAACCTCAAATGAAATAAACATGGAAGAGTGTAATGTTGTATATTATTCACCAAGTGCCTCCCACGAGGCCACACGAGAGATTATGATCAGAATCCCAGGAGATCTAGTTCATTTGATAGATAAACAAGATAGTGTGGAGTTGGCCAGTGGTGATTTCATTCGAGGTAATGTTGTTGCAGTATTTTCTAGGGTTGGGGACGATATTCAGTGTCTATTATCCAAGGATGATGTGATTGTCAAGATTGATGCTTTCCATTATTTCTTCTCTCTTAGTGTAGCCATTGAATCATTTGAGGGGTATTCTAGTGACGAGGATAAATCAAACTTAGCAACATCATCTGATATTGCAGAGAATATACTTAACTATGGTGTGACTTTTGCAACCCGTGGTCATCCTGCTCCTCTGCAAGAGATGGATAAGCATCTACAGAAGTATAGTTATGACTACTTTCAAGGGCGAATACATTTTTAGATATAGTCACTCCAGCTTCAACATCTGAAGAATATGGAAATTACAGGCATAAGGTAGGTATCATGTAAGAAAAAGGAAAGAAAGATCACCTCGGAGAGTGGAAAGACCTCTGGAAAGTTGAATCTAATAAGCCACTCAATTGAAGAAATAATGAATCATTCCAATGGAAAGAAGACCCTATTAGCAAGCATGATACATCCTCAAAAATCACATCAATCTGTGCTCGAGACCTAGGTGCACACAGGAAGAAATTGTTGCAGAGCCGAGTGCTTCCAGAAGTTTACAGTTATGGCAAACAGAACGAGTCTTCAAGAGATTTACAATTATGGCGGTCCCAAGATTCTGTAAAAATATGGAGGAGGCCGCAGCAAGCCTGTCCGAGTGAAGGAACCTTTGACAAGTGTAGGAACCTCTGATGCACAACCATATCGAGACCCTCTCCACGGTGCTCATTCCTTCTTTACTGAACTCGGAGATGGATTGCTACCTTAGATGGATTGCGACAGTATGAGGAGGCTCTTTTTCACACTCTCCCTCACAAGTACAAGACTTTCCTTAGGCTGATGCTTAGCCTTAAATCGGGTAACATCAACTAGATTAGTGCATTCAACATTTTCTCGGTTAAGTTATGTTACTATGCAAGAATTAATAATACAAGAATGGACCAAACGGTGTGGGAATTAAGAAGTTGAAGCTCATCTCTCTACTTAATGGATGGATAGAAGAGGAGGCCCTTCCTTTCTCGGCTTAATGGATATAAGAGGAGGCCCTTCCTTTCTCTTGCTCGTATTGAATCAATCAAGGTGTGATAACTAGGTTGCACAACATAGTAGGTGTCATAGTTGTGGGAGACAGTGTGCATAACTATGCATGAAGAAAAACATATGTAGGGAGTATGTGTCACTTTCTAATCAATTTATGAAAAAAACAATATAGCACGATATAGCATTAATGTGATGGAAGTAATGCTAGACTTAGTTCTAGCATTACTTCAGTTGGAAAAATTACTCATGAAATCTTTGTTTGAAGGTGGGCATGAAATTGAAATAAAGATAAAGTATTCGCCTCTTCTACCTCAGGAAGAGGCAAATAAGACCTCCAACTTGAAAGTTAGGTTAATTGATATGAATTTTCAAGTTCAATCGCATGATTTCTCAGAACCTTACCTTAAAACAAGGAAAGGTTCACAGTTTTTTAGCCAAAGTAATACAAAAAAAAAAAATCGATTACTACAAGTCCCTCACCCCGAAGGGCAGGGACTAATAATGAGTATTTAAAACATATAATAGTTCATTTGAAAAAAAATTGTCTCTACATTTTTTGTTCTATATATAAAGAAACATAGTACAACCATTTTCAAATATTTGGGAACATATGTTCTTTTAAATCTATTATTAAAAATTGGTTATATATAAAGAAATATAGCACAACCATTTTCAAATATTCTAGAACATATGTTTTTAAAATTCTATTACAAAAAATAA